>OY992887.1:67567740-68145740 GCA_963921405.1 Cepaea hortensis
CCTCTGAGCCTCGATCCTCGGCCAGATCCCCTCGTCACCTCTCGCTGTCGCATTCTTGCCAGACCATGATGATCCATTTGCTTCTCCGAGGTGTACACGTGCTCCCACGACCGCAACCACATCTTCCTTATCATGGATCAATACTCCACCAAGTTTTGCAGAGCCAGCAAATCTGTCCGCCTGTTCATTTCCCAGCACACCGGTATGCCCCGGAGAAAAGATCCAGACGATGCTTGTCACCCGTGACTTCCGAAGCGAAGCAAGCCACTCTGCACGAAGCTTGCCTGTCCTCACCCTACTCAGCATGCTTTCTGAGTCAGTTACAATCACGATGTGTGTGTGTATCGTATTCTCCATCCAGCGGAAAGCTGCACTGACCGCCTCCACCTTCATTCTTAAGCTAAATGTTGTGGTATCATATGCCAGGCTCTCCTGCACCAAACGTCGACCATTAGCTTTTGCTACGAACCCCCAGGCACTTCTCCTGCCTCTCAACACCGAACCATCTGTGTATATAATCATAGCACCCGGGCGAGCATTATCCTGAATTAGTTGCTGGATTTCCACTTCTATGGACCCTGCTGGCCACTCCCTGCACTCCCGGCTCAATGTGATTATAACCTTGCACAAGTCTGACTGCTCCGCTGGCATTCTAACCCATTCCTCTCCTCGCCTAATGTTCTCCAAGATGCACACTTGTCTGATCGTATCCTCAGCCTGAGCTATCCATGATTTCCCTCTTATCAGTCGCTGACCCTTAACTACGTCCAGCGCCTCATACAACAGGTGATCTGTGTCAGCAACTACTCTGAGGTATGCCTTCGCCTGCATCACCTTGAGCCTACCAGCAACAGTCGGCAAACCAAGGATGTACCGCATACACACCACTGGGGTGTCTATGGTGCATCCCCAAATGATCCGCATAGCCTCGTTCTGTATGCGCTCCAATCTCACCAGCTGACTCTTGGACCTAGTCCAAAATCAATCGCTGAGAGGATCAAGTGCTGGTATATTCTGAGTCCGTTTTGCGATCTTGTCACAACCGTCTCCACATGATCCTTGAAGGACAGGCTCCTGTCAAATGTGATTCCCAGATACTTAAGTTTGTTCTTTCGTTTGACGCTTCCACCATCTATCGTGAGGCTTGGAACATCAGCTCTCGCAATCCTGTTGTCCAGAGAGCATCACAAAACAGCTGCCTTTTCCGGGTGGATGACAGCACCCATTTCAGTGCACCAGTCAATCACTTTGTCTACTGTCGCCTGTAGCTCCTGGGCTATTTTCTCCCTATCTCTCCCCTGCCTATATGTAAGAATATCATCTGCAAATGTTAGTATCTTTCCAACCCCTGGTGCTTCTAGGTTTGCAATTTTGCTCGTATACACGTTAAAGAGCACCGGTGAGATTGCGGATCCCTGTGGCAGTCCCGGGATTAAAATATGTGGCTCTGAGGTCCATGCACCCAGACGGAGAGCAATCCGACGAGAATGTATGACGGCCGCTATCCAGTTCCCTAACCAGGGATTGAACCCTTCTCCATCAGTGCGGTCATCAAAATATCATATCGAACTCTATTGTACGCATCCTCGAGATCAAGCGCCGCCGCCATCGTTTCTTGTCTACTCTGGAACCCCTCACAAATGTCAAAGGCAAAAGTGGCTGCATTTGACCAGGTATCTTTTCCTGGCCTGTAGCTTCCCAGGCCTCTTGGAAGAAGCTTCCCCCTTTCCAAAATCTCTTGCAGCTTGACAGCGACTATCTTCTCTAAAACCTTCCCAATTGTATTTTGAAGGGTGATGATCCTAAAGCCGCTAAGCTTTGAATGATCCTTGAATAGTTTTGGGAGAGGGATGAGATAGCTATGTAACCAATCCTGCGGTATTGATGCTGTCCTAATGCTCTGGTTAAAGCAGTCGGTCATCTCCTTCAGGTCTACATCGCTCAAAACCTTCATGTGGCCATACCTAACATCATCGGGCCCTAATGCCGTGTCTTTTTTCCTTTTTTAAAATATGTTTAACATCTTCAACCCGTATGATATCTTCATAATACATATTCTCCATTGTGCCAGATAACTCCTCTCTAACTGCATCCCTGGTATCCGCATCATTATGATTGTTCTGCTCTAAAACATCTCTGGAGAAACGCCTCCCCTTTCTCTTTGTCTGTTGTCACGCGCACACCATCCTCTATACATTGTTCCCTTTGTCATAGACCGATCTTTTCTTTGCATTTGTCTGTGCAGTTTCCAGAATTTTCGCAGTGTTTTATCACCTCCAATCTCCTTAATAAATCATTCCAATTTTACGTTCTTGGCCTCTGCAGCACAGCGCTTGAAAGCCTCCACCTGGTCTTTCTTGACATTTTCCGCTGTGTCCACTTCCTCTCGTAAGCTTCGGGGTGTCTGTCGCACTTTCCCTAGCTGTTTCACTGCAGCTCTCTTTGCTTTCCAAGCCTGGTCTACTTCTGGTTTGTACCATGGGGGATGCAAAAAAGGAGTTTTAACAGTCTTGTTGCGTGACCCCTATCTGAGGTGTCCAAGAAGGCTGTCGATCCACTCATACCGGAACGTCTTGCGCACTCTCCCAGCCTTAACTTTCTTGGATTTAGAGATCAGGACTGAGCATGGCATGTGATCACTCCCGTGGTCATTCAAAACAGTTGTCCTGTATTTATTTATAGTGTCGTCCCTGGGATGAGGGGAATCAACACTCACGTTCTTTTTAACCCCATATCATTATTCTGGAGAATCCACTAGATTCCGCCCACAACACTTCGTCAATCCCTGGATACCTCTTTCTCTCTCACCACTCACCACTGGATCATGCCCCATCTCATTCTTCCCCAAAACTACATACTGCACAACTCTAGCTTCTAAAAATTAATAACAATTTAATTTAATGAAGAAAAGTGTATGTATGTGCGAAGTGTATGTTTATAATGTATGTCGTATACTCTAGTGCAGTGTTTCCCAACGTGGGGCCCACGCCCCACAGGGGGGCAATTTGACTGTTAAGGGGGGCAATTCGAAAATGGAAGAAATCGGCTGAATATAACAAAACGGGGAGACTTGAGACTGAAGTTAACTAAATTGGAACCTGACATAAGATCTCTTTGCAGCAAGCATCAAGCGCAAGGATCTCACTAATATTTAAATAATAAATAATTACTAATAATTAAAATAATATAGAAAAATCTTTCATTAAAATTATTTTGTACTTGAATTTCAGTTCTCCATTATATGTTTTGAAAATTTACTTACTGTGTTTGCTCAATAATTACCTAGTGATTTCTTCCTAAAACCTATCATTCAAGTTTCTTTAGTGAACATTTCAAATTTTGAATATTAAAAATAATGTATATGTTGAGGGGGGGGGGGGATGGGGCGGGGGAGGGGGGCAATATGAATTTTAGAAAGGCTTAAGTGGGGCATGGTACAAAAAAGGTTGGGAAACACTGCTCTAGTGTGTCTGCAGAATCAGACCGGACAGCTCAGGAGCAAAGTCTGATCATCCTGGTAATGGCCACACAACATCACCATAGCTCAGCACACAATGACCTCACCAAACGATGTGTCCCTCCTGCCAGATGTTGACTTCCTCCAGTAGCTCTTTGATAACCCAAATACCTGGTCACCAATCACGGATATAGTCCAATACTGATCCTGAATCGATCACACACAATGTTACTAAATGTCCCCACCATTCTGAGATTTAACAATCCCTGTATCGTGAAAACACGGATCACTGTCACTTGAAACAAAATGATTCATTCCTAAATGTTCTAGAGTTTCACGATTACACAGTTAATAATTACAGTTCCACAGGAATCTAATAACTGAGAAGAACGCTATGTTCGTTGTTCCTGTTCCCCTTATAACCCATATTGTTCTTTTTACATGTGGTATGGAAAATAATTTCACTCAACTTCCGTGAACTCGATCACTAAGGAGTTATTTCCAGATAGTTATCTGTTTCTGCTCAACAGAGCCATGTTCCTTCAGACCCTCTTGATTATGGGCCCAGAGCAAAAGCCGGTGAATGAAACCTCCTGGGCATTGCCAGAAAGACATACCGGAAACCGAGGATGACGGGGAAAATGGGATCTGTCAATACAGCGGCCTTGATTGTGCCGGTGACATATCGTGACCGAATCTCCACTTTGGCAATTGGAAACTTCATGGCTACAGCACTCTTCTGTGCAGGCTGTATCTCCATGGTCTCACCTGTGAAATGTTCTGGGTGTGCTAGATCCGCAGAAATCACGGCCTCCCCGTCTAATCGAGTGTCGTATAGACACTCAACTTGTCATCCGCTAACCTCTATGAATTCCACTACAGGTGGCTTGTCCTGGTCTGGAGTCTCTGCCTCGGCCTCGACCTGTTTGGTGGTCTCCACCTTAGGTTTCCCTGGGCACACGACGAAATGAGAGTCTCCTGACTTAACCCTGCAGTCAATAGCATTATGCGTGTTCGACCTGCAGTGTTTGCACCATTTCCCTGTCCTAGATTTTCTCGTGTTGAACTTTAGTGAGCTCTCCTGGTGGGGAACTTCCTTGTCGACCTTGGCATTTTCAGTGACAACCTCTTTTGAAGTCACTTGACATGCCGCGAAGTAAGGGCTCTTAGCCTTCGATTTGCATTCCCTCGTATTGTGAGAGGGTGACTTACAAATCGAACACCACTTCTCCTACCACGGTCGTTTTGGTGTAGAGCTCGAGGTGCTCTTGCTTCCCTCCTTCGTCTTCTCCAAACTCTCCTCTGAAGTTTTTACATACGATTCCTCTTTCTTGGTTCCAGTGTTTGTGGATTTCTTCCGGTCCTGTTTCTCCTGACTTTTGGTGTTTGTGTGAAGGTTTTCCCCCGCCTCACCATGTACCTCGGCGAACTGTTTGCCAATGTCGTCACGATGTCAATACGTTCCGTCCCTTGTTCTCCCAGGAATGTCCTGAGAGGTTTCGACATTTGCTTCCGCAACTGGTCGACTACCATGAGCTCCTCCAGACTCTCATAGTCATGCGCGAACCCAGCCAAATCCATTCACTTATGGAGATAGGATTTCAGACGCAGACTGTAGGCGGCAAACAACTCTCCCGGTTCTCGTTTCGCTGCTCGAAATTTTCTCCGGTAGGTATGTGACGTAACTTCGAAACGTTTCAACAGAGCCGTTTTCAATTCGTCGTAATTGTTCTCGTGTCCTGGCGGCAGGCGAGAATAAACCTCGTAACCGGTCCCGCGTAATCCCTGGGACAACTTAAGACACCATTTGTCACGATCCAGACCCATAGCAACAGACATGGCCTCGAAGCGTTGTAAGTACTTGTCGATCTTCTCTTTGTCTTCCTCATAGACCGCTAGAGGAAGCTTCATAGCATGGTAACTATGTCCACCTACTGGGGTTGAGCCAGGGAGAGAGGAGCCTCCCACTGCTCCCTCAGTTTCCCCACTAGATTGCCTCTTAAGCTCGAGTTCCCGCATTCGGTACTCGTGCTCCCTTTTCTGAGCTTCTTGTTCAGCTTCCCATCTCCTAGCAGCTTGCTTTGCTTCAAGATTCTTTGCAGTTTGCTAAGCTTCCAGTTGCCTAGCAGCTTGCTCAACTTCAAGTTTCTTAGCTGCTTGCTCAGCTTCATGTTTCTTAGCTGCTTGCTCAGCTTCAAGTTTCTTAGCTGCTTGCTCAGCTTCAACTTTCTTAGCTGCTTGCTCAGCTTCAACTTTCTTAGCTGCTTGCTCAGCTTCAAGTTCCAGCCTTCTAGTGGCTTGCTCAGCTTCTATCCTCTTAGTTTCTAACTCCATCTTTCTCAATTCCATCTCGGCCTTCCGATCTTCCCTTTCTGCTTGACGAAAATCCCTCTCCACCTCCTGTATGTAATCTGTTAGTGCAGAATCCGACAAGCCCATTCCTTCCCCCCCCCTTGCCTTTATTTCTGCCAAATCTAATTTAGGAGTGGCCATATTTCAGAGAAGTGAGTCAGCAGGTTGAGTGTAAATTCTCTAAACAATATATAGATATTCACTACTTAAAATGTATCTATATATTTAACACCACACAGCACAAAACAATCACTAGTGACAAGAGTAGAATTAGGACCACAGACCTAAGTAGACGTGTGAAGTGAGAACAGGCAAGATATGTGTCTTAACTCCTATCCACATTCACCCTAGTTGGATCCTCACTAATATGATATCACCGTCTCGTATCGAAAGATTCCGTATCGAGAAATCCCGTGTCAAAGAATCCCGTTGTCTAGAAATCCCGTTTTCAAAAGATCCCGTTGTCAAACGATCCCGTTGTCGAAAGATCCCGTTGTCAAAAGATCCCGGACGATTCCCCAGTAATGTCCTGTATTTATTTATAGTGTCGTCCCTAGGGTGAGGGGAATCAACACTCACATTCTTTTTAACCCCATATCATTATTCTGGAGAATCCACTAGATTCCGCCCACAACACCCCGTCAATCCCTGGATACCTCTTTCTCTCTCACCACTCACCACTGGATCATGCCCCCTCTCATTCTTCCCCAAAACAACATACTGCACAACTCTAGCTTCTAAAAATTAATAACAATTTAATTTAATGAAGAAAAGTGTATATATATGCGAAGTGTATGTTTATAATGTATGTCGTATACTCTAGTGTGTCTGCAGAATCAGACCGGACAGCTCAGGAGCAAAGTCTGATCATCCCGGTAATGGCCACACAACATCACCATAGCTCAGCACACAATGACCTCACCAAACGATGTGTCCCTCCTGCCAGATGTTGACTTCCTCCAGTAGCTCTTTGATAACCCAAATACCTGGTCACCAATCACGGATGTAGTCCAATACTGATCCTGAATCGATTACACACAATGTTACTAAATGTCCCTACCATTCTGAGATTTAACAATCCCTGTATCGTGAAAACACGGATCACTGTCACTTGAAACAAAGTGATTCATTCCTAAATGTTCTAGAGTTTCACGATTACACAGTTAATAATTACAGTTCCACAGGAATCTAATAACTGAGAAGAACGCTATGTTCGTTGTTCCTGTTCCCCTTATAACCCATATTGTTCTTTTTACATGTGGTATGGAAAATAATTTCACTCATCTTCCGTGAACCCGATCACTAAGGAGTCATTTCCAGATAGTTATCTGTTTCTGCTCAACAGAGCCATGTTCCTTCAGACCCTCTTGATTATGGGCCCAGAGCAAAAGCCGGTGAATAAAACCTCCTTCACTGAATCATCCAGAATCTTAAACAGTGAATTTTCAGCTTGTTTTCTTTATAACCGGAGTGGAACCTGTGAAAGAGAGTACACAACTGGTGAGAGCAACCCGACACTGACCCCTATTAGATGAGTGCAGGCCGACGGCCGCACTCAGATATTTAACAGTGGACTAAACTCTGTCATAGGGCAGAGTAGCTCATCACATCAGTCTGAGTTAGGGTAAGACAAGGAAAGACCAAAAGCGACGTGCAGAATCCCAGTAGACACCCCACTGGAAGATCCCACCATTGGACAATACCCCCATCCCCCAACCATCCCCAATCTCTTCAAATATTATCCCACTACACTATTCTCAACCAGCTGAGCCAATTGACATCTCACACTGGCTAGTTTAACAACGCGACTGCCTGCTGTCGCCGACACTCCTAGAATATCTAACCACAAAGCAACAACACTATGCTCAAGTCCTAAACTCTATCACTAGACTATCCTACATTACTTATACCTAAACGCTATCTAGTGAATACCTTATGTAATCCAGCTCTATCCTGAATTGAATCTACACATTGTCACGCAAGACGCATGTTCATCAACTTTAATTGACACAGAACACAATAGATTCTTTCCTAAATTTTAACAGAGCTAGCCAAACACTTCAGTCTAGTTTAATTCCATTTTTCCCACTGGCGGCAAATAATGTATATTTCCTCCAGTTGGAGATTGTCCGAGTGACGTCATTCACTGTCAACAACAGGTGGTCTTGGCGGCAACCAAATCAAAACGGCGTTTCTCCTTTCATCTTGCGATTCGGGCAAACTAACATGCCGACAATTTTCCTGTGTCCTGGGGAAATCTCAAGGCCTTTTGGTTTCGTTTGATCCGATGTAAGTGTCCCCCCCCCCCCCCCCATCAACAAAAAGTTGCAGCTGTCTCTGTAAATCTATCATCTGATCGTTAACTCCAGTGGTCCCGTGACAACAGTCCAGTTTACATCAAGGAATGATGACTGGGAGACAAGTGCCAAGTCAATAGCAGTGTCTGCATCGCCAGGCCTCATTGCCATTCTAGTCGGCCTACCATCATTTATGCAGACCACATCAGAGTCCACCTTGGCATCCGCAAGGGCAATTCCCTATCGGTTTTCTCCACTACTGTCGCAATCTCCGTTCCTCGCATTGAAGTCTCCACATATGAGTAGCCTATCACCTGGTAATTCCTCCAATTCCTTAAGCCAGTCCCATTGTTTCTTTCTGACAAAACAATCCACTGTGGCATATACATTTATGATGTTCCAACTTAAGCCACCAATCTCCAATTGTATACCCTGGACCTCTCTTGCACTGTGATTCCACTGGCTCAAGTCAAGTACCACATGCTTCACTCCTTTCTTCACCAGAAGACCTTGCCCAAGTCTCTTCTGCCCAGTGGGGTTTATATAACTGACGTACCCAGGGCAATGGTATTTGTCTGTAATTAACTCCTGGAGCATGGGGACATCAAAATCATATATTAGCCTCTTCAATACAGGACCTCTCTGCCTGGCACTACGACAGTTCCAGTATCCCACTCTTACAAGGTTGAACCCTAGTCTCTCCACTTTTCGTCTTGTTCTCCTGGCACCTGCTCTCCTATTTCTATGTCTTCTTCTCACACCATTCCCTCGCCTTTTCCTCCTCACTCTCTCTTCGCTAGCCTCAGAAAGATGTGTCAAGCGCAGAGCACGTGCTCCGTAGCTCCGGCGACGATTCCCGTCTTTAATTAAATCCAATAGCTGTCAATAAGTGTATCTTCCTCTTAATGAACCGACCAAGAAACGGTCATGTTAAAAAATAAATATAAATTCAATGAAGGCTTTTTTTCAAAATGCTAAAAAAAAACATTACTTAAACAATTGGGAATTGGAGGCGAAGTTTCAGAAATTCAAAACAAAGTTTTCAGGAATGAATTTGAATAACAAAGACACAAACAATAGATTGCATGATTTATTGCCTGGCATATTTAGCTACATCTCGTCAGGTACATACTGCAGAACTCACACAACAAAGTAAAATAACTAGATAAATCCTTCAAGCTGAAATATGCACATGTTCGCACAGTAATGTCAGTTGTCTACCACAGTATTTTTTAACTGACAAACGTGTCTTTCTGTTTGCACAAAACCGGCTTGTGTAGCTTAATCATTATAGATTCTGCAAACTTTAATAAGCGAGTATTTTGTGTGTTAAACAACACGCGAAAGGCAATGCCTCTATCAATCACATGGTCGCTTTCCAACATTTGCTTTTCGATTGATGAAGCGGGAAGCTTCCGGTTTGTCGGCCTCACTAGGCTGCCATCGCCTGTGTGTAGTATATTGTCAATCAATTGAGGTATTAATTCAGCAACTCTGTTGTTCAACTGCCGCTCTGTTCTGCCAATGTAGGTAGACTGGCATCTACATTTTAATTGGTACATGCAATTGTTTTTGGCATACAGAGGAACAGGTTCTTTTACTGCTTGGGTGGGAATCGGTGTGGTTCTGTATCTAATGACTGGAGTTGCAGCACAGAATGTACGGCTGACTGCTGTAATGAGCCGGTCTTGTAGACGTTGCATTACGTCATCCCCTCGAAAGGTTAGCTGGATGAATACTTTGAGTTTAGGGACTATAGTTTCGTCTCTTTTTGGTTTGGGCTGTTGACAGTGGCGCTTTATAAATCCTGTGGAGTACCCATTCAGGTTTATGACATTCTTCAGTTTCAAATTCATCTTTCAGTGTGTCCTGGATGCATATCTTCCTAGTACAGTCAAACAAGGTCCGTACTAAGCCCTGTCTGTACTGGACATATGTGAACCTCTGAAAATTAAGTATTGGCCAGTCCATATTTCTTTGCGGTACACCGATCTTTGAATTGCGCAGTCTGCTCTACGTCTCATTAGAATATCTATGCAACGCTTCGTTGTATTCGTGTTCGTTAGACAGAGAGATGTTTTTATGCATCATGTTCATGATGGCCTCGAACGTTGGTGCTTGTAGCTCGTCCGTGGTGATAATTAGTATATCGTCCACATAACGACGGTAGAAGACCAAGTTGTTAATGTATGAGGATCTCTTTTCTTCTAAACGTGGAATGAAGATGCCCGCTAGAATAGGGCCAAGAGGACTCGCCATGGCCACTCAGTCAATTTGGCGGTATGACTTTGTTAGAAAATTGAATTGTATGTTGGCGGTACATAGTTCGTTGGTCAGCGGAAATGCCTGTTTAGAGGGTGTTGTGCTATACTGGTGTTCTAAATCTACCAGTTTCGCCGGCAGCTACCCGACCGTCTCAGCAGAAATATGTGATAACTTAGAGACTTGATCAAACATTTAAAACTGTGCTTGCGACTCAATACGGTTGATGTGTTTGGGCTTTATGCATAATTTTAATTCGTATGCAAGTGCCTCAGTTTCATTACTGTGCGAACATGTGTATATTTCAGCTTGAAGGATTTATCTAGTTATTTTACTTTGTTGTGTGAATTCTGCAGTATGTACCCGAGAAGATGCAGGGAAATATGCAAGGCAATAAATTGTGCAATCTATTTGTTTGTGTCTTCGTTATTCAAATTATTTAAACAGCCAATTGTGGGTAGGTAGGTAGGTAGGTAGGTAGGTAGGTACGTACGTACGTATGTGGGTGGGTGGGTGGGTGGGTAGGTAGGTAGGTAGGTAGGTAGGTAGGTAGGTAGGTAGGTAGGTAGGTAGGGATGCATGCATGCATGCATGCATGCATGTCTGTGTGTGTATGTATGTGAATGGATGGATGGATGTGCGTAATAAGAATACCATAACTAAAAATTCAATAATTTAAAAAAGTGATGTGAGAAATGAGACAGTTGTACATATCAACTTTCCTTATATCGTTACAGTTGACATCGCCAGCACTGTGGATATGACCGCAGCCATCCTTATTGTAATTGTGACTTGTATCATCAATGTGTACGTTATAATTGTTATTTACATTATGAACATATCAGATGGAGATTTCACTATTATTCAGTGGTTAAATTGTTGGGTATTACGTCATGTTGAACCCAGTGATTACTTAAAGCTGAATGTCAATATCGTAACTAACTAATAATGAATATACTCCGTGGAATCAAATTGTGTAGGTAAAGATATTAGTTGTGTCTTATACGCCGAACTATCTACAGCTGCTCGCTGAATTCTTCTTTGGTAACGTGTTGTCATATACTAGATAGAACCACTGATGTATACCTGTAATTGGAAGAAGCGGCAATGTCGTGATTGTGAGGACATATTTCACCAATCTCCTGGGTACAACTATGTCATTGAGCATGCTCAATAGTATAGAGACGGGGTGGATCCGAAGTGAGTGGTTGCTATCTCTGGAGCGGTCTCGGCTGGCAAAGATTAGCTTCATCTTCGTGCCAGGGCATGCAGGAGTACAAGGTAATGAGCGGGCTGACAAGCTCGCAGGTAAGGCTACTGTGGAGGGCGGACGCGCCATGGACCAGGCTGACATTCTGAATGATCTACGAGATAGTAAGACTTTTGCGAGAATCAAGTGATGATTGTGAATCTACAACCATGGTCAGACAGCAAGAACAGCAAATTAAAAGAGGTGTAGCCAAACAAGAACACTGCGCAGGAAGCCAAAGAAGATTGATAAACTGATTATTATAGATAGATGGTCGGAGTTTGTTTATTCTGCCACTTCTCACTGGCTGCCCGCTTGGCCTACAGTAGCAATTGCCAGGTCAATTGCTGTGTCATTATGTTTGTGGTTGGGATCTATCCTGGTCATAGTCCCATCGTTGAGTTATTGTAACAAGCTACGTGGAGGGTTCCAAATTCTACTGTCACAATGTTTCAATTATATTCTATAGCCCTGGCTTTGATAGGTCTTTTCCTGCCAACCCTCCTCCATCCCCCGGACTCACTGTCACTCTCACTTTCGACCTCGGGGCCTATTCCCTGAGATGTCTTTCTGGCTGACGCATAGATAACATGACGACCGACAGAATAAACTATACCCATCCATCCCATCCATTGGCACCTTGCCGTCTTGACAGACGATAGTTTGTGCTTTAAAAAGGCATAATAACTTTTAACTATGGCGGTAGCGAGTGTGACTGATAAGGCCAATTTGCGCTGTAAATGTCCGTTCACAGTGGGTGCATGTGAACTCGTGGTCATTTCCACCATCATGCACCATCTTACGTCTCTAACGCTTGGTGTGTGTCTTTTCTGCAATAATTTTCTCCTTTGACTTTATTCCATTTCTGATATTTGCCCTCCATGCAACACGTTCAGCGGCGACTTGCTCCCAATGTGCATTATCAATGCCTGTATCAATCATGTCCCGCTTACACACATCTTTGTATCGTAGTAGAGGCCGACCCTGAGATCTCTTACCCATCTGTAATTCACCAAAAAAGATATCCTTTGGTATTCTACCATCATCCATCCTCCTAAGATGTCCTATCCATCTAAGTCTACGAAGACTGAGCATGGAATAAACTGTCACACAACCTGATCTTTCCAATACTTCAGTATTTGTGATTTTGTCTTGCCACTTAATACCAAGAATTCTTCGCAGACACCGCATATGAAAGCTGTTTAAATTGTTCTCTTGGTGTGAGTAAGTTGTCCAGGTTTCACTGCCATAGAGAAGAGTACTAAGGACACAGGCTTGATAGACAAGGACTTTTGTTTTGGCAGTAAGCTTCCTGTTCTCCCAGACTCTTTTTCTTAACCTGTTCATTGTTGTTGCTGCCTTACCAATCCGGATGTTGATTTCCTGATCTAGGGATAATTTGCTATTTACCACTGATCCTAGATATGTAAAATGGTCTACTATCTCTAGTTCGGCGTCGTCAATAAAGATTGATGGTACCTCATGTGCACCTTGTGGCATAATCTGTGTCTTCTTTTTGCTAATTGTTAAACCAAATTCAGAACAAGCATTGGAGAATGCAGATAGTAGACATTGCAATTCTTCCTCAGAGTGGGTCGTAACTGCAAAAAGCAACTCTCTGATCAGTACCCTCCTAATTTTGGTCTTAGCCTTCAATCTCTGAGCATTGTAGAGGCCGCCATCTGAGCGTGAGTGAATGTATATACCACCATCCTGATCACGAAATGCATATTTCAGTAGAAGTGAAAAGTATATTCCAAAGAGGGTGGGAGCTAGTAAACAACCTTGCTTAACTCCACTCTTGATTTCAAATTCTTCAGAAGTTGCACCATCAAACTTGATTATACCCTTCATGCCTGTGTGGAACGATTCCACAATGGACAGAAGAGTTGGTGGGCAGCCAATCTTCTTTAGTGCCTTGAACAGACCCTCACGACTGACCAAATCAAATGCCTTTGTGAGGTCGATGAAGGCAATAAACAGTGGTTGATTCTGTTCACGGCATTTTTCTTGCATTTGTCGCAATGAGAATATCATATCAGTGGTAGACCGGTTCTGTCGAAAGCCACACTGTGATTCGGGGTAGACTTGATCTCCTAGGACTTGAAGTCTGCGCAGAACAATTCTGGCAAATACTTTTCCAACAATACACAGAAGTGAGATACCCCTATAGTTGTTGCAGTCGCTCCGATCGCCCTTGTTCTTGTACAGTGTTATGATGCTTGAATCTTTGAAATCCTGTGGGACTTGTCCTTCACGCCAGCATAGCTCTATTAGCTGGTGGATCTGTATAGTGAGTGTGTCTTGCCCACTCCTGATAACCTCTATTGGAATCCCATCCTTACCTGGAGCCTTGCCAGATGCAAGTTCATTTATAGCACACTTAACTTCTGTTATGGTGGGAAGTGTGTCCAGGTGGTCAAGAGTTGGTAGAGCCTCTATGGCGTTGAGGGCATCATCCGCTAGTTTGGTCTCACTTGAGTAAAGCTCCAAATAGT
Source organism: Cepaea hortensis (assembly GCA_963921405.1). Taxonomy (NCBI): domain Eukaryota; kingdom Metazoa; phylum Mollusca; class Gastropoda; order Stylommatophora; family Helicidae; genus Cepaea; species Cepaea hortensis. The sequence continues at coordinate 67,581,856 of OY992887.1, forward strand.
GCTCTACCCATCTGTCCATCTGCTGTTTCTTATCAGTGATGACTTCTCCAGTCAAGGTTTTCAATGGTGCACTTCTTTTGATCACTGGACCACAGGCTTTCTTTATTCCTTCATACATGCTTCTTATGTCTCCCTTATCACTTGCGATTTGAATGGACTCACATAACTTGATCCAATAATCATTTGCACACTGCCTGGCAGCCTTTTGCACATCCTTCCTAGCTTGCCTTAGCTCACTCAGAGTGTTACGCGTTGGTCTTTCCTTGTTTCTTAAGAGAGCTTTCTTCTTTTTATCAATCAGGGGCTGCAGAGTCTCGCTGTTGGCCGCAAACCAGTCCTGCCTCTTATGATCCACAGTGCCGTAAACCCCTACGGCAGTTTTATAAAGAGTTTCCTTAATTTGACTCCACTTTTCATTTACTGTACAATTTTCTGGTGTATCAGTGAAAGCATCTTCAAGTTGCTGTTGAAACTGAAAGCACTTTTCAGGATCATGAGTGTTAATAATATTAATCCTGGGGCTAGATTTGTGTTTAGCTGTGTAGATTCTCTTTGGTCTCAGTCTAACCCTTGCAACAACCAAAGAATGATCCGTATCACAGTCAGCACTGTGGTAACTACGAGTCAATGATATATGGTTCAGATGTTGTCTCCGTGTGATGATGAAGTCCAGCTGGTGCCAATGGCCGGATCTTGGATGTTTCCATGTGACCTTATGCATCTCTTTTGTTTTAAAAAAAGAGTTTGTAATACATAGGTCATTACTGGTGCAATGCTCCAGCAGCCTTTGCCCATTTTCATTCATGCGACCGATGTTGTATTTTCCAAGGCACACTGGCCATGAACTTGAGTCCTTGCCCACACGAGCATTGAAATCACCGAGCATATAAATGTAGTCAGATTTTGGAACTGCCTTGATCACGGAGTCTAACTCCTCATAGAACAAATCCTTCACATCATCAGAGGAATCGAGTGTCGGTGCATATGCAGTAATAATGGTGGCAAACCCAAAAGAGGTTGCCAAGCGCAGGGATAATAGTCTTTCATTTCCTCCTGCTGGAATTTCAATCATTCCCAGTAGCGAATTCTTCACTGCAAAGCCCACACCGTGTTGCCTTTTTTCTGCCTGCCCTCTACCCTTCCAGAAAAAGGTGTAGTTGTTTTCCCTGAGTGACCCTTCCTCAGCGAGGCGAGTCTCCTGCAGGCCAGCAATATCAATGTTAAGACGATTGAGTTCGGCATCAATCACAGCCGTTTTTCTCACATCGTCAATATTGGTCAAGTCAGTGGAAAATCCTGGACACATGGTTCTCACGTTCCAGGTTGCAAGCCGTAGCTTGAGGTTTCTATTTTTATTTTTGTTTGTACCTGGTGCATTGGTTTTACAGCCTGCGATTCAGATTTTGTCCTAGCCCCAAGCACCCATTGAAGCAGGCAGGCTGTGGCGGATCAGCACCCAATTGGCTGGGGGCTGCCCAGCTTGAGGCGGGCGGTAGCTGATCAGTGACACCTATAGGTGTCTCCCACCGTCAGAGGCAACGCTTGGCGCCCCATGTCTACGCCAACTGACAAGAACTTATAACCCGTAACAGTTGCCTCTCGCTTTGATTCCGAGACCAGTTAAGACCAGGGATGGAGTTATTGCCTCTCCATAGCACAAAGCCTGGGCTAAAATATAGAGATCATGTGTTGCCCATGCAGCATGATCCCTCTCTCGGCCCGCCTAGTTCACTCCAGAGGAAAGGTAACACCCCTACATCTGGAACAAGACAAGCTGCAGAAGCTGCCGGATCAGCAAAGCAATGCTCTAACTGTCCGCCTGTCGGAGCTTCGATCCTAGACCAGTCGCCAACCAAGGCTTAGGGCCTGGTCTGCCCTGCCATGACAATTTTGTCTTTAGCTTGCATTTCCTCGCACCAGGGTAAGGCTTGTACCCTTCCAATTGCGCTCTTCCGCCCGAAGCCGTTGGCACAATGTGGGGTGTCGGGTTTGGTAAGCGTCGCCCAACGTTCGGCGCTAACAGAGACCAGGCAGTACCGTCTACACTGTAATATAAACTATACTATAAGTATAAACTATACTACAATAAACTATACCATAAGTTTAATAACTTCATAAAGGACAGCACAGGATAACATCAAGGCAGTTAAAACAGATAGTTCACTACAGACAAAACAAGGATAAAGTTCAGTTAAGGCACAGAGCCTTATGGCTTTCCATCTTCGACCAAGCTGTAGTCAATGTCTGTTCTGTCCACATACAGCTCACCGAATAATAAGTCCTGCGTTCTATCCTTCCCGGTACGTTGGACTAACAACAGGCCTCTGTGGAACCAGAATAATGTTCGTGGGAAAATGTCCTGTCATCCCTGGTCACGATGCTAAGTAAAAGTTCCTACAATGGGAATTAGTTCATGAAAGGGAATTGGGTAGGTATCCTTCACTGTCTCAGACAAGGATGGGTGGGTCTGATATTTAGGCGGGGTCCAGTCCAGAATGCAAACTGACTCGATCCTAGCGTATCGAGTTGACTGGCGGGGTGTTAGAAAAGGCTGATGGTCATTCTTTCGGGCCAACGTTGGCTCTATCTTGTAGAGATCATACCCTTGTCCTGATATGGCCCAAAACTTGATAAGGACTAGGTTAAAACATAACTTTCCGGGTAGTAGCCCTGTCGAGAAATTCAGCTCTGTTCAATTCCAAAAGAAGGACCCTGGAAAGGACAAACATTTGTGAGAGTCTCCAGCCTAAACTTCTGGTACAGCCGACATGGAGACTCCTAATGGTCTCAGCACATCAGTTGCCATAACAAAATATATACATAATAATACTAATCAAGAGCCCTGATTGAATTGGCCTGACCTGACAAGAGGTCCTGGATTGGCGGCGTCTTTCCTAGACTAGGCCTTCAGCTTGACGAGGTCTTGTCGTTTGACCCTAGGAACTTTTTGCATATAAGACTCACTCTCCACACTCATACCAAGCCTTTATTATTATTGGGCACATTCATTTCCAGGCTTCCCTCTCACTTGCAAACCCTGCCTTTCTCACGGCAAAGCTCTTGTGGTGTTGTGTGGGTAATTATCTGTATGTAAAGAAGTGTCGTTCCCCATTCCCAGCAAGAATAGGAAAGAAGATACTACTCCTTCCGGCCGCTGCTCTCGTCGGAGCTGTCGCCGCAATGTATCGGTCGTGCCTCACATAACACGTAGATTCAGATGAGTTCAGGTTCTCTCGGTGAGATAGAGAAGTCCATTTATATCCCCGACATCATCCCATTGACCAGTAACCATTCAGTCCACCTGGCCACCCCATCGGCTAAAAGACGAAAGAGATAGCACAGTGGATCCCCTCTTCCGTTTTAAGAAGACCGAATATAACTGGTGGGAATCCGTCCCCACGGAGCACTCCCCTCCTTCCGGCATTCCGTGGATATGTAGTGTTTATAGTCAAATGAAAGATGACAGTATGCAGAGTTCAGGCCGTATTAAGAAAGATAGCCCCCGCCCATCTGCTGCCAAGAACAAGCGAAATCATCTGGGAAGCTATATTGCTCAGATTCGTTCCCAGGCAATGCCAAGAACAAGACGTTTAGCTAGATTGGCCAACGGTCAACCCACTCCCAATATGGCTAGACTGCCGTTTCGCCAATTCGTCTCACCAGTCGAGACAACCAGTTAGCTTTATAGACCAAGGTCTAGCAGTACTAAATAAACCCCATTGTTACCTTTCAATCAACCATCAGCATGCTGCGCTTCATCTGTCGCACTCTTTGAAGTGTCAAATAGACATGAGGCAGTCTACAAATGGTAGTTGATTAAACCGACATTGATGACCCAAGAATTTACATTAGTGCGTATTTGGTGCAAGGGGCCTTATCGGGTTTTCCCCCAAGACAAGACATATATCTAATCGTTCTATTAAAAAGATCGTGTTGTTAAAGTAACCCAGAGAACTATCTTCCATGGTGATTGAGCGAATAAGAGAACTGAGGGTTCCCGAAAGCTGTTTCCCCCTGTTTACCCAAACCCAAAGAAGGCATGAGGACATGGGCCATTGGCGTTTTGCCACAGTACTGTCAACTGGTTGGCCTCAATGAACTCCGTGAGTTTTATACCCGTGATGTTGCTCTTACTTGTTTCCCGTGTGGTATGGTGACAGTTGAAGTCTCCAACTATCAGCTTTCGTTGTAAGTTGGACATCTTCGTTCTCAATTACACCGCTACACTTGTATCTCAATCTGAGCTGGACCTTCCTGCCATCAAAGGAAAGTATCGCAAACTATATAAACAATCCCTCAGAAAAGACATGGAAGAAGAGACCAGTTGAGACTATCAGAAAACCTTATTGAGAACAATTGATAAAGTCGATTAAACTGACCCTGAGACTGAGATGAAGATGACAATAATACCCCGGCAACAGAACCGGATAAGAAAGATGAATGGATGAAGATGAAAAACGTTTGTACCAGGCCATGTGCAAAGCTGGTACAGATGAAGACACAGTTATCTGTATCATTGTCAAGAACTCCAATTCTGCAGAAACTCAAGCAGAGGTACCAGGAACTGTATTACCAGATCTGATCAAAGACTTGAAATCTGAGTTTAGGGGGTATTCCAAACAACTTCTCCTGACCTTGATGAAACAACCTACTGAGGTTGACGCTTATTGTCTGCATGACACTGTCAATGATGCCAACAGAGATGATTTATTCCTGATTGGCTCTGTTTGCTCAAAGAACAAAACTGAGCTTCGGAATGTCAAAGATATATATAAACAAGCATACAAGAATGATCTGGAACTGGACATTGTCATGACCACTATTGGCGATATCAGAGGGCTTCTACTGCAACTGGTCAGTGGCAGGAGAGAACAGAACCCAATGGATCAGGCTACTTTGAACATTTATTGTAACATCCCATGATGAATTAAATATGAAAGTCGTCTTGTCATATGCTCGTCCATCTACTGTTACACAACCAGTCATTCTTTGAAACATGATTGTTGATATAGTAAAATGACCATTATACCACCTTCATGGAATATCCATCCACTGAATGCATGTCATAAGGAAACTTCTTAATTGGCACATTCTTGTCCCCAAGGATATTTTGTGTATGTGGATATATGAATTCCTCTATCATCAATGATTACTACCACCGTAAAGTGTATGACATTAAGTCACTAATTCATCATGATAATCAAACCTGGTCATAGCAAACAAACAACAGCTGGTTTTCCAACGTGTAAATATAACCTCCATGTTTGGGGAATTTCTAGATTGAATTTCTAAATATCATTATCAATTAATGTCATGAGTGGCGGTCATCTACATCATTCAGTAATGATGCATCTCTATATTTCTAAAGTAACATTTATATGACTTACATGTTCAGGCAGCGTTCAACATCTGTTCAGATTTCTGCGATGTAATTTACCCAGGCATTGTCATGTTGCTGTCTCAGCACTACAGAGCTCAACGTATGGAGTCAGCCAGATTACTGATGTCGTCACTGCTTTGTTTGGGGCTCAACTATCTACCTGCGAGAGTTATTTTTCCGTTGTGTAGTGACTTTAACTATGTAGTATATACTATTTGTTATATATTGTATGAAATTGGTTTTGTTCCCCGTATCCATGTATCTACTGTGTTCGCCAGGAATGAGGCGCTGGAACCTCTTGCCCCAGGGTAGACTGGGCCCGTTAGCTATTACAGCGGCCAATCTAGGAGATGGAAAACCCCGATTATAAACCCCCAAGTTAAGGTGGACCAACGTGCCGAGGACTGAATGGCCACGGCTGAGCTGGTCGTGAACGTGGAACGTCTGGTATGCGGGCGGGGCGGCGCCAGGTGTATGAACTCCTGAAGGACATCCCCTGCCCCTCCCCTAGCAGGTAGGCTCTACTAGGGTGGCCGATTATATCCTGCCGTCATATCTAACCAACTATGAATAATACAAAGAATTTTCGCCAAATAAGCGGAGTACGTGCTTTGTGCTCGATACCTTTGACAACAGCCAGCGGGGAGAGAATGAAGTGGAGGAGAAGAGGTAGGGGAGGGGGGAAGGAAAAGGAAGAAGAGGGCTAGAGCCAGAAGGGGTAGAAGGATAACAGATCGTACGGGTTGGGTATTGGAATTGCCGTAGTGCAAAGCAACGAGGACCAATACTGGAGAAACTGGTCTACGATTTTGATGTCCTGATGTTACAGGAACTGATTACGAACTCTTTTAAGTGCCCTGGCTATACATGTTACGTCAACCTAACTGGGCAGGGAAGACATGGGCAGGCTCTGGTGGTCAATGACGGTTTACAGCATTCAATACTGGATATGAGTGGGTGGGGTCAGGAGACTAAAGAGTGCAGGGCATGCGGATACAAATCGGCCGATACAGCTGGAACCTGATAAATATATATGTGAGTGGGGAATCTTGTATAAGCAGAGAGAGTTGGGACTGGTTGAAAGGTTTAGTGGACACCCCAGGTTCCAGGTATCTGATGTGTGGTGATTTCAACGCCAGCGCCAAGGAATGGGACAGGTCAGAAGAGAACAGACAGGGTACTGCTCTTGCTGAGGCCTTGCTTGAGACGGATGTTGTCTGTCTAAATGACGGGACACCCAATAGGCTAGCAATGAGACCGGGGGACCCTGACACGGCCATCGACCTGGCGTTTGTATCCCAAGTGGCGGCATCAGATATAAAATGGAGCGTCCTTGGAGACCAAGAAGTGACCACCTCCCCTGTTCTGTGCTACAAAACTAAAAAACATAAAACACTAGGGCTTTTAATAGACAGCCATTTGAACTGGAGCTCTCATGTTCACGCTCTTACCAAGACAATAGCACAAAAAGTTTACCAACTTGCTAAAATTCAGCACTTCCTGGACGAAAGCACACGAAAAATATTCTATACATGATATATCCAATCACATCTCGATTACTGTTCCACAGTTTGGGATGGTTGCCCTAAATCTAATTTAAAACGACTATGTTCTCTACAAAACCGCGCTATTCGTCTGGTTTCTGGCATAAAGCACGTTGAAAGTAATAATTTGTACAGTCATCTAAGACTTCTACCACTACAAAAGCGCTTCCTTTTCAACAAAGCCAAATTAGTGAATAAAATTATATCTCAAAATACCCCAGAGTATCTTCTGCCGCTGATTCAATCTAATGCAATGAACAGGAAGCGCCTAAATTTGTTACATGTCTCAAAGCCTAGATTGGACCTATACAAAACAGGTTTTGCCTATTCTGGTGCTCACTTATGGAATCATCTGCCTCCAGATCTGAAAACTCCAATGAGTCCCTACACATTTAACCGAAAACTCTTTCAATACTTAATCCATACCGACTATATGCCACCATAATTCATTTACTGGTATAATTGTTCAGTATAATTGTTCATTATAATTGTTCACTATATATGTGTGTGCGTGTGGGAGCGAGAGAGAGAGAGAGAGAGAGAGAGAGAGAGAGAGAGAGAGAGAGAGAGAGGGAGAGAGAGAGAGAGTGGGTGTCAGAGAGAGGGAGAGAGTGAATGCGTGTGTGCATGCGTGTGTGTGGAGAGAGTGATTGAGCGAGAAATGGTGGGGGAATGTGTCAGTGCATGCATTCGTACGTGTATGTGTGAGAGTGAGTGAGGGAGTGTGTGCGTGCGTGCATGCGTTCATGTGTACGTGTATGTGTGAGAGAGTGTGATTGAGAGAGTGAGTGTGTGTGTGTGTGTGTAGGATTGTGTGTTAGAGAGTGAGACAGTGGAAGAGTTGATGTGTTAGTGTGTGTGTGTGTGAGCGCGCGCATGCGTGTGAGTGTGTGTATATGAAAGAATACAGAGAGAGAGAGAGAGAGAGAGAGAGAGAGAGTGAGAGAGAGAGAGAGAAAGAGAGAGCTGAGCAGATGCATGTCATGTAACACGCATGTTATGTAACACGCGAATCCATATGTTTGTGTATTCTCATCTGTCATATTATAAGTTAAATACCATTTGATTTTATCATGTATAATCTAAACTTATGTTCATTACTGTAGTTTGAGTGAGAGAGTGAGTGAGTGTGAATGAGAGACAGAATGAGTGAGCGTGAGAGTGAATGAGTGAGCGTGAGAGTGAATGAGTGAGCGTGAGAGTGAATGAGTGAGCGTGAGAGTGAAAGAGTGAGCGTGAGAGTGAATGAGTGAGCGGGAGAGTGAATGATTGAGCGTGAGAGTGAATGAGTGAGCAGGAGAGTGAATGAGTGAGAGTGAATGAGTGAGTGGGAGAGTGAATGAGTGAGCGTGAGAGTGAATGAGTGAGCGTGAGGGTGAATGAGTGAGCGTGAGAGTGAATGAGTGAGCGTGAGCTGGAGAGTGAATGAGTGAGAGTGTCTGTGTGTGGGAGTGAATGAGTGTGAGTGAATGAGTGAATGAGTGAGCGTGAGAGTGAATGAGTGAGCGTGAGAGTGAATGAGTGAGCAGGAGAGTGAATGAGTGAGCGGGAGAGTGAATGAGTGAGCGGATGAGTGAGCGGGAGAGTGAATGAGTGAGCGGGAGAGTGAATGATTGAGCGGGAGAGTGAATGAGTGAGCGTGAGAGTGAATGAGTAAGCGTGAGAGTGAATGAGTGAGCGTGAGAGTGATTGAGTGAGCGTGAGAGTGAATGAGTGAGAGTGAATGAGTGAGCGTGAGAAGGAATGAGTGAGAGTGAATGAGTGAGCGTGAGAGTGAATCAGTGAGCGGGAGAGTGAATGATTGAGCGTGAGAGTGAATGAGTGGGCGTGAGAGTAAATGAGTGAGTGTGAGAGTGAATGAGTGAGCGTGAGAGTGAATGAGTGAGCAGCAGAGTGAATGAGTGAGCGGGACAGTGAATGAGTGAGCGTGAGAGTGAATGAGTGAGCGTGAGAGTGAATGAGTGAGAGTGAATGAGTGAGCGGGAGAGTGAATGATTGAACGGGAGAGTGAATGAGTGAGTGGGAGAGTGAATGAGTGAGCGGGAGAGTGAATGAGTGAGCGGGAGAGACAGAATGAGTGAGCGTGAGAGTGAATGAGTGAGCGGGAGAGTGAATGAGTGAGCGGGAGAGTGAATGAGTGAGCGGGAGTGTGAATGAGTGGACGGGAGAGTGAATGAGTGAGCGGGAGAGTGAATGAGTGAGAGTGTGTGTGTGTGAGTGAATGAGTGAGAGTGAGAGTGAATGAGAGAGAGAGAGAGAGAGAGAGAGTGTGTGTGTGGTGTGTGTGTGTGTGTGTGTGTGTGTGTGTGTGTGTGTGTGTGTGTGTGTGTGTGTGTGGGACGCGCTGGCATCACTACTTTTACGTCACATACTTTTTATGTACACATTTTTCTCCATGTTTAGCCTTGTTTATGTTTACAACATTCATTTCACAATGTTTATTTTTCTTCCTATGTAAATGTATAATGCTCTTGATGAACGAAAGACGAGTGATTGGAAGGGCTGAATGTAAGACGGGCCTGCGCGCCCAATTTGTGACCCTAATGAAGTTGATTTGATTTGATTTGATTTGATTTGTGCTGATACCTAAGTTCAACACAGTTAGGACTATAAGTGCTCGCAGGGCATTCAGTTATGATCGCGACTACTCTTCGCTCTTGGGGTGTCTTAGAAGAAACTCTGAAAAATGACTCAAACCTGAATGAGTACTCCACAGAATTTATATGTTAACCGCCACCTGTAAGTCTTTCGCCAAACTGGCCCTGTCTCTGCCCTGTCTGTACACCAGCACATCATCTGCAAATGTCAAGATTCTACCCACACCTGGTGTCTCAATAGCTGCTATTTTGCTGGAGTAGACATTAAAGAGCACTGGGGACAAGGCAGATCCCTGCGGCAACCCAGTACAGGGGTCAGAAGTCCAGGAACCCATGCGCAGTGCAACCTTACGCTCATAAAGGACTGCCGCAACACATCTAACAAAGCAAGGGCAGACATCCATGTCCAACAGTGTGTGAATTAACCGATCATACCTAACCCTGTTATACGCATCCTCCAGGTCAAGAGCTACCGCCATTGTCTCCTTTTTATCCTGGAAGCCCTCATAGACATCGAACGCAAAAGTTGCAGCATTGGCCCAGGTGTCCGTTCCCGGCCGGTAGCTCACGACTCTTTGGGGAAGCAGATTCCGACTTTCCAAATGTTGCTGGAGTCTGCGTGCTACTATTTTTTTCGAGGACTCTGCCATACGTGTTTTGCAGGGTTATGATTTGGTATCCATTAACTCTGAAGTGATCCTTACCTAGCTTTGGGAGGGGAACCAGGTAGATATGCAGCCAAACGTGGGGCATTTCTGCCGTATTGATGCATAGGTTGAAACAAAGAGCCATCTCCTCCAAGTCCCCATCATTTATGTTCCTCATATGGGAGTACCTCACCCCATCCGGACCTGGCGCTGTGTCTTTAGCCCGCTTCAGTACCCGTCTAATGTCCTCCACTTTAATCTCAGTCCTCCTTCCTAGTGACCCGTGACAAGGCTTCTCTGACGTTATTTCTAATAGCCCTATCTTGCTGATCCGTCTGTTTTAAAAATCGCGCAAGAAGAGCCTCCCCTTTGTCCTTGTCAGTTGTCATAGGTCGGTTGTTATTATCATAAACGGTGCCATATGTAACAGGCATCACCTGTCTCTTCATCTGCCGGTGCAGCCTCCAGAATTTTCTCAATGTCACATCCCCACCGACTTCATTGATAAATTGTTCCCACTTAATCCTCTTTGCCTCAGCTGCCTGGAGTTTAAAATCCTGCACCTTTACTTTTTTTTATACCTTTCAGCCTCTTCCGATTCTGTGTCAACTGAATTGGTTGCTCTCTGCACCCTCTGCCAATTCCTTATGGCCGCCCTCTTTTCCCTCCATGATTTCTCGACCTCTGGTGTCCACCATGTTGGTTGGGTAAAGATTCTTCTTGTTGGTTTAGATCTTCTTACCTTGATGTGTGTTGCTCTAGATCAGCTGTTGCACTTCAAACTCAGTGCAGCCCGCTTCCCATTCTCTGCACTCACGACCCAGTGTTATTATTACATTGTGCCAGTCTGTCATGTCTTCCGGAACTTCCACCCACTCTCTTTCACGATTGATGGTCTCTAGATCACACACCTGACATATAGAAAGTTCTGCCTGTGCCATCCAGAACCTGCCTCTTCTTAGTCTGTGACCCTTAACCATATGCATTGCTTCATGCAGCGGGTGATCCCTGTCTGCGGCAACTCTCAGGTAGCATTTGGCCTGAAGAAACGTATGCCTATCCGTCATTGTTGGTAGCGCCAGGATATGCCTCATGCAGATAATTGGTGTGTCCTTTGTGCACCCCAGGATTAACCGCATGGCAGCATTCTGTATGCGCTCCAACCTTTCAAGCTGGCTCTTTGATACTGTCAGCAGCCCTAAACCATACTCAATGACAGAAATTATTAACTGCTGAAAGAACCTGTACAGGGGTCTGATCTACCCCGATTGCTGCCATAGCCCTCAATGCATTAAGTCCCCTACCAGCCTTCACCACCAAAGCCTCCACATGATCCTTAAATGACAAACATCTGTCAAAGGTGATACCCAAGTACTTCAATTTACTCTCTCGACTAAGAGGACATCCATTCAACATAATACCTGAGACGTCTGCCTTGACGATCCGGTTATCCAAGGAGTACCACACAACCGATGCCTTGTCTGGGTTTATAATGGCCCCTGCGTCCCTGCACCACTCTGATGCCTCCGCAGTTCCACTGTATTATGGTAAAGTTTCCGTTGTCCATTTTAGTTCTATTTGTTATTTCTGTCTTTCTGTGTCAGTTGTCTTAGTGTCTTTGTCCTTGTTCAGAGTCTGTAGTTGTCCCATTGTCGGTGTAGTTGGATTTTTCCTCTTCTGGCGGTAATAGATCCTCGGGGCGGAGTACCGTTTTAGTTCCTTTGATCTTTCTACCTGGGTAAGCATTCTCGATTTGAATATTTTTAAGCTTGTTTGGCGATCCTTTGATTATTTCCATTTTGGATCTAATGGAGAATAAAATTGTCAGAGCTTCGCACTTGTCCATGTCCAATACAAACGGGGCTTAGTATGGACCCTGTTTGACCGTGCTAGAAAGATATTCACCCAGGACACACTGACATAGGAATTTGAAACTCTGAAAAATGTCTCAAACCTGAATGGGTATTCCACAGAATTTATAAAGAGCCACTGACAACAACCCAAACCAAAACCAGACGAAGCTACAGTCCCCAAACTCAAGGTATCCATCCAGTCAACCTTTCGAGGGGATGACGTAATGCAGCATCTACAGGACTTGCTCATTACAGCAGTCAGTCAAACATTATGTGCTGCGACTCCAGTTATTAGGTACAAAACCACACTTATTCCCATCCCAGCAGTTAAAGAATCTGTACTTCTGTACGCCAAATCAAATTGCATTTACCAATTCACATGCAGGTGCCAGTCTACCTACATCGGCTGAACAGACAGGCAGTCGAACAACAGTGGTTCAACACATACCTAATTGGGTTGACCAGATACTACACACAGACAGAGGGAATTTAGGGTTGGGTTGCCAGACGTCCGGCAAAGAGAGGTGATGTCCTCCTTTTTAGCCTGATGTTCTCCGTCCGGCAGGCAAAGCTAAACACCTTTAAAATGACCGGCTTTTTAAATATTTTATGTTATCATTTTTTATGTATTGTTGTTACAACTTACAATGTATCTACACTCTACCGTGTGTTTACATTCTTTATTAAAATCCATTGCTAAATAATATTTATTTAATTTTCTTATTTATACCAAATGTGAAATACCAATTATTTGTATAATTTGAATTTAACTGTTGCTCTTATTCGGCAACACTAACAATGCTGTAGTCTCTATGGTAAAAATGTTATTGTTATTTCCGGTTTCGGTAGCAGAGACGCCACTTAAAATTGTTTTGTTTCTTTTTTAATTTGTAATTTTTGCCGTCTATGTTTATGAAACAACAACAATTCACCTAAACGAACATCCCTTGAAACAAGTAAAGAGTTTCAAGTAACTCAAAATTGTTTGCATATCCTTTACAGGACATTGCTGTCAACATCAGCATCTTTCAGCTGATTGTTGATTTCTTGGCAAGATTACGCTTAGTAGTTTGCCATTGCTTTCTGAGCGGCCGGCTCACATACCCCGTACGTTACCGACCGGATTCGAACCACTGCTGATTCTCACGTTACTTACGAGAGTATACGAGATTACGGAGAAAAGTCTCTAACCTCTAGGCCAGGAAGCCGGCTTCAAGTACCTAGGAAGTATAATATCATCAAATGGCAGATCAGATGACGAGATCGAAAATAGGTGCAATAAGGCAAATCAACTCATTGGACAAATGGCACCAATATTAAAGAACAAACATGTATCAATAACTACTAAGAAAGCACTTTACAACACAATATTTCTGCCAACTCTATGCTACCAATGCCAAACCTGGACAATGACAGAAAAAGAGAAAAGAAAAATCACAACAACAGAAATGAGGTTCCTGAGAAGAATACTCAACGTATCAAGAAGAGATAAGATCAGAAATAAAGAAATCAGGACTAAAGTGGGGGTTAAAGCAGCACTAGATTTTACAGAAAGCAGCAAGTCAAATGGTTTGGCCATGCAAGTAGGTTACCAGTCAACATCATACCACAACAAGCAATAATGTACAGACCAGATGGAAACAGAGGAAGAGGCCGACCACGTAAACGTTGGACGGAGGGAATAGCAGAGTCCATGGGAATATTGATATATGAAGCCCATAATCGGGCACTCTCACGACGTTTGTACTTCACCTCGACACCGCAAGGTACAAGAGGAACATGATGAGATGAAATGAGAAGCCCATAATCGGGCACTCTCACGATGTTTATACTTCACCTCGACACCGCAAGGTACAAGAGGAATATGATGCCACATAGCGCACAGACGTAATGACGTCATAGAAAAGGGTAGAGGAAACTTCTAAGCAGGAAGACCCCACAAAGAAACGTGGAAACCAGTTGTAAACAGCGAGAACGTCACAGTGATGTAAATTGACAACACAGAGACTGGCAGGGACGACTGAAGGATAAGCAGGAGTTTTGGATGCCGGGGCATTTTTGATGTGGCTAGGAATCTTGTTGGCAATGGTTATCAAAATGACAACAGAGAGAAGAATGTTGTAGCGGATTGCTAGCGTCGTTTATGGAGAACACGCGGGCGGAAACCTAGACTGAATCGATGCGGCAGCGAAGCCAGAATTGGTCAACAGCACGAAGAAGGTATAATATCAGTCATGGCGAATACTTTGTAACAAGGTTTGGGTAGTTAACATGATGTACTCTTGTCATTAGATCTTAAATACCAGCCTGGGAAAAACAGGCAATTTAAGGATGCAAGATACTATGTAATCTCAACAAACGTTGTTAGCTGTATTATTAAAAACAGCGGTTCTTTATAGTTGAAACCAGCCGTCTCTGATTCCACTTTGTACGTTGCCAGTTGGAGGCTCCAGTTACTGCCAATGTTATTAATTTGTGTTGAGCCTAATCTAGTTAAGCCTGACTGTTGGTTTCATGGAAATTCAGATACAAGTTATGTTAAGAATGAGGGAACAACAGTATTATGGCATATGATGAGATGAGATGAGATGTTTATGAAAATGGCTTCTACAAAGAGAAAATGCAAATTCTCGAACGCTATGAAACATAAGTTTACATGCTTCGTTGAAGAACACAACGAGGATGAGGCAAAGTGTACGATTTGCGATAGTTACTTGTCCGTTGACAACAAAGGAACTACTGACTTGGAGCGCCACGTTGACAGTGAGAGACATAGAAACCTAATCAAAGTGTCCGCGTCATCTAGCACATTGACGTCTTTTTTCCAGCCTAAGTACTCAAATGTGTTGCTGTTAAAGCGCATGCGGCTGAAGCAACTTTGGCATTTCATACAGTTTGTCATCATCAGTCTTACAACTCGATGATCTGCACAGCTGGTTTCATGCACATATTATTTGAAGATTCGGAAATTGCTAAAAATATTGCTTGTGCAAAAACAAAGACTGAAGCAATAATAAACCAGTTGATTCCCCCCCCCCCCCCCCATCACACACACACACACACACGGTTGGTGAATTGGATACATCTTTAAGTGGTATTTCTTTCGACAGATGCTAGCAATCACGGTTCGCAGAAAATATTTCCGATCGTTGTTCAGTACTTTGACTGGAAACCAGGTGGAATCCAAACTAAGATTCTCGAGTTAGACAACGCACCAAATGAAACATCAGAAACTATATCACTGTATATTTTGAGAAAACTCCAAAAATATGATTTGTACTTCAAATGTGTTGCTTTTGATGGTGACAATGCCAATGTGAATTTTGGAGGCATTAACAGAAGAGAAGGTAGACATGTGTTCTCGCATTTGAAGGAAGCCTTGAGCAAGCCATTAGTAGGTGTTGGATGTTCTGCTCATGTTCTGCACAGCTGCATCCAACACGGCGCAGATTTAATGCAGATAGACTATTCTATTGTCTTGAAGATATTCAATTACTTTTCTATATACACTGCTTGAACAGAAACTTTCAAGGAATTTTGTGACTATGTCAACATTAACTATCAGCAACTACTCTATCACTCTAAAACTAGATGGCTCAGTTTGTTTCCAGCTGTTGAGAGGCTGTTGAGGCTGTTTACTGCTTTGAAAGAATATTTTCTTTCTGTAAACCAACCACCTCCGATAAAAACTTTATTGGCAGCTATTGTAATAAAATTGTACTGATTTAATCTGGAACGATTTAGATGAAACATTCAATATGTCCTCCTTTGTGTCTTATTATGTCCTCCTTTTAGTGCCCACGTATCTGGTAAACCTAACCTAGGGAGGCCGACAAATCACAAACTTCCCGCTTTGTCGATCGTACGGCGCGTGCTGGAAACCGGCCGTGTGATTGCTAGAGACAGTGCCTTTCTCGTGTTTTTTAACACACAAAATAGTCGCTTGTTAACGTTTGCAGAAGCCATAATGAGTAATCTATATAGGCCAGTTTTGTGCAAACAGAAAGACATGTTAGTCAGTTTAAAATTACCGTGGCAGGCAAGTTACATTACTGTGCGATCATGTGTATATTTCAGCTTGAAGGATTTATCTAGTTATTTTACTTTATGTTGTGTGAATTCTGCAGAATGTACCTGGCGAAATGCAGCGAAATATTCCAGGTAATAAATAGTGCAATCTAATGTTTGTGTCTTAGTTATTCAAATAAAATATGTATCGTCCCAATTTTAGTAAATGTATTGTGTGAACAGTACCACTGGAGAATTCTTAGTCAATCTTTATATAATCCATTTATCTGGGCCCAGCAAAACTTAAACCTGACATCAAAACAATGTTTTCCGGTAGTGAATTTGAATGACGAAGACACAAACAATAGATTGCACGATTAATGCCTGGCATATTTCGCTGCATCTTGTCAGGTACATACTGAAGAATTGGATTGACAGGATAATAAACAAAGGCGATGGGTACCTGGCCACGCCAACACACCACAAACCTCCTATCATAGATTGGACGGCACATTTTGGAAATCGGTCACGTGATTGATAGAGACAGTGCGTTTCGCGTGATGTTTAACAAACAAAATAGTCGCTTGTTAAAGGTCACAGAAGCCATAATGATTAATCTGGAATAGAAAGAAAAAGCAGCGGCTGCAGCAGCATATAACAATATGAATTGGAAACAAATAGGTATATTAAACTCCTGCGAGAAGAAACCTACTAAACATCAACAACGTTGCACATACCTTACAAGGAGATCCATCGTATCGCGAAATACAGGTGAAAATCCGAAATCAGAAGCACTCAATAAATATATAAAATGAATAATAAAATAAAATAAAATAAACTACACACAAACGCGTACAATACGACACACAGGACTACCGACGTTTCGATTATCAGAATCTTTGTCAAGGACACCACAGATAGCTAACACAACGAACTACAGCAAACAAAGAAAACAAAACACACACGAACTATCCCTACGCCATGTGGGGCAGAAAAGGTGGCTTGGCCAGCTGCGAAGGCGCTCGACGGCTGCAGAGTTAAAAGTGGATTGCCAGATAGGATTTAAGTAGCCAAAAATATGTGAACAGTCTGCTTTGAAAAAATAAGGGTGTGGGGACAGTTAGGTATAGATTTAGGGGGGGGGGGGAGACAGCATAGTAATAGATAGTGTAGACAATTGGGGAAGATGCCAAAGTTATACCGTAGCGTCCACAACAGTATTGATACCTGCTGGATGGATGCATCCCAGATTGTTGATTAGCTGGCATTCAATTTTGAGCCTGACGGAGCTATTGGAGTAGCAGGATGTTAGTGCGGTGACACATACATCGTCGACTCCATTATGGTTGGAGAAATTGAAATGGTTGGGGACAGGTTTGTCAGCGCACTGATTGATGTCTCTGAGGCGTTCTCTAAAACTGTCTGTTGCATCGTTATGAAATTTTTCCAGCCGTCTTATATTTACCCCCGCCCAAGGAATATGTCTTTGATAGGTCCAAAAACAACTTAAATCATTGAAAGCGGCGACATTCCTTTGATGTTTTGCTCAACAACTAGTGATTTCTCGCTAACAAAGTTATTTTTACGGTAATGGGGACCTGCAAATTCTGATGACACACAAAGGCGAATCCGGATTCGTATGGGAGTGGATTCAATGAAAGAACTAGCTTAAAATCGACAGGGTCGGCTGCATTGCACCGGGTTTTATCCCATATGGCTCAGTTTCTTTCCGCAGCGCGGAAAGCGTCGCACAAAGCACGAACTCCGTAGCTCCAGCGACGACCTTCGGTAGTCTCCGAAAAAATGCACTCGTGAAATGAAGGACGCGGCCCGGAATCGAACATACAACCTTCAGAGCCCGAGTCAGACGGCTTGACCACTTCACCACGTAGAATCCCGAGAGTAATATTAGTAAAGACAGAGAATTTACAGAGGCACGGGGTAAATAATTTGTAAATTAACAGGAAAGTAGAAGGAATATATTTCTTACCTTATTTTTCATTTCCTTCTTGTTTCTTCAGCTGATGCTGATGATGTAATGTTTAGGGCCTGCAATTCGTCTGAATAGTTGGAGCAAAATATCCCAGTAAGTGTGTACGTAGATTAAGGTCTGCGATCTGCTCAGACCTTAATCTGTGTCGGACGATTGCAGTAGGTTGATGATTGCTCTCGGTTGCATAAAATTCAATCCATCCTTTCTCCATAGTTCTCTTCCTCTTTCAACACATGGTCCTGACGTTTTTTCCAGTAACTTTTATCAATATTTAATAGCGCGGTCAGACAGACAGACAGACAGACAGACAGAAAGCTAGGTAGGTAGGTAGGTAGGTAGGCAGAAAGGTAGGTGGATAGGTGGGTGGGTGGGTGGATGGCTGGCTGGGTGGGTGGATGGCTGGCTGGCTGGCTGACTGGGTGGGTGGGTCGATCGCTCGGTCGATCGGTGGGTCGGTGGGTCGGTCGGTCGGTGGGAGGGTCGGTGGGAGGGTGGATGGGTGGGTGGGCCGGCAGACATTTAGACAGACAGACAGACAGACAGACTAGACAGATAGACAGATAGATAGATAGATAGATAGATAGATAGATAGATAGATAGATAGATAGATAGATAGATAGATAGATAGATAGATAGATAGATAAATAGATAGATAGATAGATAGATATCGGTCGGTCGGTGGGTCGGTGGGTCGGTCGGTGGGTCGGTCGGTCGGTCGGTCGGTCGGTCGGTCGGTCGGTGGGTGGGTGGGTGGGAGGGTGGGTGGGTGGGCCGGCATGCCTGCAGGCAGGCAGGCAGACAGACAGATTAGATAGATAGATAGACAGACAGACAGACAGACAGACAGACAGACAGACAGATAGATAGATAGATAGATAGATAGATAGATAGATAGATAGATAGATAGATAGATAGATAGATAGATAGATATCGGTAGGTCGGTCGGTCGGTCGGCCAGCCGGCCGGTAGGTAGGTAGGTAGATAGATAGATAGATAGATAGATAGATAGATAGATAGATAGATAGATAAATAGATAGATAGATAGATAGATAGATAGATAGATAGATAGATATCGGTAGGTAGGTCGGTCGGCAGGCAGGAAGGTAGATAGGTAGATTAGATAGATAGGTAGGTAGATAGATAGATAGATAGATAGATAGATAGATAGATAGATAGATAGATAGATAGGTAGGTAGGTAGGTAGGTAGGTAGGTAGGTAGGTAGGTAGGTAGATAGATAGATAGATAGATAGATAGATAGATAGATAGATAGATAGATATCGGTAGGTCGGTCGGTCGGTCGGTCGGCAGGCAGACAGGTAGATAGGTAGATTAGATAGATAGGTAGTTAGGTAGATAGGTAGGTAGGTAGGTAGGTAGGTAGGTAGATAGATAGATAGATAGATAGATAGATAGATAGATAGATAGATAGATAGATAGATAGATAGATAGATAGATAGATAGATAGATAGATAGATCCCCGCCTGGAGCCGGGCCGAGCCAGCTAGTTTATTTATATAATCACGTTTCATGAAAGAACCCACAGTTTGACGACACCTCTGAACTATAACACTCAGTCTGTGCAAAAACGAAAGACCGCCAGACAATTTTAAAATTAGCGCGAATGTGTCTTGCTGGCGCTGTAATACTCTTAAAATTAAGGCATTAATGGCGGGGCCGTAAAATATATACCGCATATAAGCAAACATTGAAATCTGCTGTATAATCTCCAGAACAAAAATTTAAGGATAAGGTTATATACTAAATCTCATCATTTTCCCTCAGTTGAAAAAAAAAAAAAAAAACCACACACTATAACCGCACAGTTATTCTCAACTAAAATAAGCACAGAGATTATCTCTCAGAATGAAAATATATTATACAAATGGCACAAGGCTGGGGCCATTTAGTAAGTTAACGAATGTAGAAGTTACTGATATAATTAACTATTGATTAAGCTTGAATTTGGTAAATTAATTAAATTAGTTTAAAGATGTTTAAATTATAGTTTTTTTTTTGCGCTCGCCCGCTTTGAACTCAAGCGTAGTCCTTACATACTATTTATAGTAGGGATGGACTGAATTTTGCGTGAGGATTAGCTTTCCTGATTAACAGTGTCCGTCGCCACCAGGCGAACCCACTCCGACTTCAGAGGTTTTTGTAACTTACGTCCCCAAGTCAAGGACGACAGGTCAACATTTTATATTCCCATGGACTCTGTTATTCCCTGCGTCCATCGTTTGCGTGGTCGGCCTCTTCCTCTGCTTCCATCTGGTCTATTCATCATTGCTTGTTGTGGTATGCTGTTAGTTGGTGACCTACTTGCACTTCTTGTTTTTATGCCTCAACTAAATTGAACTATCATATGTGTTTTTTTTCCCTTTTGCTTGACTATATCTACCGTAAAAATGTATTGTTTGACTATCCCTTATACTAATCTTTGTGTGAGCTACCCTTTATGTTTTGTGGAGATTTCTGTTAATTAATGATATTTTCGTCATGTTTGTTTTGTATGTTTTTTTTTTTTTTTTTTTTGGATTTTCTTTGCTGATGACATCTTGTCGCTTATTGTCTGGTGTTTACAAAAAAAAAAAAAAAAAAATTTTAAAATCACTGTTTACATAAATATCACAGGTAGGAAATTAAGGCAATTTTGAGAAAGCTAGGGGCAGTGGCAATATGCTTTTTTGAGAATAACATTCAGAATATCTTGATAAGAAAAGAATCACTGCGATAATGACAGTTGCAGGCGTCACTAGATCGCACATCAACACTGTTAGCAAGAGATAAATGAAATAAATTTATGGAACATATCTACGGGAGAGATTTGGAGGGGGTGGGGACGGGGGGCAAATTAATATGTTGAAAGAAAACACACACACAAATACAGAGAGAGAGAGAGAGAGAGAGAGAGAGAGAGAGAGAGAGAGAGAGAGAGAGAGAGAGAGAGAGAGAGAGAGAGAGAGAATGGGGATCGATATCTGGAAAGTTTAAACAGCTGGGAGACAACTAACAATATCAGCAATATCAGCTTCATTATCATGTCTCAGACAGAATGAGAAGTTCTGTCGTGTCTGCTCAGATGAAGAAGAGGAATTATAATTATATTATATATTTATTTATAGAGCTGTACTCTTGCTATGTGGTTTGCTCAAGATGGGAGTTTCCGTGGTGAAGTAGTCAAGTCTCATTTCTCGCGATTCAAAGGACGCAGGTTCGTTTTCGAACTCAGTCATGTTTTTCACGAGTGAAATTTTAGAAGACCCTGGCTTATCGTCGCGGATGCTGCGAAGTAGATTCTCTGAGTGAAGTTTTTGGCAGGCCGCTCTGCTGTAGCTATATGGAAAAGAACCTGGTGCAATGAAGTCGACACTTGTACTTTTAAGTACTAATTTAGTTAGCTTAAGAAGCAGTCAATATTTTATATTCCCATGGACTGTTAGTCCCTGCGTCCAATGCAGGACAGTGAGTACAATTATTTTGGGTCCTTAACATGGAATCCACATAAATAGTCTAATCCAGGATGGGCAACTTTTTTAGCAGGCGGGCCAAATTTCAGAAATAATATTTCCTGCCGGGCCACAAGCCTAATTTTTGTTGTTGTTGTTGTTAATTAAAGTAAGCAAGCAAGCGTGCTACAGCTTCGACCTCATCGCCGCTCCCCATTAGGTGAGTTGTGGTCAAACGCCGGCCTGGTTTAATGTTAAAGAAAAACAAGAAATAGGTATACATTTTTTTGTGTTAAGAAAATAAAACAAAACTGAGAATCAAACATATAAGGGACGTCCATTTGAAATCCGTTCGTGCCGCACCGCGCGTAATTGCGTACCTTGAACCTGATCATGTCATAGTCATGTGATAAGTACTGACCGTTGAGAGAATGGCTGCGTTGATCCAAAATCCGTCCAAAGAAGCTCAAAGAGCAGTGATTCTGTTTCTTTCATTTGAAGGATGTCGACGAGTGGACATTCATCGCAGAATGCAGGCAGCGTATGGTAAAAAAGTGTGTCAAAGACAACAGTGACAGACTGGGCACGAAATGTTTCGGAAACAACGTCAGTTCACGACAGATCTTCGACGGCTGGGTCAAGCGCATATTGTTGCAACAGAAAAAAAAAACTATCGCCAAAATTGATGAAGCAGTACAGATGAACCGTTGTCGAAGCATACGTTCGCTAGCGAGAGAATTTGATGTGTCAATTGGGACAATTCAAAAGGTCGTTCATAAGAAACTGTAATATCGGAAAGTGTGTTCACAGTGGGTACCACGAATGTTGACCGACAACCAAAAAAAAGAGGAACGCATGGGATGGTGTTTGAACCACTTGCTGCGTTACAGCGTTTCAAATGAACGTCCGTAATATTTATTAGGGTGGTGCATTTCTCTTCCGCATAGTGGCAGGCGATGAATCATGGTGTCACCACTTTGAGTCGAGCAGCAAAAGAGAGAGCATGCAATCGAAACATGCTGGATCACCAAAAGACAAACAATTTAAGTTACAGGTTTCCGCTTGTAAGGTTATGCCGAGAGCATTTTTTGACCATGAAGGGCTATTGTTGGCCGACTTTAAAGAACCTGGTGTCAACATCGACTCTACCCACTACTTGCAAACATAAGACAAGCTGCAAAAAGTCATCAAGAATAAACGACCCAGCATGTTTTCTCATGGTGTGATTTTGTTGCACGATAATGCTCGTCCGCATGTCGCAAAGATTGTGTAGGAAGCATTAGCAAGAAAGAAATGGGAAATTCTGCAACATCCAGCCTATAGTCCTGATTTGTCACCATGTGATTTTCATTTGTTCGGACCTCTAAAAAAATCAATGGGGTGCTTGCCTGAATGCCTATGGTGACTTCTTCTGACCAACCCATGGTGCATAATTCATTAAAAATGAATGCTTTGTTTAATTCTACCGCACCTGTTAATGTTTCTTTCATGCTTTTGTAATAAAGCCATTGGAACGGGTTTCAAATGAACGTCCGTAATATTTATTAGGCAATTGAAACATATTTAAAAGTGAGACATCTGACTTTGTTTTGCAGAACTAAGTGCATCAAAATTGATCTCGACTGATGGTGTTGCTACACGAAAACAGTTTTCCAAATTAACATCAGTAATTCGTGTTCTCACTTGTGATTTGATGTGCTTCATGAGACTAAAAAGCTGTTCACACGCATAAGAGTTTCCAAATAGCGAGACCATCGACAGGGCATGTTTGTAAAACACAGGATATTTATCCTTGTCCAAATACGTTTTATAGAACTCTTCCAAACAAACTTGATGGAATTTCTCCTTTAACTGTTTATCACAACAGATTTCCCAATGTTCCATTTGTAATATTCCTGTTATTAAATTCACGTCTACAACGAATGGCGTTGCAAATGCACAAAAAATCACATGATGGCTTTTCAAATTCTGAAATCGGTTTTTAAATTCGAGGTTTAAGTCAGATATCAAAGAAGCGTATTTACCCGCCGCCTCCTGTGTGACGTCTGGTTGCAATGACAATGTAGGAAAGTGAGTACAGTTTTGTTGTTGTCCATAACCGTTGTTCCCAAAGACCAAGTTTCATTTGAAATGAAGAAATATGATCACCCATCTTATTAATTAATTGATCTTTCCCTTGTAAACGAGAATTAACGTCATTTAAGTGGCTAGTTATATCGACCAGAAATGCAAAGTCGCAAACCAACTCTTTGTCTTCAAACTCTGGGATACTTTTTGACTTGCTTGCAAAGAATGATTGTATTTCTTGCTGCAAATCAAACATTCTTTTCAACAATTTGGCACGGGTCAGCCATCTTACTTCTGCATAAAATGTAACGTCATTGTAATCTGAGTCCAAAGTGGTTACACAGCTATTTGATTCCCTTGCAGAGGCCTAGCAAAGACCACACAAAAATCCAGGGATATCGAGTAATAACCATGCAGAATACAACAGGCAAGCTTTTGGAGAAGTTAATTGCCAGAAAAATATCAAGCCAGCTAGAGAGGCAAGGAGTTTTCCCATCTCCCGGGAGGGTACCATCCAAAAAGAGAAACCTGGACCAATGCAGCAGTTTTTGCCCATGACGTCTATAAAGGTTTCCACTCAGACATTGAAACCTTTGCTGCAGCGATTGATCTTGAGGACGCGTACAACAGAGTACCATTGGATTTCTTCATGCTTCAGCTTCTTGAACTCAAGTTAAGTTATTTCTTCCTTAGTTGGATCGCTGCAGCCCCCTTCCAACGGAAAGTAGTTTTTAGATGTAGCAGTTGGACTTTGGAACCAACAACAATATATTCTGGCCTACCACTGGGATCACCATTATCTCTGGTGCTGTTCAACGCGAACATTGTGTAATCACCAGCGAGCAGATCACTGGACCTGGGAGGACATTGTCATATGCCGATATTTTAGTGTATCGTCAGTGTAAGGATAGAGATCAGGTTATTGTGGAACTACAAACCGAATTCAATCGCACAAGTACATGGTGTGTTGAAGCTGGGGTAATGGTCAACCCAACAAAGGCAACAGTGTCATGGTTTTCTGTTTATAATCATATTGTCAACACTCCAACACCAACTATAAATATGTGTTCAGGGACTGTGAAAAGAACGAGGGCAATGAACTACCTGGGGATACGTTTTGATCGAAGCCTTGCTTATAATGAGCACATAGACCAGGTGATAACAAAGGCCAAGATGGGTTTTGCTGCGATGCGGGTGATGGCGGCAGCAAACTGTGAGCAGCGCCATCTATGTCTTCTATACGAGGGGCTGGTCATGTCTGTTTTTGAGTATGCGATGGCGATCCTCACTCTCAGCCGTAAGCTGATAGAAAGGATGAAAAGGGTACAGAACGAAGCTATGCACATTATTCTTGGATGTACAAGAGATACAGCATGCAGGGCGATGCGCTACCTTCTTGATTTTCCAACCATTGAAGACAATACAAATTCGCAGAGCACGTGCCTACCTCAGAGTTAATGCAAACACACGTCATCCACTGCATAGTGAAATTATGAAGGTGAAGGGCAGCAGGTTAAAAAAGAGGAAGGTCGTGGATGGGTCATGCCGAAGACATTCTTCAACAGGTGTGTTCACTTGAGGACTTAGAACCTGGCGAGGAGTGGGTACAAGTGCTATCATATTTCTGTACGTCTTTTTTCGGTTTGCATACAACCAGACAGAAAATGCAGACAAGAAAATCCGGCTGCGGTGGAGGCGGAAGTACAAGCGTTGATTTTCGAGATTTCGTAAGACGGTGATGCTGTCATTTACACAGGTTGCTCGACATGTGAGAAGCTCATGGGAATTTACGGCTCAGGCCGAAGGAAGAATTGTGAAGGAGGACTCTGGTGTTTTGTTAAGATCACAAGTAGCCTGACTATGGAAGTTATGGCAGTAAGTAAAGCAATAACATGGCTCCAGACACAGACATTCACTAGGGCGTATTTCCTTAGCGACTCAATGAGCATGCTATAGAGGATAGAGATGAGGTGGATCCGAAGAGAATGGTTGCTGTCTCTGGAGCGGTCTCGGCTGGCAAAGATTAGTTTCATCTTCGTGCCAGGGCATGTGGGAGTACAATTAAATGAGTGGACTGACAAGCTCGCAGATAAGGCTACTGTGGAGGTAGGACGCGCCATGGACCAGACTGACATTCTGAATGCTCTACGAGAAGTAAGACTTTTGCGAGAACCAAGAGATGACTGTGAATCTATATCCAGACTGTGATAACTGCAAGTTAAAAGAAGTGTGGCCAAACAAGAACACTACGCAGGAAGCCAAAGAAGGTTGATAAACCAACACAGAAATGGTGTCGTTAGCCGCTACACGCTGCGGGATTTGCTGAGGAGGTGATCCGAGCACTTATGGACTGAATGGTTCGATGTGCAATGAGGATGATATGTCGACTAACTAACTAACTAACTAACTAACTAACTAACTAACTAACTGAGTCCAAAGTCTTTATAAATTCTTGGAACTGACGGTGATTCAATCTGTTCGACTTAATGAAGATCACTATTCTGACGACCACTTTCATGACATTACCCATTTTGAGGGACTTCGAACGTAAATTCGCGTGAAAAATAATCAAAGAAAATTTACCATTGAAGTATTACCGACTTTGGAGGCCTCATTTTCAATCAGTTTTATAAACCCTTGTGTTTCCCAACCATTGCTGTAGCACAATCCGTTGTTAAGCCCGATGAGTTGTTAAGTTGTAACGAAAAGCGATTCAATGTCGATGTAACTGCCTCTAACAAATCTCGTGACTTAGTAGTATCTGCCATATATGTGCTTTCATTCAATGCTAGAGCATAAAATATAAACTCGGATGCTCGACTTTTCAAATCAGCTTCAATAAGCTTTTCAATGTCGTCCACACGCCTAGTAATAGAATAGTCTGACGAGACAGACTTATTTTTGAGAAATCCTTCTTCTTTTCTGGGCACAGAATTGTAACGATGCTCTCTAAACATTCCTTAACCATTTCACAATCTGAATATCGCTTCGATTTTTTGTACTAGTATCATGGCTACTGCATAACTAGCTTTTACATAGCATGTCGACTCTGAACCCGCTCTAGTAAATATCTTTTGATGTGTAGAACCTTTTTTTTTTAAAAGTCATTTACTTGATCTTGTCGAAATTGCCCTTTGTACTTATCAAAATTATTTGCATGTTTAGTCTCGTAGTGCCGTTTGATGTTATATTCTTTCAGATCAGGAACAGATTCGTTGCATATCAAGAATATGGGCTTTATTTTAATTTCCACGAAAAAATAGTGTTTAGTCCACCTTTCTTTAAAACTGCTTAATTCTTCTATGATTCTTCTCTTCTACGGTTCAACGTCTTTACTAGTTCACGTCATAGTAGGTCTTAGTTTTCAAATGAAAAATAAAAAAAACACCACTGGTAATAGGCACGTGCTCTGCGAATTTGTAATTATTAATAATAATTAATTAATTTAAATTACATAAATAAAACGTTTCAGGGTTTACTTACCTATAGAATCGATATGATAGACAGGATCCTTGGTTAAAGTAGTTTGAACTCTTATTATAAATATGATAAATATATATTTTAATGTCGATAGCAAAATCTCCCCAGACGCAGAGGCGATAATAGAACGAAACTACAGAATAACACGGACTTTGTCAAGCTGGACTGAAAGTAGTTATGCGTATGAGCCCGATAGCGTTGCGAGCCTGCCGAAGACACCGAAGACCACAGTATATATATATATATATATATAGAACAAATCCTTCACATCATCAGAGGAATCGAGTGTCGGTGCATATGCAGTAATAATGGTGGCAAACCCAAAAGAGGTTGCCAAGCGCAGGGATAATAGTCTTTCATTTCCTCCTGCTGGAATTTCAATCATTCCCAGTAGCGAATTCTTCACTGCAAAGCCCACACCGTGTTGCCTTTTTTCTGCCTGCCCTCTACCCTTCCAGAAAAAGGTGTAGTTGTTTTCCCTGAGTGACCCTTCCTCAGCGAGGCGAGTCTCCTGCAGGCCAGCAATATCAATGTTAAGACGATTGAGTTCGGCATCAATCACAGCCGTTTTTCTCACATCGTCAATATTGGTCAAGTCAGTGGAAAATCCTGGACACATGGTTCTCACGTTCCAGGTTGCAAGCCGTAGCTTGAGGTTTCTATTTTTATTTTTGTTTGTACCTGGTGCATTGGTTTTACAGCCTGCGATTCAGATTTTGTCCTAGCCCCAAGCACCCATTGAAGCAGGCAGGCTGTGGCGGATCAGCACCCAATTGGCTGGGGGCTGCCCAGCTTGAGGCGGGCGGTAGCTGATCAGTGACACCTATAGGTGTCTCCCACCGTCAGAGGCAACGCTTGGCGCCCCATGTCTACGCCAACTGACAAGAACTTATAACCCGTAACAGTTGCCTCTCGCTTTGATTCCGAGACCAGTTAAGACCAGGGATGGAGTTATTGCCTCTCCATAGCACAAAGCCTGGGCTAAAATATAGAGATCATGTGTTGCCCATGCAGCATGATCCCTCTCTCGGCCCGCCTAGTTCACTCCAGAGGAAAGGTAACACCCCTACATCTGGAACAAGACAAGCTGCAGAAGCTGCCGGATCAGCAAAGCAATGCTCTAACTGTCCGCCTGTCGGAGCTTCGATCCTAGACCAGTCGCCAACCAAGGCTTAGGGCCTGGTCTGCCCTGCCATGACAATTTTGTCTTTAGCTTGCATTTCCTCGCACCAGGGTAAGGCTTGTACCCTTCCAATTGCGCTCTTCCGCCCGAAGCCGTTGGCACAATGTGGGGTGTCGGGTTTGGTAAGCGTCGCCCAACGTTCGGCGCTAACAGAGACCAGGCAGTACCGTCTACACTGTAATATAAACTATACTATAAGTATAAACTATACTACAATAAACTATACCATAAGTTTAATAACTTCATAAAGGACAGCACAGGATAACATCAAGGCAGTTAAAACAGATAGTTCACTACAGACAAAACAAGGATAAAGTTCAGTTAAGGCACAGAGCCTTATGGCTTTCCATCTTCGACCAAGCTGTAGTCAATGTCTGTTCTGTCCACATACAGCTCACCGAATAATAAGTCCTGCGTTCTATCCTTCCCGGTACGTTGGACTAACAACAGGCCTCTGTGGAACCAGAATAATGTTCGTGGGAAAATGTCCTGTCATCCCTGGTCACGATGCTAAGTAAAAGTTCCTACAATGGGAATTAGTTCATGAAAGGGAATTGGGTAGGTATCCTTCACTGTCTCAGACAAGGATGGGTGGGTCTGATATTTAGGCGGGGTCCAGTCCAGAATGCAAACTGACTCGATCCTAGCGTATCGAGTTGACTGGCGGGGTGTTAGAAAAGGCTGATGGTCATTCTTTCGGGCCAACGTTGGCTCTATCTTGTAGAGATCATACCCTTGTCCTGATATGGCCCAAAACTTGATAAGGACTAGGTTAAAACATAACTTTCCGGGTAGTAGCCCTGTCGAGAAATTCAGCTCTGTTCAATTCCAAAAGAAGGACCCTGGAAAGGACAAACATTTGTGAGAGTCTCCAGCCTAAACTTCTGGTACAGCCGACATGGAGACTCCTAATGGTCTCAGCACATCAGTTGCCATAACAAAATATATACATAATAATACTAATCAAGAGCCCTGATTGAATTGGCCTGACCTGACAAGAGGTCCTGGATTGGCGGCGTCTTTCCTAGACTAGGCCTTCAGCTTGACGAGGTCTTGTCGTTTGACCCTAGGAACTTTTTGCATATAAGACTCACTCTCCACACTCATACCAAGCCTTTATTATTATTGGGCACATTCATTTCCAGGCTTCCCTCTCACTTGCAAACCCTGCCTTTCTCACGGCAAAGCTCTTGTGGTGTTGTGTGGGTAATTATCTGTATGTAAAGAAGTGTCGTTCCCCATTCCCAGCAAGAATAGGAAAGAAGATACTACTCCTTCCGGCCGCTGCTCTCGTCGGAGCTGTCGCCGCAATGTATCGGTCGTGCCTCACATAACACGTAGATTCAGATGAGTTCAGGTTCTCTCGGTGAGATAGAGAAGTCCATTTATATCCCCGACATCATCCCATTGACCAGTAACCATTCAGTCCACCTGGCCACCCCATCGGCTAAAAGACGAAAGAGATAGCACAGTGGATCCCCTCTTCCGTTTTAAGAAGACCGAATATAACTGGTGGGAATCCGTCCCCACGGAGCACTCCCCTCCTTCCGGCATTCCGTGGATATGTAGTGTTTATAGTCAAATGAAAGATGACAGTATGCAGAGTTCAGGCCGTATTAAGAAAGATAGCCCCCGCCCATCTGCTGCCAAGAACAAGCGAAATCATCTGGGAAGCTATATTGCTCAGATTCGTTCCCAGGCAATGCCAAGAACAAGACGTTTAGCTAGATTGGCCAACGGTCAACCCACTCCCAATATGGCTAGACTGCCGTTTCGCCAATTCGTCTCACCAGTCGAGACAACCAGTTAGCTTTATAGACCAAGGTCTAGCAGTACTAAATAAACCCCATTGTTACCTTTCAATCAACCATCAGCATGCTGCGCTTCATCTGTCGCACTCTTTGAAGTGTCAAATAGACATGAGGCAGTCTACAAATGGTAGTTGATTAAACCGACATTGATGACCCAAGAATTTACATTAGTGCGTATTTGGTGCAAGGGGCCTTATCGGGTTTTCCCCCAAGACAAGACATATATCTAATCGTTCTATTAAAAAGATCGTGTTGTTAAAGTAACCCAGAGAACTATCTTCCATGGTGATTGAGCGAATAAGAGAACTGAGGGTTCCCGAAAGCTGTTTCCCCCTGTTTACCCAAACCCAAAGAAGGCATGAGGACATGGGCCATTGGCGTTTTGCCACAGTACTGTCAACTGGTTGGCCTCAATGAACTCCGTGAGTTTTATACCCGTGATGTTGCTCTTACTTGTTTCCCGTGTGGTATGGTGACAGTTGAAGTCTCCAACTATCAGCTTTCGTTGTAAGTTGGACATCTTCGTTCTCAATTACACCGCTACACTTGTATCTCAATCTGAGCTGGACCTTCCTGCCATCAAAGGAAAGTATCGCAAACTATATAAACAATCCCTCAGAAAAGACATGGAAGAAGAGACCAGTTGAGACTATCAGAAAACCTTATTGAGAACAATTGATAAAGTCGATTAAACTGACCCTGAGACTGAGATGAAGATGACAATAATACCCCGGCAACAGAACCGGATAAGAAAGATGAATGGATGAAGATGAAAAACGTTTGTACCAGGCCATGTGCAAAGCTGGTACAGATGAAGACACAGTTATCTGTATCATTGTCAAGAACTCCAATTCTGCAGAAACTCAAGCAGAGGTACCAGGAACTGTATTACCAGATCTGATCAAAGACTTGAAATCTGAGTTTAGGGGGTATTCCAAACAACTTCTCCTGACCTTGATGAAACAACCTACTGAGGTTGACGCTTATTGTCTGCATGACACTGTCAATGATGCCAACAGAGATGATTTATTCC
This sequence comes from Cepaea hortensis, assembly GCA_963921405.1. NCBI lineage: Eukaryota > Metazoa > Mollusca > Gastropoda > Stylommatophora > Helicidae > Cepaea > Cepaea hortensis. The sequence goes on from OY992887.1 coordinate 67,612,900, forward strand.
TGATTGGCTCTGTTTGCTCAAAGAACAAAACTGAGCTTCGGAATGTCAAAGATATATATAAACAAGCATACAAGAATGATCTGGAACTGGACATTGTCATGACCACTATTGGCGATATCAGAGGGCTTCTACTGCAACTGGTCAGTGGCAGGAGAGAACAGAACCCAATGGATCAGGCTACTTTGAACATTTATTGTAACATCCCATGATGAATTAAATATGAAAGTCGTCTTGTCATATGCTCGTCCATCTACTGTTACACAACCAGTCATTCTTTGAAACATGATTGTTGATATAGTAAAATGACCATTATACCACCTTCATGGAATATCCATCCACTGAATGCATGTCATAAGGAAACTTCTTAATTGGCACATTCTTGTCCCCAAGGATATTTTGTGTATGTGGATATATGAATTCCTCTATCATCAATGATTACTACCACCGTAAAGTGTATGACATTAAGTCACTAATTCATCATGATAATCAAACCTGGTCATAGCAAACAAACAACAGCTGGTTTTCCAACGTGTAAATATAACCTCCATGTTTGGGGAATTTCTAGATTGAATTTCTAAATATCATTATCAATTAATGTCATGAGTGGCGGTCATCTACATCATTCAGTAATGATGCATCTCTATATTTCTAAAGTAACATTTATATGACTTACATGTTCAGGCAGCGTTCAACATCTGTTCAGATTTCTGCGATGTAATTTACCCAGGCATTGTCATGTTGCTGTCTCAGCACTACAGAGCTCAACGTATGGAGTCAGCCAGATTACTGATGTCGTCACTGCTTTGTTTGGGGCTCAACTATCTACCTGCGAGAGTTATTTTTCCGTTGTGTAGTGACTTTAACTATGTAGTATATACTATTTGTTATATATTGTATGAAATTGGTTTTGTTCCCCGTATCCATGTATCTACTGTGTTCGCCAGGAATGAGGCGCTGGAACCTCTTGCCCCAGGGTAGACTGGGCCCGTTAGCTATTACAGCGGCCAATCTAGGAGATGGAAAACCCCGATTATAAACCCCCAAGTTAAGGTGGACCAACGTGCCGAGGACTGAATGGCCACGGCTGAGCTGGTCGTGAACGTGGAACGTCTGGTATGCGGGCGGGGCGGCGCCAGGTGTATGAACTCCTGAAGGACATCCCCTGCCCCTCCCCTAGCAGGTAGGCTCTACTAGGGTGGCCGATTATATCCTGCCGTCATATCTAACCAACTATGAATAATACAAAGAATTTTCGCCAAATAAGCGGAGTACGTGCTTTGTGCTCGATACCTTTGACAACAGCCAGCGGGGAGAGAATGAAGTGGAGGAGAAGAGGTAGGGGAGGGGGGAAGGAAAAGGAAGAAGAGGGCTAGAGCCAGAAGGGGTAGAAGGATAACAGATCGTACGGGTTGGGTATTGGAATTGCCGTAGTGCAAAGCAACGAGGACCAATACTGGAGAAACTGGTCTACGATTTTGATGTCCTGATGTTACAGGAACTGATTACGAACTCTTTTAAGTGCCCTGGCTATACATGTTACGTCAACCTAACTGGGCAGGGAAGACATGGGCAGGCTCTGGTGGTCAATGACGGTTTACAGCATTCAATACTGGATATGAGTGGGTGGGGTCAGGAGACTAAAGAGTGCAGGGCATGCGGATACAAATCGGCCGATACAGCTGGAACCTGATAAATATATATGTGAGTGGGGAATCTTGTATAAGCAGAGAGAGTTGGGACTGGTTGAAAGGTTTAGTGGACACCCCAGGTTCCAGGTATCTGATGTGTGGTGATTTCAACGCCAGCGCCAAGGAATGGGACAGGTCAGAAGAGAACAGACAGGGTACTGCTCTTGCTGAGGCCTTGCTTGAGACGGATGTTGTCTGTCTAAATGACGGGACACCCAATAGGCTAGCAATGAGACCGGGGGACCCTGACACGGCCATCGACCTGGCGTTTGTATCCCAAGTGGCGGCATCAGATATAAAATGGAGCGTCCTTGGAGACCAAGAAGTGACCACCTCCCCTGTTCTGTGCTACAAAACTAAAAAACATAAAACACTAGGGCTTTTAATAGACAGCCATTTGAACTGGAGCTCTCATGTTCACGCTCTTACCAAGACAATAGCACAAAAAGTTTACCAACTTGCTAAAATTCAGCACTTCCTGGACGAAAGCACACGAAAAATATTCTATACATGATATATCCAATCACATCTCGATTACTGTTCCACAGTTTGGGATGGTTGCCCTAAATCTAATTTAAAACGACTATGTTCTCTACAAAACCGCGCTATTCGTCTGGTTTCTGGCATAAAGCACGTTGAAAGTAATAATTTGTACAGTCATCTAAGACTTCTACCACTACAAAAGCGCTTCCTTTTCAACAAAGCCAAATTAGTGAATAAAATTATATCTCAAAATACCCCAGAGTATCTTCTGCCGCTGATTCAATCTAATGCAATGAACAGGAAGCGCCTAAATTTGTTACATGTCTCAAAGCCTAGATTGGACCTATACAAAACAGGTTTTGCCTATTCTGGTGCTCACTTATGGAATCATCTGCCTCCAGATCTGAAAACTCCAATGAGTCCCTACACATTTAACCGAAAACTCTTTCAATACTTAATCCATACCGACTATATGCCACCATAATTCATTTACTGGTATAATTGTTCAGTATAATTGTTCATTATAATTGTTCACTATATATGTGTGTGCGTGTGGGAGCGAGAGAGAGAGAGAGAGAGAGAGAGAGAGAGAGAGAGAGAGAGAGAGAGAGAGAGAGAGAGAGAGTGGGTGTCAGAGAGAGGGAGAGAGTGAATGCGTGTGTGCATGCGTGTGTGTGGAGAGAGTGATTGAGCGAGAAATGGTGGGGGAATGTGTCAGTGCATGCATTCGTACGTGTATGTGTGAGAGTGAGTGAGGGAGTGTGTGCGTGCGTGCATGCGTTCATGTGTACGTGTATGTGTGAGAGAGTGTGATTGAGAGAGTGAGTGTGTGTGTGTGTGTGTAGGATTGTGTGTTAGAGAGTGAGACAGTGGAAGAGTTGATGTGTTAGTGTGTGTGTGTGTGAGCGCGCGCATGCGTGTGAGTGTGTGTATATGAAAGAATACAGAGAGAGAGAGAGAGAGAGAGAGAGAGAGAGTGAGAGAGAGAGAGAGAAAGAGAGAGCTGAGCAGATGCATGTCATGTAACACGCATGTTATGTAACACGCGAATCCATATGTTTGTGTATTCTCATCTGTCATATTATAAGTTAAATACCATTTGATTTTATCATGTATAATCTAAACTTATGTTCATTACTGTAGTTTGAGTGAGAGAGTGAGTGAGTGTGAATGAGAGACAGAATGAGTGAGCGTGAGAGTGAATGAGTGAGCGTGAGAGTGAATGAGTGAGCGTGAGAGTGAATGAGTGAGCGTGAGAGTGAAAGAGTGAGCGTGAGAGTGAATGAGTGAGCGGGAGAGTGAATGATTGAGCGTGAGAGTGAATGAGTGAGCAGGAGAGTGAATGAGTGAGAGTGAATGAGTGAGTGGGAGAGTGAATGAGTGAGCGTGAGAGTGAATGAGTGAGCGTGAGGGTGAATGAGTGAGCGTGAGAGTGAATGAGTGAGCGTGAGCTGGAGAGTGAATGAGTGAGAGTGTCTGTGTGTGGGAGTGAATGAGTGTGAGTGAATGAGTGAATGAGTGAGCGTGAGAGTGAATGAGTGAGCGTGAGAGTGAATGAGTGAGCAGGAGAGTGAATGAGTGAGCGGGAGAGTGAATGAGTGAGCGGATGAGTGAGCGGGAGAGTGAATGAGTGAGCGGGAGAGTGAATGATTGAGCGGGAGAGTGAATGAGTGAGCGTGAGAGTGAATGAGTAAGCGTGAGAGTGAATGAGTGAGCGTGAGAGTGATTGAGTGAGCGTGAGAGTGAATGAGTGAGAGTGAATGAGTGAGCGTGAGAAGGAATGAGTGAGAGTGAATGAGTGAGCGTGAGAGTGAATCAGTGAGCGGGAGAGTGAATGATTGAGCGTGAGAGTGAATGAGTGGGCGTGAGAGTAAATGAGTGAGTGTGAGAGTGAATGAGTGAGCGTGAGAGTGAATGAGTGAGCAGCAGAGTGAATGAGTGAGCGGGACAGTGAATGAGTGAGCGTGAGAGTGAATGAGTGAGCGTGAGAGTGAATGAGTGAGAGTGAATGAGTGAGCGGGAGAGTGAATGATTGAACGGGAGAGTGAATGAGTGAGTGGGAGAGTGAATGAGTGAGCGGGAGAGTGAATGAGTGAGCGGGAGAGACAGAATGAGTGAGCGTGAGAGTGAATGAGTGAGCGGGAGAGTGAATGAGTGAGCGGGAGAGTGAATGAGTGAGCGGGAGTGTGAATGAGTGGACGGGAGAGTGAATGAGTGAGCGGGAGAGTGAATGAGTGAGAGTGTGTGTGTGTGAGTGAATGAGTGAGAGTGAGAGTGAATGAGAGAGAGAGAGAGAGAGAGAGAGAGTGTGTGTGTGGTGTGTGTGTGTGTGTGTGTGTGTGTGTGTGTGTGTGTGTGTGTGTGTGTGTGTGTGGGACGCGCTGGCATCACTACTTTTACGTCACATACTTTTTATGTACACATTTTTCTCCATGTTTAGCCTTGTTTATGTTTACAACATTCATTTCACAATGTTTATTTTTCTTCCTATGTAAATGTATAATGCTCTTGATGAACGAAAGACGAGTGATTGGAAGGGCTGAATGTAAGACGGGCCTGCGCGCCCAATTTGTGACCCTAATGAAGTTGATTTGATTTGATTTGATTTGATTTGTGCTGATACCTAAGTTCAACACAGTTAGGACTATAAGTGCTCGCAGGGCATTCAGTTATGATCGCGACTACTCTTCGCTCTTGGGGTGTCTTAGAAGAAACTCTGAAAAATGACTCAAACCTGAATGAGTACTCCACAGAATTTATATGTTAACCGCCACCTGTAAGTCTTTCGCCAAACTGGCCCTGTCTCTGCCCTGTCTGTACACCAGCACATCATCTGCAAATGTCAAGATTCTACCCACACCTGGTGTCTCAATAGCTGCTATTTTGCTGGAGTAGACATTAAAGAGCACTGGGGACAAGGCAGATCCCTGCGGCAACCCAGTACAGGGGTCAGAAGTCCAGGAACCCATGCGCAGTGCAACCTTACGCTCATAAAGGACTGCCGCAACACATCTAACAAAGCAAGGGCAGACATCCATGTCCAACAGTGTGTGAATTAACCGATCATACCTAACCCTGTTATACGCATCCTCCAGGTCAAGAGCTACCGCCATTGTCTCCTTTTTATCCTGGAAGCCCTCATAGACATCGAACGCAAAAGTTGCAGCATTGGCCCAGGTGTCCGTTCCCGGCCGGTAGCTCACGACTCTTTGGGGAAGCAGATTCCGACTTTCCAAATGTTGCTGGAGTCTGCGTGCTACTATTTTTTTCGAGGACTCTGCCATACGTGTTTTGCAGGGTTATGATTTGGTATCCATTAACTCTGAAGTGATCCTTACCTAGCTTTGGGAGGGGAACCAGGTAGATATGCAGCCAAACGTGGGGCATTTCTGCCGTATTGATGCATAGGTTGAAACAAAGAGCCATCTCCTCCAAGTCCCCATCATTTATGTTCCTCATATGGGAGTACCTCACCCCATCCGGACCTGGCGCTGTGTCTTTAGCCCGCTTCAGTACCCGTCTAATGTCCTCCACTTTAATCTCAGTCCTCCTTCCTAGTGACCCGTGACAAGGCTTCTCTGACGTTATTTCTAATAGCCCTATCTTGCTGATCCGTCTGTTTTAAAAATCGCGCAAGAAGAGCCTCCCCTTTGTCCTTGTCAGTTGTCATAGGTCGGTTGTTATTATCATAAACGGTGCCATATGTAACAGGCATCACCTGTCTCTTCATCTGCCGGTGCAGCCTCCAGAATTTTCTCAATGTCACATCCCCACCGACTTCATTGATAAATTGTTCCCACTTAATCCTCTTTGCCTCAGCTGCCTGGAGTTTAAAATCCTGCACCTTTACTTTTTTTTATACCTTTCAGCCTCTTCCGATTCTGTGTCAACTGAATTGGTTGCTCTCTGCACCCTCTGCCAATTCCTTATGGCCGCCCTCTTTTCCCTCCATGATTTCTCGACCTCTGGTGTCCACCATGTTGGTTGGGTAAAGATTCTTCTTGTTGGTTTAGATCTTCTTACCTTGATGTGTGTTGCTCTAGATCAGCTGTTGCACTTCAAACTCAGTGCAGCCCGCTTCCCATTCTCTGCACTCACGACCCAGTGTTATTATTACATTGTGCCAGTCTGTCATGTCTTCCGGAACTTCCACCCACTCTCTTTCACGATTGATGGTCTCTAGATCACACACCTGACATATAGAAAGTTCTGCCTGTGCCATCCAGAACCTGCCTCTTCTTAGTCTGTGACCCTTAACCATATGCATTGCTTCATGCAGCGGGTGATCCCTGTCTGCGGCAACTCTCAGGTAGCATTTGGCCTGAAGAAACGTATGCCTATCCGTCATTGTTGGTAGCGCCAGGATATGCCTCATGCAGATAATTGGTGTGTCCTTTGTGCACCCCAGGATTAACCGCATGGCAGCATTCTGTATGCGCTCCAACCTTTCAAGCTGGCTCTTTGATACTGTCAGCAGCCCTAAACCATACTCAATGACAGAAATTATTAACTGCTGAAAGAACCTGTACAGGGGTCTGATCTACCCCGATTGCTGCCATAGCCCTCAATGCATTAAGTCCCCTACCAGCCTTCACCACCAAAGCCTCCACATGATCCTTAAATGACAAACATCTGTCAAAGGTGATACCCAAGTACTTCAATTTACTCTCTCGACTAAGAGGACATCCATTCAACATAATACCTGAGACGTCTGCCTTGACGATCCGGTTATCCAAGGAGTACCACACAACCGATGCCTTGTCTGGGTTTATAATGGCCCCTGCGTCCCTGCACCACTCTGATGCCTCCGCAGTTCCACTGTATTATGGTAAAGTTTCCGTTGTCCATTTTAGTTCTATTTGTTATTTCTGTCTTTCTGTGTCAGTTGTCTTAGTGTCTTTGTCCTTGTTCAGAGTCTGTAGTTGTCCCATTGTCGGTGTAGTTGGATTTTTCCTCTTCTGGCGGTAATAGATCCTCGGGGCGGAGTACCGTTTTAGTTCCTTTGATCTTTCTACCTGGGTAAGCATTCTCGATTTGAATATTTTTAAGCTTGTTTGGCGATCCTTTGATTATTTCCATTTTGGATCTAATGGAGAATAAAATTGTCAGAGCTTCGCACTTGTCCATGTCCAATACAAACGGGGCTTAGTATGGACCCTGTTTGACCGTGCTAGAAAGATATTCACCCAGGACACACTGACATAGGAATTTGAAACTCTGAAAAATGTCTCAAACCTGAATGGGTATTCCACAGAATTTATAAAGAGCCACTGACAACAACCCAAACCAAAACCAGACGAAGCTACAGTCCCCAAACTCAAGGTATCCATCCAGTCAACCTTTCGAGGGGATGACGTAATGCAGCATCTACAGGACTTGCTCATTACAGCAGTCAGTCAAACATTATGTGCTGCGACTCCAGTTATTAGGTACAAAACCACACTTATTCCCATCCCAGCAGTTAAAGAATCTGTACTTCTGTACGCCAAATCAAATTGCATTTACCAATTCACATGCAGGTGCCAGTCTACCTACATCGGCTGAACAGACAGGCAGTCGAACAACAGTGGTTCAACACATACCTAATTGGGTTGACCAGATACTACACACAGACAGAGGGAATTTAGGGTTGGGTTGCCAGACGTCCGGCAAAGAGAGGTGATGTCCTCCTTTTTAGCCTGATGTTCTCCGTCCGGCAGGCAAAGCTAAACACCTTTAAAATGACCGGCTTTTTAAATATTTTATGTTATCATTTTTTATGTATTGTTGTTACAACTTACAATGTATCTACACTCTACCGTGTGTTTACATTCTTTATTAAAATCCATTGCTAAATAATATTTATTTAATTTTCTTATTTATACCAAATGTGAAATACCAATTATTTGTATAATTTGAATTTAACTGTTGCTCTTATTCGGCAACACTAACAATGCTGTAGTCTCTATGGTAAAAATGTTATTGTTATTTCCGGTTTCGGTAGCAGAGACGCCACTTAAAATTGTTTTGTTTCTTTTTTAATTTGTAATTTTTGCCGTCTATGTTTATGAAACAACAACAATTCACCTAAACGAACATCCCTTGAAACAAGTAAAGAGTTTCAAGTAACTCAAAATTGTTTGCATATCCTTTACAGGACATTGCTGTCAACATCAGCATCTTTCAGCTGATTGTTGATTTCTTGGCAAGATTACGCTTAGTAGTTTGCCATTGCTTTCTGAGCGGCCGGCTCACATACCCCGTACGTTACCGACCGGATTCGAACCACTGCTGATTCTCACGTTACTTACGAGAGTATACGAGATTACGGAGAAAAGTCTCTAACCTCTAGGCCAGGAAGCCGGCTTCAAGTACCTAGGAAGTATAATATCATCAAATGGCAGATCAGATGACGAGATCGAAAATAGGTGCAATAAGGCAAATCAACTCATTGGACAAATGGCACCAATATTAAAGAACAAACATGTATCAATAACTACTAAGAAAGCACTTTACAACACAATATTTCTGCCAACTCTATGCTACCAATGCCAAACCTGGACAATGACAGAAAAAGAGAAAAGAAAAATCACAACAACAGAAATGAGGTTCCTGAGAAGAATACTCAACGTATCAAGAAGAGATAAGATCAGAAATAAAGAAATCAGGACTAAAGTGGGGGTTAAAGCAGCACTAGATTTTACAGAAAGCAGCAAGTCAAATGGTTTGGCCATGCAAGTAGGTTACCAGTCAACATCATACCACAACAAGCAATAATGTACAGACCAGATGGAAACAGAGGAAGAGGCCGACCACGTAAACGTTGGACGGAGGGAATAGCAGAGTCCATGGGAATATTGATATATGAAGCCCATAATCGGGCACTCTCACGACGTTTGTACTTCACCTCGACACCGCAAGGTACAAGAGGAACATGATGAGATGAAATGAGAAGCCCATAATCGGGCACTCTCACGATGTTTATACTTCACCTCGACACCGCAAGGTACAAGAGGAATATGATGCCACATAGCGCACAGACGTAATGACGTCATAGAAAAGGGTAGAGGAAACTTCTAAGCAGGAAGACCCCACAAAGAAACGTGGAAACCAGTTGTAAACAGCGAGAACGTCACAGTGATGTAAATTGACAACACAGAGACTGGCAGGGACGACTGAAGGATAAGCAGGAGTTTTGGATGCCGGGGCATTTTTGATGTGGCTAGGAATCTTGTTGGCAATGGTTATCAAAATGACAACAGAGAGAAGAATGTTGTAGCGGATTGCTAGCGTCGTTTATGGAGAACACGCGGGCGGAAACCTAGACTGAATCGATGCGGCAGCGAAGCCAGAATTGGTCAACAGCACGAAGAAGGTATAATATCAGTCATGGCGAATACTTTGTAACAAGGTTTGGGTAGTTAACATGATGTACTCTTGTCATTAGATCTTAAATACCAGCCTGGGAAAAACAGGCAATTTAAGGATGCAAGATACTATGTAATCTCAACAAACGTTGTTAGCTGTATTATTAAAAACAGCGGTTCTTTATAGTTGAAACCAGCCGTCTCTGATTCCACTTTGTACGTTGCCAGTTGGAGGCTCCAGTTACTGCCAATGTTATTAATTTGTGTTGAGCCTAATCTAGTTAAGCCTGACTGTTGGTTTCATGGAAATTCAGATACAAGTTATGTTAAGAATGAGGGAACAACAGTATTATGGCATATGATGAGATGAGATGAGATGTTTATGAAAATGGCTTCTACAAAGAGAAAATGCAAATTCTCGAACGCTATGAAACATAAGTTTACATGCTTCGTTGAAGAACACAACGAGGATGAGGCAAAGTGTACGATTTGCGATAGTTACTTGTCCGTTGACAACAAAGGAACTACTGACTTGGAGCGCCACGTTGACAGTGAGAGACATAGAAACCTAATCAAAGTGTCCGCGTCATCTAGCACATTGACGTCTTTTTTCCAGCCTAAGTACTCAAATGTGTTGCTGTTAAAGCGCATGCGGCTGAAGCAACTTTGGCATTTCATACAGTTTGTCATCATCAGTCTTACAACTCGATGATCTGCACAGCTGGTTTCATGCACATATTATTTGAAGATTCGGAAATTGCTAAAAATATTGCTTGTGCAAAAACAAAGACTGAAGCAATAATAAACCAGTTGATTCCCCCCCCCCCCCCCCATCACACACACACACACACACGGTTGGTGAATTGGATACATCTTTAAGTGGTATTTCTTTCGACAGATGCTAGCAATCACGGTTCGCAGAAAATATTTCCGATCGTTGTTCAGTACTTTGACTGGAAACCAGGTGGAATCCAAACTAAGATTCTCGAGTTAGACAACGCACCAAATGAAACATCAGAAACTATATCACTGTATATTTTGAGAAAACTCCAAAAATATGATTTGTACTTCAAATGTGTTGCTTTTGATGGTGACAATGCCAATGTGAATTTTGGAGGCATTAACAGAAGAGAAGGTAGACATGTGTTCTCGCATTTGAAGGAAGCCTTGAGCAAGCCATTAGTAGGTGTTGGATGTTCTGCTCATGTTCTGCACAGCTGCATCCAACACGGCGCAGATTTAATGCAGATAGACTATTCTATTGTCTTGAAGATATTCAATTACTTTTCTATATACACTGCTTGAACAGAAACTTTCAAGGAATTTTGTGACTATGTCAACATTAACTATCAGCAACTACTCTATCACTCTAAAACTAGATGGCTCAGTTTGTTTCCAGCTGTTGAGAGGCTGTTGAGGCTGTTTACTGCTTTGAAAGAATATTTTCTTTCTGTAAACCAACCACCTCCGATAAAAACTTTATTGGCAGCTATTGTAATAAAATTGTACTGATTTAATCTGGAACGATTTAGATGAAACATTCAATATGTCCTCCTTTGTGTCTTATTATGTCCTCCTTTTAGTGCCCACGTATCTGGTAAACCTAACCTAGGGAGGCCGACAAATCACAAACTTCCCGCTTTGTCGATCGTACGGCGCGTGCTGGAAACCGGCCGTGTGATTGCTAGAGACAGTGCCTTTCTCGTGTTTTTTAACACACAAAATAGTCGCTTGTTAACGTTTGCAGAAGCCATAATGAGTAATCTATATAGGCCAGTTTTGTGCAAACAGAAAGACATGTTAGTCAGTTTAAAATTACCGTGGCAGGCAAGTTACATTACTGTGCGATCATGTGTATATTTCAGCTTGAAGGATTTATCTAGTTATTTTACTTTATGTTGTGTGAATTCTGCAGAATGTACCTGGCGAAATGCAGCGAAATATTCCAGGTAATAAATAGTGCAATCTAATGTTTGTGTCTTAGTTATTCAAATAAAATATGTATCGTCCCAATTTTAGTAAATGTATTGTGTGAACAGTACCACTGGAGAATTCTTAGTCAATCTTTATATAATCCATTTATCTGGGCCCAGCAAAACTTAAACCTGACATCAAAACAATGTTTTCCGGTAGTGAATTTGAATGACGAAGACACAAACAATAGATTGCACGATTAATGCCTGGCATATTTCGCTGCATCTTGTCAGGTACATACTGAAGAATTGGATTGACAGGATAATAAACAAAGGCGATGGGTACCTGGCCACGCCAACACACCACAAACCTCCTATCATAGATTGGACGGCACATTTTGGAAATCGGTCACGTGATTGATAGAGACAGTGCGTTTCGCGTGATGTTTAACAAACAAAATAGTCGCTTGTTAAAGGTCACAGAAGCCATAATGATTAATCTGGAATAGAAAGAAAAAGCAGCGGCTGCAGCAGCATATAACAATATGAATTGGAAACAAATAGGTATATTAAACTCCTGCGAGAAGAAACCTACTAAACATCAACAACGTTGCACATACCTTACAAGGAGATCCATCGTATCGCGAAATACAGGTGAAAATCCGAAATCAGAAGCACTCAATAAATATATAAAATGAATAATAAAATAAAATAAAATAAACTACACACAAACGCGTACAATACGACACACAGGACTACCGACGTTTCGATTATCAGAATCTTTGTCAAGGACACCACAGATAGCTAACACAACGAACTACAGCAAACAAAGAAAACAAAACACACACGAACTATCCCTACGCCATGTGGGGCAGAAAAGGTGGCTTGGCCAGCTGCGAAGGCGCTCGACGGCTGCAGAGTTAAAAGTGGATTGCCAGATAGGATTTAAGTAGCCAAAAATATGTGAACAGTCTGCTTTGAAAAAATAAGGGTGTGGGGACAGTTAGGTATAGATTTAGGGGGGGGGGGGGGAGACAGCATAGTAATAGATAGTGTAGACAATTGGGGAAGATGCCAAAGTTATACCGTAGCGTCCACAACAGTATTGATACCTGCTGGATGGATGCATCCCAGATTGTTGATTAGCTGGCATTCAATTTTGAGCCTGACGGAGCTATTGGAGTAGCAGGATGTTAGTGCGGTGACACATACATCGTCGACTCCATTATGGTTGGAGAAATTGAAATGGTTGGGGACAGGTTTGTCAGCGCACTGATTGATGTCTCTGAGGTGTTCTCTAAAACTGTCTGTTGCATCGTTATGAAATTTTTCCAGCCGTCTTATATTTACCCCCGCCCAAGGAATATGTCTTTGATAGGTCCAAAAACAACTTAAATCATTGAAAGCGGCGACATTCCTTTGATGTTTTGCTCAACAACTAGTGATTTCTCGCTAACAAAGTTATTTTTACGGTAATGGGGACCTGCAAATTCTGATGACACACAAAGGCGAATCCGGATTCGTATGGGAGTGGATTCAATGAAAGAACTAGCTTAAAATCGACAGGGTCGGCTGCATTGCACCGGGTTTTATCCCATATGGCTCAGTTTCTTTCCGCAGCGCGGAAAGCGTCGCACAAAGCACGAACTCCGTAGCTCCAGCGACGACCTTCGGTAGTCTCCGAAAAAATGCACTCGTGAAATGAAGGACGCGGCCCGGAATCGAACATACAACCTTCAGAGCCCGAGTCAGACGGCTTGACCACTTCACCACGTAGAATCCCGAGAGTAATATTAGTAAAGACAGAGAATTTACAGAGGCACGGGGTAAATAATTTGTAAATTAACAGGAAAGTAGAAGGAATATATTTCTTACCTTATTTTTCATTTCCTTCTTGTTTCTTCAGCTGATGCTGATGATGTAATGTTTAGGGCCTGCAATTCGTCTGAATAGTTGGAGCAAAATATCCCAGTAAGTGTGTACGTAGATTAAGGTCTGCGATCTGCTCAGACCTTAATCTGTGTCGGACGATTGCAGTAGGTTGATGATTGCTCTCGGTTGCATAAAATTCAATCCATCCTTTCTCCATAGTTCTCTTCCTCTTTCAACACATGGTCCTGACGTTTTTTCCAGTAACTTTTATCAATATTTAATAGCGCGGTCAGACAGACAGACAGACAGACAGACAGAAAGCTAGGTAGGTAGGTAGGTAGGTAGGCAGAAAGGTAGGTGGATAGGTGGGTGGGTGGGTGGATGGCTGGCTGGGTGGGTGGATGGCTGGCTGGCTGGCTGACTGGGTGGGTGGGTCGATCGCTCGGTCGATCGGTGGGTCGGTGGGTCGGTCGGTCGGTGGGAGGGTCGGTGGGAGGGTGGATGGGTGGGTGGGCCGGCAGACATTTAGACAGACAGACAGACAGACAGACTAGACAGATAGACAGATAGATAGATAGATAGATAGATAGATAGATAGATAGATAGATAGATAGATAGATAGATAGATAGATAGATAGATAGATAGATAGATAAATAGATAGATAGATAGATAGATATCGGTCGGTCGGTGGGTCGGTGGGTCGGTCGGTGGGTCGGTCGGTCGGTCGGTCGGTCGGTCGGTCGGTCGGTGGGTGGGTGGGTGGGAGGGTGGGTGGGTGGGCCGGCATGCCTGCAGGCAGGCAGGCAGACAGACAGATTAGATAGATAGATAGACAGACAGACAGACAGACAGACAGACAGACAGACAGACAGATAGATAGATAGATAGATAGATAGATAGATAGATAGATAGATAGATAGATAGATAGATAGATAGATAGATATCGGTAGGTCGGTCGGTCGGTCGGCCAGCCGGCCGGTAGGTAGGTAGGTAGATAGATAGATAGATAGATAGATAGATAGATAGATAGATAGATAGATAAATAGATAGATAGATAGATAGATAGATAGATAGATAGATAGATATCGGTAGGTAGGTCGGTCGGCAGGCAGGAAGGTAGATAGGTAGATTAGATAGATAGGTAGGTAGATAGATAGATAGATAGATAGATAGATAGATAGATAGATAGATAGATAGATAGGTAGGTAGGTAGGTAGGTAGGTAGGTAGGTAGGTAGGTAGGTAGATAGATAGATAGATAGATAGATAGATAGATAGATAGATAGATAGATATCGGTAGGTCGGTCGGTCGGTCGGTCGGCAGGCAGACAGGTAGATAGGTAGATTAGATAGATAGGTAGTTAGGTAGATAGGTAGGTAGGTAGGTAGGTAGGTAGGTAGATAGATAGATAGATAGATAGATAGATAGATAGATAGATAGATAGATAGATAGATAGATAGATAGATAGATAGATAGATAGATAGATAGATCCCCGCCTGGAGCCGGGCCGAGCCAGCTAGTTTATTTATATAATCACGTTTCATGAAAGAACCCACAGTTTGACGACACCTCTGAACTATAACACTCAGTCTGTGCAAAAACGAAAGACCGCCAGACAATTTTAAAATTAGCGCGAATGTGTCTTGCTGGCGCTGTAATACTCTTAAAATTAAGGCATTAATGGCGGGGCCGTAAAATATATACCGCATATAAGCAAACATTGAAATCTGCTGTATAATCTCCAGAACAAAAATTTAAGGATAAGGTTATATACTAAATCTCATCATTTTCCCTCAGTTGAAAAAAAAAAAAAAAAACCACACACTATAACCGCACAGTTATTCTCAACTAAAATAAGCACAGAGATTATCTCTCAGAATGAAAATATATTATACAAATGGCACAAGGCTGGGGCCATTTAGTAAGTTAACGAATGTAGAAGTTACTGATATAATTAACTATTGATTAAGCTTGAATTTGGTAAATTAATTAAATTAGTTTAAAGATGTTTAAATTATAGTTTTTTTTTTGCGCTCGCCCGCTTTGAACTCAAGCGTAGTCCTTACATACTATTTATAGTAGGGATGGACTGAATTTTGCGTGAGGATTAGCTTTCCTGATTAACAGTGTCCGTCGCCACCAGGCGAACCCACTCCGACTTCAGAGGTTTTTGTAACTTACGTCCCCAAGTCAAGGACGACAGGTCAACATTTTATATTCCCATGGACTCTGTTATTCCCTGCGTCCATCGTTTGCGTGGTCGGCCTCTTCCTCTGCTTCCATCTGGTCTATTCATCATTGCTTGTTGTGGTATGCTGTTAGTTGGTGACCTACTTGCACTTCTTGTTTTTATGCCTCAACTAAATTGAACTATCATATGTGTTTTTTTTCCCTTTTGCTTGACTATATCTACCGTAAAAATGTATTGTTTGACTATCCCTTATACTAATCTTTGTGTGAGCTACCCTTTATGTTTTGTGGAGATTTCTGTTAATTAATGATATTTTCGTCATGTTTGTTTTGTATGTTTTTTTTTTTTTTTTTTTTGGATTTTCTTTGCTGATGACATCTTGTCGCTTATTGTCTGGTGTTTACAAAAAAAAAAAAAAAAAAATTTTAAAATCACTGTTTACATAAATATCACAGGTAGGAAATTAAGGCAATTTTGAGAAAGCTAGGGGCAGTGGCAATATGCTTTTTTGAGAATAACATTCAGAATATCTTGATAAGAAAAGAATCACTGCGATAATGACAGTTGCAGGCGTCACTAGATCGCACATCAACACTGTTAGCAAGAGATAAATGAAATAAATTTATGGAACATATCTACGGGAGAGATTTGGAGGGGGTGGGGACGGGGGGCAAATTAATATGTTGAAAGAAAACACACACACAAATACAGAGAGAGAGAGAGAGAGAGAGAGAGAGAGAGAGAGAGAGAGAGAGAGAGAGAGAGAGAGAGAGAGAGAGAGAGAGAGAATGGGGATCGATATCTGGAAAGTTTAAACAGCTGGGAGACAACTAACAATATCAGCAATATCAGCTTCATTATCATGTCTCAGACAGAATGAGAAGTTCTGTCGTGTCTGCTCAGATGAAGAAGAGGAATTATAATTATATTATATATTTATTTATAGAGCTGTACTCTTGCTATGTGGTTTGCTCAAGATGGGAGTTTCCGTGGTGAAGTAGTCAAGTCTCATTTCTCGCGATTCAAAGGACGCAGGTTCGTTTTCGAACTCAGTCATGTTTTTCACGAGTGAAATTTTAGAAGACCCTGGCTTATCGTCGCGGATGCTGCGAAGTAGATTCTCTGAGTGAAGTTTTTGGCAGGCCGCTCTGCTGTAGCTATATGGAAAAGAACCTGGTGCAATGAAGTCGACACTTGTACTTTTAAGTACTAATTTAGTTAGCTTAAGAAGCAGTCAATATTTTATATTCCCATGGACTGTTAGTCCCTGCGTCCAATGCAGGACAGTGAGTACAATTATTTTGGGTCCTTAACATGGAATCCACATAAATAGTCTAATCCAGGATGGGCAACTTTTTTAGCAGGCGGGCCAAATTTCAGAAATAATATTTCCTGCCGGGCCACAAGCCTAATTTTTGTTGTTGTTGTTGTTAATTAAAGTAAGCAAGCAAGCGTGCTACAGCTTCGACCTCATCGCCGCTCCCCATTAGGTGAGTTGTGGTCAAACGCCGGCCTGGTTTAATGTTAAAGAAAAACAAGAAATAGGTATACATTTTTTTGTGTTAAGAAAATAAAACAAAACTGAGAATCAAACATATAAGGGACGTCCATTTGAAATCCGTTCGTGCCGCACCGCGCGTAATTGCGTACCTTGAACCTGATCATGTCATAGTCATGTGATAAGTACTGACCGTTGAGAGAATGGCTGCGTTGATCCAAAATCCGTCCAAAGAAGCTCAAAGAGCAGTGATTCTGTTTCTTTCATTTGAAGGATGTCGACGAGTGGACATTCATCGCAGAATGCAGGCAGCGTATGGTAAAAAAGTGTGTCAAAGACAACAGTGACAGACTGGGCACGAAATGTTTCGGAAACAACGTCAGTTCACGACAGATCTTCGACGGCTGGGTCAAGCGCATATTGTTGCAACAGAAAAAAAAAACTATCGCCAAAATTGATGAAGCAGTACAGATGAACCGTTGTCGAAGCATACGTTCGCTAGCGAGAGAATTTGATGTGTCAATTGGGACAATTCAAAAGGTCGTTCATAAGAAACTGTAATATCGGAAAGTGTGTTCACAGTGGGTACCACGAATGTTGACCGACAACCAAAAAAAAGAGGAACGCATGGGATGGTGTTTGAACCACTTGCTGCGTTACAGCGTTTCAAATGAACGTCCGTAATATTTATTAGGGTGGTGCATTTCTCTTCCGCATAGTGGCAGGCGATGAATCATGGTGTCACCACTTTGAGTCGAGCAGCAAAAGAGAGAGCATGCAATCGAAACATGCTGGATCACCAAAAGACAAACAATTTAAGTTACAGGTTTCCGCTTGTAAGGTTATGCCGAGAGCATTTTTTGACCATGAAGGGCTATTGTTGGCCGACTTTAAAGAACCTGGTGTCAACATCGACTCTACCCACTACTTGCAAACATAAGACAAGCTGCAAAAAGTCATCAAGAATAAACGACCCAGCATGTTTTCTCATGGTGTGATTTTGTTGCACGATAATGCTCGTCCGCATGTCGCAAAGATTGTGTAGGAAGCATTAGCAAGAAAGAAATGGGAAATTCTGCAACATCCAGCCTATAGTCCTGATTTGTCACCATGTGATTTTCATTTGTTCGGACCTCTAAAAAAATCAATGGGGTGCTTGCCTGAATGCCTATGGTGACTTCTTCTGACCAACCCATGGTGCATAATTCATTAAAAATGAATGCTTTGTTTAATTCTACCGCACCTGTTAATGTTTCTTTCATGCTTTTGTAATAAAGCCATTGGAACGGGTTTCAAATGAACGTCCGTAATATTTATTAGGCAATTGAAACATATTTAAAAGTGAGACATCTGACTTTGTTTTGCAGAACTAAGTGCATCAAAATTGATCTCGACTGATGGTGTTGCTACACGAAAACAGTTTTCCAAATTAACATCAGTAATTCGTGTTCTCACTTGTGATTTGATGTGCTTCATGAGACTAAAAAGCTGTTCACACGCATAAGAGTTTCCAAATAGCGAGACCATCGACAGGGCATGTTTGTAAAACACAGGATATTTATCCTTGTCCAAATACGTTTTATAGAACTCTTCCAAACAAACTTGATGGAATTTCTCCTTTAACTGTTTATCACAACAGATTTCCCAATGTTCCATTTGTAATATTCCTGTTATTAAATTCACGTCTACAACGAATGGCGTTGCAAATGCACAAAAAATCACATGATGGCTTTTCAAATTCTGAAATCGGTTTTTAAATTCGAGGTTTAAGTCAGATATCAAAGAAGCGTATTTACCCGCCGCCTCCTGTGTGACGTCTGGTTGCAATGACAATGTAGGAAAGTGAGTACAGTTTTGTTGTTGTCCATAACCGTTGTTCCCAAAGACCAAGTTTCATTTGAAATGAAGAAATATGATCACCCATCTTATTAATTAATTGATCTTTCCCTTGTAAACGAGAATTAACGTCATTTAAGTGGCTAGTTATATCGACCAGAAATGCAAAGTCGCAAACCAACTCTTTGTCTTCAAACTCTGGGATACTTTTTGACTTGCTTGCAAAGAATGATTGTATTTCTTGCTGCAAATCAAACATTCTTTTCAACAATTTGGCACGGGTCAGCCATCTTACTTCTGCATAAAATGTAACGTCATTGTAATCTGAGTCCAAAGTGGTTACACAGCTATTTGATTCCCTTGCAGAGGCCTAGCAAAGACCACACAAAAATCCAGGGATATCGAGTAATAACCATGCAGAATACAACAGGCAAGCTTTTGGAGAAGTTAATTGCCAGAAAAATATCAAGCCAGCTAGAGAGGCAAGGAGTTTTCCCATCTCCCGGGAGGGTACCATCCAAAAAGAGAAACCTGGACCAATGCAGCAGTTTTTGCCCATGACGTCTATAAAGGTTTCCACTCAGACATTGAAACCTTTGCTGCAGCGATTGATCTTGAGGACGCGTACAACAGAGTACCATTGGATTTCTTCATGCTTCAGCTTCTTGAACTCAAGTTAAGTTATTTCTTCCTTAGTTGGATCGCTGCAGCCCCCTTCCAACGGAAAGTAGTTTTTAGATGTAGCAGTTGGACTTTGGAACCAACAACAATATATTCTGGCCTACCACTGGGATCACCATTATCTCTGGTGCTGTTCAACGCGAACATTGTGTAATCACCAGCGAGCAGATCACTGGACCTGGGAGGACATTGTCATATGCCGATATTTTAGTGTATCGTCAGTGTAAGGATAGAGATCAGGTTATTGTGGAACTACAAACCGAATTCAATCGCACAAGTACATGGTGTGTTGAAGCTGGGGTAATGGTCAACCCAACAAAGGCAACAGTGTCATGGTTTTCTGTTTATAATCATATTGTCAACACTCCAACACCAACTATAAATATGTGTTCAGGGACTGTGAAAAGAACGAGGGCAATGAACTACCTGGGGATACGTTTTGATCGAAGCCTTGCTTATAATGAGCACATAGACCAGGTGATAACAAAGGCCAAGATGGGTTTTGCTGCGATGCGGGTGATGGCGGCAGCAAACTGTGAGCAGCGCCATCTATGTCTTCTATACGAGGGGCTGGTCATGTCTGTTTTTGAGTATGCGATGGCGATCCTCACTCTCAGCCGTAAGCTGATAGAAAGGATGAAAAGGGTACAGAACGAAGCTATGCACATTATTCTTGGATGTACAAGAGATACAGCATGCAGGGCGATGCGCTACCTTCTTGATTTTCCAACCATTGAAGACAATACAAATTCGCAGAGCACGTGCCTACCTCAGAGTTAATGCAAACACACGTCATCCACTGCATAGTGAAATTATGAAGGTGAAGGGCAGCAGGTTAAAAAAGAGGAAGGTCGTGGATGGGTCATGCCGAAGACATTCTTCAACAGGTGTGTTCACTTGAGGACTTAGAACCTGGCGAGGAGTGGGTACAAGTGCTATCATATTTCTGTACGTCTTTTTTCGGTTTGCATACAACCAGACAGAAAATGCAGACAAGAAAATCCGGCTGCGGTGGAGGCGGAAGTACAAGCGTTGATTTTCGAGATTTCGTAAGACGGTGATGCTGTCATTTACACAGGTTGCTCGACATGTGAGAAGCTCATGGGAATTTACGGCTCAGGCCGAAGGAAGAATTGTGAAGGAGGACTCTGGTGTTTTGTTAAGATCACAAGTAGCCTGACTATGGAAGTTATGGCAGTAAGTAAAGCAATAACATGGCTCCAGACACAGACATTCACTAGGGCGTATTTCCTTAGCGACTCAATGAGCATGCTATAGAGGATAGAGATGAGGTGGATCCGAAGAGAATGGTTGCTGTCTCTGGAGCGGTCTCGGCTGGCAAAGATTAGTTTCATCTTCGTGCCAGGGCATGTGGGAGTACAATTAAATGAGTGGACTGACAAGCTCGCAGATAAGGCTACTGTGGAGGTAGGACGCGCCATGGACCAGACTGACATTCTGAATGCTCTACGAGAAGTAAGACTTTTGCGAGAACCAAGAGATGACTGTGAATCTATATCCAGACTGTGATAACTGCAAGTTAAAAGAAGTGTGGCCAAACAAGAACACTACGCAGGAAGCCAAAGAAGGTTGATAAACCAACACAGAAATGGTGTCGTTAGCCGCTACACGCTGCGGGATTTGCTGAGGAGGTGATCCGAGCACTTATGGACTGAATGGTTCGATGTGCAATGAGGATGATATGTCGACTAACTAACTAACTAACTAACTAACTAACTAACTAACTAACTGAGTCCAAAGTCTTTATAAATTCTTGGAACTGACGGTGATTCAATCTGTTCGACTTAATGAAGATCACTATTCTGACGACCACTTTCATGACATTACCCATTTTGAGGGACTTCGAACGTAAATTCGCGTGAAAAATAATCAAAGAAAATTTACCATTGAAGTATTACCGACTTTGGAGGCCTCATTTTCAATCAGTTTTATAAACCCTTGTGTTTCCCAACCATTGCTGTAGCACAATCCGTTGTTAAGCCCGATGAGTTGTTAAGTTGTAACGAAAAGCGATTCAATGTCGATGTAACTGCCTCTAACAAATCTCGTGACTTAGTAGTATCTGCCATATATGTGCTTTCATTCAATGCTAGAGCATAAAATATAAACTCGGATGCTCGACTTTTCAAATCAGCTTCAATAAGCTTTTCAATGTCGTCCACACGCCTAGTAATAGAATAGTCTGACGAGACAGACTTATTTTTGAGAAATCCTTCTTCTTTTCTGGGCACAGAATTGTAACGATGCTCTCTAAACATTCCTTAACCATTTCACAATCTGAATATCGCTTCGATTTTTTGTACTAGTATCATGGCTACTGCATAACTAGCTTTTACATAGCATGTCGACTCTGAACCCGCTCTAGTAAATATCTTTTGATGTGTAGAACCTTTTTTTTTTAAAAGTCATTTACTTGATCTTGTCGAAATTGCCCTTTGTACTTATCAAAATTATTTGCATGTTTAGTCTCGTAGTGCCGTTTGATGTTATATTCTTTCAGATCAGGAACAGATTCGTTGCATATCAAGAATATGGGCTTTATTTTAATTTCCACGAAAAAATAGTGTTTAGTCCACCTTTCTTTAAAACTGCTTAATTCTTCTATGATTCTTCTCTTCTACGGTTCAACGTCTTTACTAGTTCACGTCATAGTAGGTCTTAGTTTTCAAATGAAAAATAAAAAAAACACCACTGGTAATAGGCACGTGCTCTGCGAATTTGTAATTATTAATAATAATTAATTAATTTAAATTACATAAATAAAACGTTTCAGGGTTTACTTACCTATAGAATCGATATGATAGACAGGATCCTTGGTTAAAGTAGTTTGAACTCTTATTATAAATATGATAAATATATATTTTAATGTCGATAGCAAAATCTCCCCAGACGCAGAGGCGATAATAGAACGAAACTACAGAATAACACGGACTTTGTCAAGCTGGACTGAAAGTAGTTATGCGTATGAGCCCGATAGCGTTGCGAGCCTGCCGAAGACACCGAAGACCACAGTATATATATATATATATATATATATATATAAGAAGTTAAAGTCTCATATTAAATTTTATCAACACCTGGTGGGACAAAAAAAAAAAAAACTAAGTAACCTTGAGTGTCAAATAGCGGAATATTTGAAATAGCTAAAATCTATTAATTTTCCCGAAAATTCTGGATATTTAAAACAGCTCAAAACCAATGAATTTTTCCAAAAATGCGAGATATTTCAAATGTAAATTAGCTATAACGTAAAAATATACGATACGAACGACTCATGATGTAATGTTCTTTTGGTGATATGTACAATAAAGTTAACATTTATGTTCATTTGACCTAGCTACGCCGGCCGCAACATGACTCCCGGCGGGTCGCACGTGGCCCGCGGGCCTCGTGTTGGCCACCCCTGGTCTGATCGATGTGTGTAATGAACATAACATGAAAACAGAGGTAATAACTAAACACACACACACACACACACACACACACACACACGCGCGCACGCACGCACGCACGCACGCACGCACGCACACACACAAAGATTCATCTAAAAGAACACCATTGAAACAAGCAAAGAGCTACAAGTACTTATGAAGTATCATCATCATCATCATCTTCTTCCACTTCTGCATCAAGCGTCGTGGGGAGGAATAATCTGCACTCCAGCGCCCAATGGGCGGCACTGGATAGTGTCACTCCATGAGATTGTACAATGTCTTTGATGTCATCAATTCATTTTCTTCTTGGACGTCCTCTAGGTCTCGTCGCAGATGATCTTTAATGTAAGGTCAGTGATGGTAGTTGTTGGTGTTGCATTCTAACGACATGGCCAAACCACTTGATCTTTTGCCTTTCAATAAATGTGGCACAAGGTGTTGATCCCACTGCCTGTCTGATAACAGCATTTCTTGCTCGGTCTCGGATTGTTAAATTGACAGCTCTCAGGCATCCCATCTCGCAGGTGTTGATTTTGCGAAAGTGTGATTTGGATAAAGTCCAAGTTTGAGATTTGTAGCACAGGATTGGTGTGAATATGCTGTTTATTATCTGTCGTTTTGTGGACATGGGTATATTTGGATGTTTCAGTAAGGATGATAGTTGATATTTAAGTGCACTAGCTTTTTGACATCTAATTTAGATTTCTCTGTCCAATCTGCCATCTTCTGTGATCATACTTCCAAGATATTTGAATTCTTTAAATTGTTTTACAGTTGTGCTATTTATCTGTATGCTTAGTGGGCCCGGCGATCTGCTAACTTGCATTACTTCTGTTTTGGCTGTGTTTATACTCATTTTGTATCTGCTGCAGGTTGAAATCAGATTAGTCATATGATTTTGTAGTCTGCACTCATCGCTGTAAAACAGGCATTGATCGTCTGCAAATAGAAGTTCATTTATTTTTTGTGGATCAGTTGTTTCATCTGGAGTAGAGTTCTAAATTTTCTGAATCTGTTCTGTCAAGACTTGCTTCTTTGGATATTCTGTCCATGTAGATATTATATAGCAAAGGAGAGAGCACACATTCCTGTCTCACTCCTGTATTGACTGTGAACATATGTGAAATACCTTCTTGTGTTCTTACTGCACTTTGGCTCGAGTGATACATGGCTATGATATTCTCTAGCAAGTGCCCTTGTATCTCAGTCTTCAAGGATGGCTCAACAACGATGTATCAAGCCTGCGCACACCATATTTTAATTCGAAACAAACTCGATGCTATAACATTCTTCAGGAACATTCAACAGTGAAATATATCTAGATTGTATATGCACATGTCCAACACACTCAGATTAGAATATAACACAGTAAGCTCCTGTGACCACTCTATTGTCGTCTACTGGCCTCGCACATTACAGTATTACGGACTCTTCTCCGTCCGTGAATCTAACCACCTCTTCTGAGTTTCTTCTCTCTGGTCTCAGCTCCCCTCACTGGTCTAGAACTCAGAACTCCACTATTTGGCTAAGACCCTCGATTAGCCTAAGACTAAATGATCTCGCTAAGTCTCCCTCACTTAGCCTCAGAATCCCAGTCTACTAGCTAAGTCTCCCTGACTTAACTCAAACTCAAATGTCCCTAATTTGCTCAGACTTCTCTCTGTATTCACTCTTCCCTGGACCTCCCAAGTGACACCATTTAACCCCTTTTAACCCCATTCTAAATTCCTCCAACATTACATTTCTGGGTTTCCTTTGTCTATTCGTCTACTATCACGTTTTTGCATCTCATTAGAGATTTCCTCTTAACCCATACGTGTTCTAACAATCACGGTGTTGGGTTCAGCCATAGTCTTGTGATTTTCTTACTCGACCTTTCTGACCTAACATCCCTCTCACTCTTATCTGACCCCTGTAACCTCGATTGTATTATAAGATTTTTAACTAGTACATTCACCCCATTTAGTTGAAAAACACGCACGTTACAATTACCTATTAACAGTATAGCGCAACAAGCAATGATGTACAGGCCAAATGGAAGTAGAAGAGGAGGCCGGGCACGTAAACGATGGACAGAAGGAATCTCGATACATGAAGCCCATAAACGAGCAATATCCCGCTGTTTATGCTTCATCTCGACACAGCAAAGTACAAGAGAAATAAGTTGAGATGCGATGAGAAGATCAAATTGAAACATGATGACAGAAATTTAAAAAAAAAAAACATTGAAATAAATACAACAATTAAAGTCAAAGTACTAAATCATGCATATTTTATGTGGCAATAATAATAATTGCTGACACAGGAAAAATTATGGGTTGAAACTTCGACAGTTAACAAATCAGCTGAAAAGTACATATATGACTTTATGGCA
Organism: Cepaea hortensis; assembly: GCA_963921405.1. Taxonomy (NCBI): domain Eukaryota; kingdom Metazoa; phylum Mollusca; class Gastropoda; order Stylommatophora; family Helicidae; genus Cepaea; species Cepaea hortensis. The sequence goes on from OY992887.1 coordinate 67,638,238, forward strand.
TTAAAGGCTAAAGGAGATAGGTCATTACTACAAATATATTTTGGACATGTAACAAGACACGAAAAAGCGAAAAGGACTACAATGTGGATGGATTCAAGATCTGATAGATAATTTTAGCACAGCAGCAATAGGGGTATAGTCTGTTTACTTTTGTCTGCCCCAATATAAAATTCCACATCTTAGTAACCAACTGAGGGAAAATGATGAGATTTAGCATGTAACATTATCATTATGTCCACACAAAAAAAAAAAAAAAAAAAAAAAAAAATATTGTTCTGGAGATTGTACAGCAGATTTCAATGTATGTTTATGTGCGGTATATAATTTACGGGTCAGATATTAAGTCCACATTTTTAAATGTATTACACCTTCACCCAGACACATCCGCGCTTTTTTCAAAATTTCCTCGCGGAAACGCTTTGGCACGAACAGCGCGCAGTTAAATGAATGTGTTCAGAGGCGTCGTTCGTAATGTGGGTCCTTTCGTGAAACGTGATTATTTTATGAATCTTATAATTTATCGCAAATATGGGAATGTGTGAATATTGTTGAATGGGATTGATTGTGAAATTTTGTACACTTCAAAGAATCGCTATGAAGTTGTACACATATTGTTTCAAGAAGTTGATCGCAGGAACTGTTTCATACTGTTACAAATCCCGAAGAAAGAACCGTGCATGCATTGGGTTTGAGTAAACGGTCATTTCGTCGATGTGTGCGAACATCTGGAATGAAACCAACACGCGATAAGCAAACGGTAGGTAGAAAGGCAATTGTAGACAGCTTTGACACGGCGAGCTATTATAAAAATGCTGAATGCCAAATAAACAGAGACTGTAAGAAAACTTAGGGTTTGGTTGTGAAAGAACAATAATATAGAGCTATCTGCCAGACGACATCCCAGGGTATATAATAAATCAACATTGAAACTTGATAATAAAACAGCTCGCAAACAATAGTCGTCAAATGCAGGCTTCAGAAGCCAAAACCGAACTGAAGAACTAAGTCGACTCCATTAGACTTTGGCATTTATGACGCTGTTTATTTCCGCAGCGCACAGGCTTGTAGTAAATAATAAAGAATCAAATACTGTGCCTGTTCTGACCAGGTCGGGCAGTATTACAATTATAATTAAAATTAACATCATGTCCCAAGACATCTGTGCTCGAAATTCTAAACAATGTCCTTGCCCGTCAACACGGCGTCCTTCTCTCTATCCGTCCTTTCCGACATTCCTCTGACGAGTTTCTACGTTCGTCTGCATCTTTATTCGCGGCTTATATGAACGTTGTCTCCACACATTGCCTCGTCCATTCCAGGTATTAACTCAGCCACCAAAGCGATATAATGCCAGTGCCCAGCCAACCTATCCTTTTCAATTTCACATGAGCTGCCACTCCTAAGAAGCTCCCAAGTCCGTCTGTCTTGTTGTAGTTGACAATCTTCCGTGACGTTTTTGTGTTACCACGTAATATCCGTAGATTTATTAGCGTTTTGGCTTTGGGATTCTCTGATATTTCTAATTTTCTCATTACGTTACACCTGCTACTTGGCAGTATGCCCCCTCCCCTTTGAAGATGCAATCATTTTAAACTGTTGTCGATTAATATACCCTGACAAGCAGCAGTGCAGACGCAATGAGCTATATGTTGTGCTAATAAGATGGTATGGTCTCCTATCAATCACACAAAATCTCATTAAAAAATTATTATTCGGCGGGCACGCACTCCAGTCTACACCCAACGGTAGACGTCGTGTAGCACTGCCTATGGGAGGGCTGTGCTAACTACACTATACTATAATACAGTCATAGTCCCTCATTTGTCGAAACCGACAAGGGTCTACACCCAAAGCTATAAATCCCGAGTGAGGGGACGTGTGTGATTGACTGGTACTAATACGTCTATATAAGTTTTGACTTATAACTATATTCTCATCCTTTCATCTGCTATGTCCTTGTTACGTTGATAGGTAAGGGTTTCTGCCGTAGTGGCTGTTGACGTATAAAAATCATATCAGTTTCCTTTCATTTGTCGTGAGGGTTATGACTTCTTATGTGTTGCTAAATATCAATGTAGCTCTGGTTATGATCGCCTCATACAATAATGCAATGTAGGATCACTCTCAAAATGTGACGTAATCATTGTCGCCTCATGTGTTGACGGTAATCAAATATGTTGGCCTTTCTAATACCCCATAATCAGTTAATTAACGGTGAACTAGGACAATCATAATCTTACATAATTATAGGCAACTTAAGAACTAGTAATTCATTAATTTCTAACAAACTTAATTACACCTGCAATAAATAAAAATATAATATGCACATCCTTTCATTGTGTCATGCTATTCCGCCCGATATATCTTAATGTATAGTCTGTACTGTTCTTCAACTGAACTGTATCGTGCATGTGTTCAATATACGAATTTTCTACATTCTACCAACAAATATGAATGTAACAAATTAAATATCATTCTTTCAATAATGGATGAAGTAATATGTGAAAATTATATGAATGACATGATCCTCTCATTGACATCGTGATGAGTAAACCATGACATAGAATTCACATGACTGATAGATTAAATGTAAGAATGACATGACCCTCTCATCGACATCGTGATGGGTGAACCATGATATAGAATTCACAGGAATGATAGATTAAATGTACGAATGACATGACCCTCTCATCGTTAGTGTAATGAGTGAATCATGAAATATAATCTGAATCTATGAAATGGATGTGACGTGTGAATCTGCGCAATGACACGAAGTTTCAATGCGAGTAATGACTAGACTCGATGATGCAACGCGTGAATACACCCAATGAAATGTGAATCTGAGTAATCATGTGATATGTGAATTGACGTGACATGACGTGACATGTGAATCTGATCGAGACGCGATCCATAATGTGAGATACGAATCTGATTAACGACGTGGCATGTGAATCTGATCAATGATGTACAAGTGAAACTGATCTAAGATGTAAGATGTGAATTCGACCCATGATGAAACGTGCGAATTCGACCAATGATGAGACGTGTGAATTCGACCAATGATGAGGAATGCGACTTCGGCTAATGATGAGACATGTGAATGCGACCAATGATGAGAATTGTGAATTCGACCATTGGTAACAAATGTGAATTTGACCAATGACAACAACTGTTAGTTCAGTTATTCAGTTATCAGTTGGGGTATCTTCATTGCACTCCGGACATGTCCATAGGTGCTCAGATTCTCCCCCAGCATATGCATCAGCGTCCGGTGGCTAATAGTGCCAGTTCTTTCTTGGTTGACGAGGCGCTTTGTTTTCCCGATGTACCTCTCGCGTCTGGCTGTGCCGATTCTTACTCCCAGGTCTTTCATCCTGGACAGCGATGATACAGTGGTTTAATACAGTGGTTCTAAACCGGTGGGGAATTTTCTCAACCGGTGGGGAATTCCCCCCCAGGGGGAATTTTAGGGTTTCCAGGGGGGGGGGGGGATGACCATTTCAAGATCGCGTTAATACAAGAACCGATTACTTGATATTGTTTTTCCCTTCATACTTTACAGTTGAGTACGTCTAATCCTTCTAAAATTCATTTTATAAAGTCAGTAGACCAACAAATCATGTTTTATGTGGATGTCTAAACTTGTTTTAGTACGTGCTATTAAATGTACCTTACATTTTTACGTACACTGTATAGGGGTGGTTTTTTTTAGATAGGAAATATGAAAGGGGGGAATGACGTTCTGAAAATACGGTGAAGGAGGGGAGGGGGGGGGGGGGGGCACGGGCCACATTTTTGATAGGAGGGGGGGGGAATGACGTTATGAAAATATTTTGAAGGGGGCACGGGCCAAAAAATGTTGAGAACCACTGGTTTAATAGGATCTCCGGCCTTTGCCTGCCATTTCTATCGCTCAATCTCGGCTTCTCGGTCCATCTCCACAGTCTTTACTTTTAAATTCCCTTCAAGTTCCTTGTCCTTCAGTAATACTTCAGTCGCTAGTTTTTCTTTTTCAAATGCAAGCTCTCTCTCTTTGGATTCCTTCTCAAATGCAAGCTTTTTCCTTTCCAATGCTAGTTCCCTATCTTTCGTCGCTAGTCTATCATTTTCCAGCGCCAATTCTTTCTCCTTGATTTCTTTCTCTGCTGCCAATCTTTCTGCTCTCTCTTCCCGCTGTTGAGCCTGAAACCCTTTAAATTCTTGCTTCGCCCACGCTCTGAGTTCCTGGCCGGTCAAACCGAACTTCTCACCCATATCCATAAAATCTTGCAGTGTCGACATGTTGTCCTAATGTGCTGCTGCAAATTATATAGCTAAAATACAAGATATCTGGGCGCGATGCACAATCAACAAAATGCAAGAGCGTTGGGAAGATAGCAGTAAATGTATCAAAAAATATACTATGTTGAACGAAATGCCAACAAAAATCAACAATGTTGTAAAACGAACTTAACGAGCAAAGCAGCAAGCCTTGCGCGAAATAATACCGTCCTAACACGTTACAATATGTAAACTCCAGAAAATAGGTAAAAAAATATAGTCAGTATAAAGGATATCACGCCACAAGACAAATAAACAGTTACGAGAGAAGTAAGCAAAACGTAACGCAGACGCACATAATATCTAATCATATATAAAAGAAACACGGATAACTGATAGCTAACAAACGGATAAGACTATTACCAAACGACACATATACTAACTAAACGCAAGGTCATTACAAAAAGGAATTCACAACGAACTGACAACCGTTAGTACAGAACTATCCCTGCGCCATATAAACAAACTTATTTGGCACTAGGATAGCCCACCAACCGCCCACGCAACTACAACGATAACAAACCGTCCATGGATCTAATATTAAATTTGGAAAGGAAACACCCAACTAGAATGCTAAACAATCACAGCAAACAAATAAGTTAAGTGACCTTTGCATAGGTGGTACAGTGGTCGTGTCGCTCTCCGCCGTTGCTGTTGAAGCAGGTAACAACGTGAAGGGGTGTAAAGTCCAGATATCCTGATAAAATTTCAGTGGAGTACAGCACAGCTGCCTGATATAAAATCCGTGGTGCAATGTATAAACGTTGTCAGAGTCTCACATGGAGTCGGTAGAAACATAAAGATAGAAGGGAATTAGAGAAGGGGTATAACCTTCTCAAGGGAGACACATTCGAATGCTCGAACAATCCAGAGCCTTCGAGAAGCATAGGTCAGTTCGCCTACAGCTCCGTGGACACGCTGACCGCGTGCCAGGACCTGTTCCACGAGAAACTCAAGGAGAGTTACAGCCCGTGTCCGATCGAGACACGTTGGAGGGCAGACACGGACTGGACATCGAAGAAGCAACAGGGTTTACCTTAAGGGGGACTTGATAGCTTAAACCCCAAGTGTATTTAGGGGTCTTATGCATACGTTAGATAGCTGATAGAGTTGTTGTATTGATCATGTATTATTGGTTTATTGTAAACTCCAGTGATATGCCATTCGAGGGTTGCTGGCTGCGAAAACCTTTCTTCGCCAGCTTAATGTAACATAATATAAATAAATGATGTTCGATTGTATCTGAACGGAGTTTGTTGCCTGTATGAGCCCGGGTTTCATTCCCCTAGGTATCCAGGACGGTGACAGGCTATTTGGGGGCAAGCCGGTTTTGGCAAGCACAAGCTTTACTTTCCAGACAGCTCTTGGTTTTGCCAAGTAAAATATATCAACTTTCGTACATGACAAAGTCTATAACTTTGCAGCTATCATCTGGGAATGAGCTATTGCAGTCCCTATACAAAAGTAATTGAAATGATTATGATGTTCATAATATTTGACATTGACATGACTGGACAATTACAGTGACCGTTACTAATTTTTTTTTTATTCCAACATCAGATTGTTCCGCGAAATATCGTGTATATGTATGTCAGAGTCTTGCGTAGAGCAAGATAAGTATCTCGTTTTCTGGCAAGTGTGAAGCAATATCAAACTATCAAATCACTCGAAGTGAATATCCGAAACTATTATTCACAAGCTTTATTTACGCGCTGCATTTATTATCGCACAAGCATCGCGCAATGACAATCCATAGCAATCATTACGGCATGAACAATATCACTACAATACATAATAATACATGCAAGCAATAAACATCTCACTTACAAGTCAAACTATTCAAGCGTTCGAACCAGTCTCCCACTGTCGTACAGGCTAGCTCTCAATGCAGATTCAAACACCACTCGCAGACCCATGCGACCTGTCCGTTCAAACCTCTAAACCCGTCTGCCAGATCTGGCGTTCTACACGCTACACGCCAGTCGGCGCCCACGTCAGCTGGTGTGACCCCTGCACGGTTCACGTGGTGTACTGCTGACCAGCGGTCGTTTAAGCGTCGCTCAATTGCTGTGCTTGGCTGCTTATACGGGCGTCGTCGAAGACGCCGCATTCCCTCTGCAGTGTTTAACATCACTCAGGGTTGCGTGTTGTTATGTTGTCTGGCGTTGGTACAGACAACGCGTCGCAACCTCGGATGTGAGACCTTGACACTCTCCACACCCCTTTTTCATGGAAGGATTTCCTTTCATGTACAATCTATATAGGTGTTATTAAACCTGTCAAAGTCGAACATTATACGTTAATAGTTATTATAATTATATACAGGTGACTAGTAAACAATATGTATACAACAATTGTGTTGCACTGTGAAGTACAACAGTCAAGTACAATCTATTTAATGGGCATTACCTTGCTGTGACACAGCTAGTCCGGTAGGTATCGGCTAAACTGGCCCCTACCTCACAACCAAGAACAAAAATACTAAAATCATCAGGTCAAGCCGTGAGCATCTCCCTCTGAGATGGCTCCATCATCAGACCTCTGTTTGGAGTTTCTAATGAAGGTCAACAGTTTTGGCAATATACTGTCCATATCTAAACGACGTTACATTGTCATGTTACATATCAAGCACACATGTTAATGGTTACAATACATAGTTACATATCACCAAAAATTTAGAATAATGTCCCCTGGTTCTTATACCAAAAATTTAGGAACAATAATTTATCGTCGTTTACAAGACATAAATTAGTACTACAAATTTATTTCTTAGTGTCATAATTTGATACTTATTGACAAATGTGCACAAAAAGTCACGTTTGTAAAGAAGCAATCAAGTTACGATGCTGAGATTACATATTATAAAAATCGACATATACAATTCCGTATATGGACATATTTTAAATCACATTTTAATACAATTGTCATACATTTATAGACTTTTTAGCGTAGTCTAATAACTTTTAATATTAATATGCAAAACAAATATCGGAAGTATACAGCTATACGATTACATGTGTTGTGGTATCATTCACACGACATTAGTCCGTTCTGGATGGATATTATATAAACGGAGTAGTAGTTGTTACTATCAGCTGTTGGATCGTCTCTTCCGTCTTCTGCTCAGATAGTACTGTCACAGTCATCTTTCGTACCTTGTTAAAACGTCTTGGACACCTCGATCTGGATACATTCAGGATTACTTCACGTTGTAGTGGCTTGGTAAGTTCCTGGATCCTATAGTGTTGCCCAGTGACACTTCTCTGTAGTGTCTAGTTGTTACAATATTTATCTATTTACAATAATAATTACATTCTTTCTCATATCTCACAGTTATACAACACATTAATTTACATCATAATGATTCCATTCTTTCACATATCTCACAATTATACACGCATTCAATCGCATGATAATAATAAGATTCAAATATGTACATAAGTTATATTCATTGGGAGATATAATCTTCCCTATCACATTGGTGTACACAGCGTTACAGACACATTGTCACAATTGGCTGTGGTACTGAGCACTATCTACGTTGCAGTTTTATATACCCTCTGCACTGTGCTCTGGTGTTGACTGGGTATTAGGTTCGTCGTATGGACATCTCGACAAAAGATCTGCAAGACAGTTTTGTGAACCCTTTATATGGTTAATTTCATAGCTATAGTCCTGCAGAAGAAGGGACCATCTTGCCACCTTGCTGTTACTTGGCGTTCCCCTGGTAACAATTGTCAGTGGACTGTTATATGTTTCAATATGAAATGTTTGCCTAAAAGAAACCTAGAAAGTTTACGTACCGAAAATACCATGGCAAGAGCCTCGAGTTCCGGTGTACTGTAATTTCGTTCGCTGGTGTTCAGTTTTCGAGAGACGTAGTATACTGGGTACAAGATTTGGTCGTGTTCTTGGAGAAGCACACCTCCAATGGCTACGGAGCTCGCGTCACATCTTAATCTAAAAGTAATATTCAAATTTGGCAATTTCAGAATAGGTGATTTAGAAAAATACGAAAGAATCTTCGTAAATGCTGGCCTTAAACAATCACTGTTTACAATCACATTGGGGTGTTTATTTGTTAGTAGATCAGTGAAACATTTGGTAAATTCAGCAAAATGAGGAATAAACTGTCTATAATAGTTTAAAAGACCTAACACACTTCGCAACTTTTTCTTAGTTGTCGGAAGCGACAATTTCAAAATTCTGGACATGATGTTATTGTCAGTTGATATAAAGCCATTTGAGATCTTATAACCCAAAAATGAAATTTCCTGAAAGGCTATATCAACTTTGGAAGGTTTTACAGTCAGTCCATGCTGTCTAATCCTGTCAAATGTCTGCTGTAGTGCAGTTATGTGCTCTGTCATGTCCTTTGTGTGTATGCAAATGTCGTCCATGTACCAAATGATGTTAGCAATGTCTGTCAAAAGAATTCTTGTCATTCTGACAAAGGTAGCTGGTGCATTGACTAATCCGAAAGGTAGTTTACACCATTCGTATAAACCCCACGGTGTGGCAAATGCAGTGAGATGTATACTATCAGGATGTACAGCTATCTGCAAGTAGCCTTTTGTCATGTCAAGTTTGGTGAAATAACGTGAGTCAGATAGTTCAGTCAAGATGTCTTCACAGTTGCTCATCGGTTCTAAATCCAACTGTGTAATGCTGTTAAGTTTACGATAGTCCACACAAAGTCTAATAGTGTTGTCCTTTTTGCGTACTAAAACTATTGGTGAATAGAAATGAGATTGTGAACGTCGAATGATATGATTTGCTTCTAAATCAATGATTTCTTGATGAAATTTTTCTTTATAGTGTATAGGGATGGAATACGGTCTACACTTAATAGGAACGTCAGATGTCAAGATGATTTGGTGTTGCACTAAATCTGTCTGTCCTGGGCTGTCAGAAAAGATCGTCCTGTATTCTTGTATCAGTTGTCTGCAACTGTCAGTCTGTGTCTGCGTCAGTTTAGGATTTACCTTAATGTCCTGTAAGTTGGTCGTCGTGTCAAGAACTGGTGTTGGTATCTCGTCAGTGTCGTTGTCGTCCGTCTGGTCCACTATGGAGGTACTTGCTGCAGTCTCTACTTGGTCGTCTTGCCTGTGATGATATGGTTTGAGCATGTTAATATGGAAAATTTTATGTTTGTCCCTAACTGCAATTTCGTAGTCTACCGTCGAAATTTGTCGTAGTACTTTGAACGGTCCTTGCCATGAGTCAGTTAGGAGATGTCTATCACTTGGCAAAAGAAGTAGAACGTCCTGTCCTGGCGTCAGTGTAATAGTTCTATTTGCTCTGTTAGCATATTGTCGGTAAATAGCTCCTGATTTTTGAAGAGCTTCTTTAGCCAAAATACATGATTTCATAATTCTATCACGCAATGATGTTACATGTTCATATGGTGAAATTGGTATAGGCAAAGTAGTACTTTCAGTCAACATAGATTCATACAGAGATAATGGGCCGCGTGGTTGTGCACCATATAACATTTCGAATGGTGAAAACCCAGTGCTGGAATGGGGCACTTCCCTATATGCAAACAAAATTGCAGGCAGATAAGTATCCCAATCTTCAGGATGTTCTTGGGTTACCTTAGAGAGCATATGTTTCATATCGCCATTAATCTTTTCCACTATACCGGTCGAATGTGGGTGGTATGGACTGTTGAAGCATTGTTTAACACCCAACATTTTGGTAAAGGCTTGTGTAGCTGAGGAAATAAACTGGCTACCCCGATCTGAAAGGATGGTATCAGGGAATCCTACCCTCGCAAAAATATGAAAGAACACTTCCATGATGTCTTTGGAAGTTATGTTTTTCAATGGAATCGCTTCTGGCCATCGAGTACATAGATCAATGAGTGTTACAATGTACCTATTACCTTTAGATGTTACATGGTTCAGAGGACCAACTATATCGACCGAGATCTTTTCAAACGGTCTACTAGCCAAATCAGTAACTTGCAATTCAGCTTGTGGGTGTTTACCCTTTTTGACAAGCTTCTGACAGATGTCACACGATCTGCAATACTGTTTGGTATCGCTGCAAAACTTTGGCCAATAAAATTGAGTTAGTAACCTTGCTCTAGTTATAGCACACGTCATGTGTCCTGCAAAGGGTATGTCATGAGCTAGATTCAATGCTTGCTTGCGGTTTTCTAACGGTAGCACTGTTTGTTCGATAGTGCTGGAACCTTTGGTGTAGTACCGTGTTAGAATTCCGTTCTTCAGAGCAAAGTACCATTGAGCATTCTTTGCTACCCTTGGCTTTTGGCCTACAAGTTTAAAATACTTTTGCAGAGATCGATCGGCTTTTTGAGATGTTATAAACGTCTCCCTAGTTGTATCAGGAGATGTTACAACTGGACTTACTCGTTGTAAAGCCTCTGTCTGATCGATTCGATCTTGCGTCTGTGCAGTAGATCTAGTTACTGCATTTACTACATTACAACGATCATTCTCATCACACATTGACGTTACATTCACACAATTACATGTATGTTCTGGCGTAGCCAGGTTGGTATTTGTACATTCATTTACAGGTGGTAATACATCATGAATGATGATTGGTGATGAAGGTGAAATGGTAGTATCAATATTACAACTGACAGTTGATGTAATACTGTCATGTGGCATGTCATTCACTTCAGGAAGGTTTCCAATGATAACATCGCAGCAAGGATTGGTTAATGCTGCGCATTTAACCCCTCCTGTAAGGAATGGTGTATTTATATATGCCCATGCAAGTGGATATTTCTCTATGTTCCCTGAGAACGTCCTGCATGTGACATATTTACCACTATATTGTGATGGTAAAATGTAATCTCTCTTTACACCAATGAGAGTACTGCCGCTATCACGTAAAACTGTGGCAGCTCTACCATTAACATACCCCTGGTGGATGTTTAGTTTACCTTTGGAGTTTACTACAGAATTGGCCTCCTCACTGGTAACAGGTATAGAGTGGCCGCATGTTAACACGCCATCCTCATGAAATTGATCACAAATGGTACATTTTTCATGATGGAACACCTCAATGGAATGTGCTGAGTTTACTGGGTGATCTTGTACACTTTCATCATCTGAAGAAGAATTGTCAAACATGGCTGCATTAGCCTTTCTGGTCATTGACCGGCCTTTACAATTCTTCCGCCAGTGGCCATAAGCTTTACAGAGATAACAATTGGTAACGCTTTTGTAGTTCTTCCTTTCTTTATCTTGCTTAGATATGTAATTATGCAAGTAAGCAGTGTACCCAGGATGTTTGTCGCACATCTCATTCTCATTGTGTGTATAATCGCAATATTTGCACTGATATAATTTCTCTGCAGCTTGTTTATAAGGTCTTTGTTTGGTATTCGACACTGCCTGATGTTTGCCATATGTAGCTGCTGCGACAAAGTCTGTGCTGGTCAGACTACTAGAGAAACATTGCTTATTGGCTGCAAAATAACCAGAGCCACGACTTTCGATCTGTTGAACGCTTTCACACTGACATTCCAGCAAAAATTTAGAAAAGGGGGGTGGGAGAGATGCGATAATCTTATCTCTCAACATAAGATCAACTAATTTGTCATAACTTCCATTTACTTTGGCTGCTGACAGCCATTTAGAAAAAATATTTTGAATTTCTGAGATGTAATCAGAGAACGTGTGTGTTGGCTTAGGAGACAACTTTCTAAACTGTTCTCTATAACCTGATTCATCTAGCAAAAAATGTGACATAATTTTCGCTTTAATGTACAGATAATCTTCTTTCAGGTCATTTGGGATCGACTCTATGACTTTAAGAGGTTCCCCAGAAAGACTTCTTACATATACTATCCCCCATTTAGGTTTTGGAATTTTGTAATGATCCATAACAAATTCAAAATTTTGGGTAAATGCTGCTATGCAATCACCTGTGTTGTAACTTCTGATCAGACCTTGGTACTTTTTATGAGGTTGATCTTTGTCTGTTTCTCTGTTAACTTTTTCTTTAGAAGATTCAGCTTTCAGCTGTTCAATTTTCAGTTGTGTTTCTTGCTCTTCTTTCTTACTTTGGGCTAAGATCTCAGCTTGCCTCACTGCAGCTTCTGACTGTTTTAAAGCAGCTTCTGATTGTGCTTGTTGAAGCTTTAGAGCAGCTTCTGATTGTTTTAGAGCAGCTTCTGCTTGTGCCTGTTGAAGCTTTAACGCCCTTTCGGCCGCTCTCTCATCCCTCTCACTAATTTGCTCTTGCTTCAAAAGATATTCTGCATATTTACTTTCACTCCATGTTCTCAATCCCTCACCAGACATATTCATTTTTAAACCCATTTCAATGAAATCGTTTAAAGAAGACATGATGAACAATAAGTATGATGGAATAAATATAAACAAAATTACTTATGATGTTAGTAAGTTACAAATATTTCTAGCACAGTTGATGTTTAAAGACAGACTAACGAAAGTATAAAGAGGAATGAAAAAAATTTTATACTCAAGTACTCCTTGGGCAATGTGCTGTTCAGTGGTGCTCGAAATCACACTGGATCGTCTTTCGGGTTGACGCACAAAAAATTTTTGAAGTTCACGAGACTCAGGTAAAGTTGACACAAACAACCTGTACTTTTTAAACTAAACGAAATTAGAACGTTTGTAAATGTATGGTGTGTGTAATGTCACTTAAGTCTGTAAAGGTTTGTATGTTGTCAAGTATTATTGTTAGTCGTTACCACAATCAACAACTTTCACGCTCACACTAACCCTACTCAATGACATTCAAGGGCACGGCCGCCATTTTGGATTTTAGGTACAAAATTGGTTGAATTTAGCGATAAGTCTGAAGACGCCTCGGTTGGCTTCAAATAATATCTTCACACTTATAATTTAATGAAATCAACACTATTTCATCGTTACTTTACCTTAATCTATGACTTGCGCACTTCTATCGGCATGTTCACATTCGTTTCAAACTCGGACAAAAAATTTACAAGTTCGCATTTGGTTCAAAACCCGGACGAAAGCCACCACGTTCGCACTTGTCAGAGTCTTGCGTAGAGCAAGATAAGTAGCTCGTTTTCTGGCAAGTGTGAAGCAAAATCAAACTATCAAATCACACGAAGTGAATATCCGAAACTATTATTTACGCTTTATTTACGCGCTGCATTTATTATCGCACAAGCATCGCGCAACGACAATCCATAGCAATCATTACGGCATGAACAATATCACTACAATACATAATAATACATGCAAGCAATAAACATCTCACTTACAAGTCAAACTATTCAAGCGTTCGAACCAGTCTCCCACTGTCGTACAGGCTAGCTCTCAATGCAGATTCAAACACCACTCGCAGACCCATGCGACCTGTCCGTTCAAACCTCTAAACCCGTCTGCCAGATCTGGCGTTCTACACGCTACACGCCAGTCGGCGCCCACGTCAGCTGGTCTGACCCCTGCACGGTTCACGGGGTGTACTGCTGACCAGCGGTCGTTTAAGCGTCGCTCAATTGCTGTGCTTGGCTGCTTATACGGGCGTCGTCGAAGACGCCGCATTCCCTCTGCAGTGTTTAACATCACTCAGGGTTGCGTGTTGTTATGTTGTCTGGCGTTGGTACAGACAACGCGTCGCAACCTCGGATGTGAGACCTTGACACTGTAACCTCTCCTCCAGCAGTGGCGAGAAAACAGCAGAACCAAACAAGACTACAGTCAAGACACCAGGAAAAATAAGATGAGTCCCATTTCATGCTCATTATATCCCTAAGCGATACTCATGCATTTTTCATTGATGTAACATTTTTCATTGTATTGGTTTTTATATATATGCTAATCTCATAACCAAGCAAACCTGCTCGTGCAAATTTGAATGTAAACATTAAGGGAGATAACCAAGTTTTGTACACCCAGACTAATATCAAAGGAATTTAATTTCAATAAAGTGAACACTAACTATAATACAAGATGTCAACATTAGAACAGTGCATTGAATTAGGAATTAGGTTAGGGTATACTGCCGAGAAACTTTCAGAATGGGCACAAAAGACGCATTCAGAAAATATTGCACGAGAAGAAAGAGCAACGGAAAGAGAAGAGAAAAAGATGCAATCGGAAAGAGAAGAGAAAAAGATGCAAGCGGAAAGAGAAGAGAAAAAGATGCAAGCGGAAAGAGAAGAGAGAAAGATGCAAATGGAAGCTAAAGAAAAGAAATGCAACTGCAGGCTCAAGAGAAGAAGATGCAAATGGAGCTCGAAGCTGCGACCAAGCAAGCCCAATTAAACGCAGAAACACAGATAAAACTGAAACAAATGGAAATTGACTCCAACTTAGAAATTTCTGTAAACAAAAGTAGAAGTAAGGAAGAGGAGCAAAAATACAACAAATATAAAGGCTTAGTCAAGCCCTTTTGTTCAGGAGATTCAATAAGCGCATACTTAGAGAACTTCGAGTGTTTGTTGACTTACCATAACGTCGCAAAAGTCGACTGGGCATTTATTCTGATGAGAAATTTAGCATTAGAGCCCTTAAAAGTGATAGAAACAGTTCCACAAGACATGAAGAAAGATTACGACTATTTAAAACAAAGAATACTCCAACATTTTTCACTAGACACAGCAGGCTATCAACTACAGTTCTCAAAATTAGCCCCATCACCTAACCAAACTTTCATAGACTACGTGTCTACAGTCCAAGATATTTGTACAAAATGGATAACCTCAGCAAAAACAAATAACAGCCATGATAAACTGAAGGAGCTAATTATAATTGATAAAATTATTAGCACAATACCAACCCCTTTTTCTAAATTTTTAAGGCAAATGGATCCAAGAAATAGAAAATAAGCGGAGCGCATATTTCACAGCTAATCGAGATATTTTTCAGTTAAATATGAGCCAAAATGAAACAGCAGCGGTTACAAACACCAAATATTCAAAACCAGATGGAAATAGGTTCAAACAACGCTCTAAGTTCACAAAACCTGTCCTGTGTCAGTATTGTCATCTGACACACGAATAGTACGCGATGTGTGACAAATCACCGAATTATCCACATCATCTCCAAATGATAGCAGAAAAACAAAAAAAAAAAAACAAAAGGGACGCATATCAGAGAGCAGTTAAATGTTATTTTTGCGCGAGTTATGGGCATTTTTCAGCACGCTGTGATGGGAGAAAGATGATGAAGCAGGCCAATGCCGCATTAATAGATACATCGTCGGATGAAGAAACTGAACAACAGAACGAATGCGACATCCAGAATGAAAGTGCAAATGAGTTAGGTAATGCAGTAGAGATCATTAACACCATCACTGATAACACAAGTAACACCTGCAGAAAATTTCAGCTTGATACCACTTTGTTATGCGGCCACACAATCCCATTGTCTAACGAAATGGCCAACGCAGCCTTAACATCAACAGGCAAGTTAAAATTTGCGACAGGTTTTGTCAATAACAAAC
Organism: Cepaea hortensis; assembly: GCA_963921405.1. Classification (NCBI taxonomy): domain Eukaryota; kingdom Metazoa; phylum Mollusca; class Gastropoda; order Stylommatophora; family Helicidae; genus Cepaea; species Cepaea hortensis. The sequence goes on from OY992887.1 coordinate 67,653,988, forward strand.
AATGTACACTAATACGAGATAGCGGGGCGACTCTTTGTGGAATTAAGAGAACATTAGTTAATGACAAAGACTACATACACAAATACATAACATGCCGCACATTCGCAGGCACCATCGAAAGATACCCCCTAGCACTTGCCGAAATTCAGACACCTTTTCTGTCAGGACAAGTGCTATGCGCAGTATTAGAGGATCCTTGCGCTGAAATTATTCTTGGAAATCTTCCTAACATAAGATCCTGCTCTGAAGAAGAAATCAGAGAATGGGAACAGAAAAACGGTATCCAAAAAGCAAACAGTGGTTCCAGAATTAAAACACACACTTACATGTCTCAAACTGCCAAAAGCACAAGGGAGACAACCGATGACGGAATTCGAAACGAATTCACAGAGGTGCAGAACACAGGGTCGGTTGAATCTTTCAATGACACCATCAAATTAACATCTCAAACTGAGGACGTCACCGAACCACAAAATATTGAGCCTGTAAATGTGCAACAACAGACACAATACGCTAATATAGTGACAAGACAAATGACACACAAAACCCACAACGACCAACTTCAGGAGTCGCTACAAATCATTTCACCCAATATTACCACCACCGAGTTTATACAAGAACAAAAAGTAGATCCAACCCTTTCGCAATACTTTCGACTAGTAGGATTGAAGCCAAAATTGACGAAAAACGCTTCTTGGACATTCAGACTAAATAACAATATTCTAACGAGGTTATATACCAGAGATCAAACCACGATACAACAAGTGGTTCTACCTCAGTCACATCGTGACAAAGTGCTTCATATAGCCCATGACTCACCTTTCGGAGGTCATATGGGTTATGAAAAAACCAGGGCCAGAGTCCTGAGCCAATTTTATTGGCCTAAATTTTGCCAGCACATAAAAAAACTATTGCAAATCTTGTGATATCTGTCAGAAATTAATTAAGAAGGAAAAAAAAACCTACGGCAGAAATCCAATCAACCACAACGGCCTCAAGACCATTTCAAATAGTTGCGGTTGATTTAGTGGGTCCTTTAAACCACATTTCAAACAAAGGAAATAGGTACATTTTTACACTCGTGGATCTGTGTTCAAGGTGGGCAGAAATGATTCCGTTAAAATCAATCTCCTTTAAAGATGTGACGGACGTATTTTTACAAATATTCTCCCGTTTTGGCTTTCCGGAGAAGATAATATCGGATAGAGGAACGCAGTTCATATCTAATGCCACTCAATCGGTAACTAAGTTACTCGACATAAAACAATGTTTTACAGCCCCTATCGACCGTCCGCGAACGGAATTTGCGAAAAATTGAACGGGGACCTAAAACATATGTTAGCCAAAGTGACAGCTGAAAATCCAGCCGATTGGGATATACTTCTCCCAACAGTGCTGTTCGCCTATAGAGAAGTGCCGCAGTCGAGCACTGGGTTCTCTCCTTTTGAATTAATATATGGAGCAAATCCAAGAGGACCTCTCTCTATGTACAGAGATATGATATCGCAACCCGTAAACACCCAATTACCAGTTTCCACCTATGATTTGGTCACTGACACCAGAGACAAAATCATTAGATCCTGTATACTAGCCAGATCATCTTTGCAGGAGAAAGGTTTTATGTACAGGCAATACGCCAACAAGGGTGCAAGAACCATCGTATTACATCCCAATCAAGAGGTGTTGTTATTATTACCTGACAAGAAAAATTTACTTTCAACCTCATGGCAAGGACCATTTAAAGTTATGAGAAGGATTTCGGAAGTTGACTACGAAATCTCTTTGAATGGCAAATTGAAAATATTCCATGTAAATATGTTAAAACCTTACTATTCTAGGAATGACAGTGACAGAAGCAATCAGACGGAGAAAACAGGGGACAATAACCAGACTGACAAGAACGACAACCACAACGAAACGACAACTAGACAATTGAACGACACTACTACAAATGAAAATCTAGACGAAACATCATTAATGACTCATTCTTGTGACAACGAAAACGACGAAAACATATTCACAGTACCGACAATGGGTGATAACGACAAATACGACGAAGTTAACGACACATTAGCAACGATTATTTTGGACGATGACTACGATGACATTGAAGACAATTTACAAACAGTAGCGTCAGTAATAAATCAGACGGACATAGACAATACGGAAATTCCAGTACCAATTATGAACGACGACAGTACGATGAAGGACATACAAATCTCTGACACTGTGACACAACAGCAGCGACAAGACATTTTGTCTCTTCTTAACGACTATAAAACTATCTTCTCAAACAAACCTGGACAGACTGACAAAATAACACATTCTATTATTTTGACAGATCTAACACCGATCAAATGTAGACCATATTCAATTCCATTACATTATAGGGCAAATTTGGATAAAGAAATTTTAGACTTAGAAAAAAATAAAATAATACAGAAATCGGTGTCCCGGTACTCTTCGCCAATTGTTCTGGTGAAAAAGAAGGACCAAACTATTCGTTTATACATAGATTACAGAAAATTAAATACTATAACAACGACAGATGCTGAGCCAACGTACAGCTGTGAAGACCTCATTTTGAATATGTCTCAATCATCCCATTTTTCTAAACTTGATTTAGTAAAAGGTTACTGGCAAATACCACTATCTCCCTCTTCAAGGCATATAACCGCATTCTCCACACCGCTTGGACTATATGAATGGAGATATCTTCCTTTTGGGTTAAAGAACGCCCCCGCTACATTTGTCAGGTTAACTAGACTGTTATTGCACGGCATCAAGGACGTGCAATCATATATTGATGATATATGTGTCCATTCTTCAGACATGACTTCTCACTTACTTACACTCCAACAAGTCTTTAATCAAATCCTTCTTTTTGGACTTACTATCAAACGTTCCAAGGTTGAAATAGGCTATAAACAGATAGACTTCTTAGGTCATAGGATTTCCGAAGGCAAACTATTAACAGATGATAGAATCGTATCAAAAAGTCTGAACCTGCAAGTTCCAACTACAAAGAAACAGGTCAGAAGCCTTTTAGGTCTCATAAACTATTATGCCAAGTTTATACCAAACTGGGCAGAACTCACATCAGTTTTGTCTAATCTGTTGACAAAAGATCAACCAGAAAAATTTTGTAAGAGTATCCGTTTAGAGGATGTAATGTGCAAATTGAAATCAATTTTTTCTAACCCACCCGTATTAAGATTACCAAACATAGATATACCTTTTATTCTGACCACAGATTCGAGTGCTATCGAAATTGGAGGATGCCTAATGCAGGAATATCAAAGCGTGAGACATCCAATACTCTATGTCAGCCGCAAGCTTAAAAAGGCAGAAATACGGTATTCCACAGTTGAGTTGGAGGCATTAAGTCTACTTTTTTGTATGCGTCGTTTATCTAAGTTCCTCTTAGGTTCCCATTTTGTTGTTTTGACCGATAATTCGCCGCTGCTGGTACTTAAACAAGGCGTTCCAAAGAATCATCGATTAGCAATATGATGTCTTCTACTTAAGGATTTCGACTTTGAAATCCGCCACATCAAGGGTACATATAATATTATTGCTGACATATTATCACGGCAAACTAATGCACCAGCAGACTGACACTATGCACATTAATTAGTAGCCATATGATAAGCTGTGATATTTTAGTCTGTTGCATAAAAGAGTGTACCTCTACACTTACTGTAGAACTTTAATTTGGAAGTGTTGACAACTGATTTAACACTCTACTTATAACCAGCACAGACATGAAACTGTGAGAACCGCTAACTATATTGAGCCACAGTGGCAATTAGCAGTACATCAAAAACATTCCGAACTGTGGAGATTAACATTTGTGAAATTATTTCATCAATCACAGAACTGAAAGTTACCATGCAAATATTAATAACTGTGCATACGCGTGATTTCAATTGACTCGCAAACTAACGTAACAGAACAGCGCACATACAAACATCGATATACTTAACCGATTCCGACATATGAGAGACAACACAACAATGTGACACCAAAACGTTACCTACGAACTGTTACAGTATTGGAACAACACACGGACGAAAGAACGACAACACACGGATCGTCGTTGGAGTTAATTAATTTAATGTTATTAGTTAAATATTTATTACATTTGTGCTTTATTATATACATTAAATATGTGAACATGTAAATTATACATTTTCTATTATAATATGTCACAAACATTCTCATTCATAGTTAAAACTTTCTCCCAATACAATTGTTGCAATTTAATTTATAAACCATTTTCTTATCACCAATACAAATAGTACTTGATGCTTTGAATATAGCATATCGCCAGTTTTTTTTTCTAAGGGCGACAAACATTTACCTCACCTTAATTTGTATATTTTAACAAAGTATTATATTGAATGAAAGGGGTGCGAATCAGAGAGTGAATGAATTAAATGAGAGAGCGATATACTGAGCGGACAAATTGTACGCAAAAAGTATTTATTTTAATTTGTCTGCGTTTTGAGTGTACAATGTAACACTTGTCTAAAATTGTGTATACATGTTTAGTGTTAGATAAAATAGGTTCACTCTAAGAATCACTGTTTGAATACCCGGTACATGCGTTACACAGATTCATGACAAGGGATATTCCAGCTCGTGACACTTAGAGATGTACTACACACCACATACCCACATGTAGCACACACGTCGGACATTAGATAGAACATACTCATAAAACTAAACACTAACAAATAAATCACACACATTTTATTAGAGCAAGTAACAAAGCAGTAAACACACTAACAGGCAAACAGGAACATAAGTAGTTACTTGGGAGAAAACAATAGTGCATATATATATTAAGCACTATAAAACATACGGAAGTAAAAGTGTATCAAAATACACATTCAGGACAAGAATTGCAAGTGTTCTTAAATAAGCCAAGACAATTTGTCTTGTTAAACCTCTCTAACACAGAGTTTAATATCTGGGTATCAAATGGATACTTGAAAAGGGCGCGGTTGCAAATACAACTAAAAGCGTCAGGGAACTTCGGTCGGATAAGCATGTTTAAGGATATGGAAGAGATAGGGACTCTCCAGCAATCACCCTGGATTGTTGTACGGGGAAATACATGAGTTAATAGTGCAAATATATATATGGCCAGGTTCCCATCCACGAAACTACCAAATACCAACTTCATGTGATCCTATGACAGAATTAGTGCAAACTAATTACCATATACTAACCCATAGAAGCGGGGGGGGGGGGGGAGACCCCTGTCAGAGTCTCACATGGAGTCGGTAGAAACATAAAGATAGAAGGGAATTAGAGAAGGGGCATAACCCCAATACAAGGGAGACACATTCGAATGCTCGAACAATCCAGAGCCTTCGAGAAGCATAGGTCAGTTCGCCTACAGCTCCGTGGACACGCTGACCGCGTGCCAGGACCTGTTCCACGAGAAACTCAAGGAGAGTTACAGCCCGTGTCCGATCGAGACACGTTGGAGGGCAGACACGGACTGGACATCGAAGAAGCAACAGGGTTTACCTTAAGGGGGACTTGATAGCTTAAACCCCAAGTGTATTTAGGGGTCTTATGCATACGTTAGATAGCTGATAGAGTTGTTGTATTGATCATGTATTATTGGTTTATTGTAAACTCCAGTGATATGCCATTCGAGGGTTGCTGGCTGCGAAAACCTTTCTTCGCCAGCTTAATGTAACATAATATAAATAAATGATGTTCGATTGTATCTGAACGGAGTTTGTTGCCTGTATGAGCCCGGGTTTCATTCCCCTAGGTATCCAGGACGGTGACAAACGTGCACGCAAAAAATCCGTGAAATAATGTCCAGACGTGCTGGCAAACGTCACTTACGCCGCTAGACCAGAACTGAATGAGCGCCGGCCGCTAGTGAAGCAACATTTCGTCATACCGAACAAAACAGACTGCGACAAATAATATAAATTTCATGACTTGGGCAGCTAGATGTTACAATGTCGTATATTGTGTAGGTGGCATACTGGCCACACTATGTCAGCTTCCACCGCAATATTACTCTTCTGTTGGTATTAATGCGTTTAGTGTTTTTTCCCAGTACCAGTTGTTTGTCATCGCTGAAGGCTTGCAGAATTGAAAATTCATCACTGTGGAATACAAACTGTTGCCATGGACATTGTGCTGATGCTGTAATGTTTAGTGCCTGCAATTCGTCTGAATAGTTGAAGCAAAATATCCCAGTAAGTGTGCACGTGGATTAAGGTCTGCGATCTGCCCAGACCTTAATCTGTGTCGGTCGATTCCAGTAGGTTGATGACTGCTCTCGGTTGCATAAAATTCAATCCATCCTTTCTCCAATAGTCCTCTTCCTCTTTCAACACATGGTCCTCACATTTTTTCCAGTAACATTTATCAATATTTAATAGCGAGGACTGGGTTAGTATCTTGACGTCAGACAATTTGAATGTAGTATTGTCAGCTGCCACCTGTCCTTTAATTTTAGTCCACACAAGTTCTATAAGGTTTAAATGAGAATGGTACGGCGGAAGTCTTAAGCACCTATGGCCATGCTCTTCTATCAACTTGTCGATTTGATATTTCTTGCTTTTTTGCGCCTGATTTACAAGAGACATTAACTGTAGCTTGAAATATGTTTTTGGAAATTGTATATTTTCCCTTCAGAGCCATATCTTTATTGCTTCTTTTGTGCAACAACATTGTGATATGATGCACAGTGTTGCCATCTCCTTTTGATGAAAAAGCACCAAAATCGACCCCAAAAAGCACCAAACAACACAAATTTTTTTTGGAAATCACAAAAAAAAAAAAAAAAAAGCACCAACTGTTTTTATTATAAATTTAACAGGGTAACACATTATAACTTATTATGATTAGGACTGCGACCGATTAATTTAAATTTAATAGTTAACTTTTGAAAAATTAACGTTAATTTCGATTAAAGCAAAACATGTATAGTCACATAACTCACATCATATCGTATTTGTCAAAAATCGAAATAACACTGGATTGTCTTGTTCATATGCCATCTAATAACCAACTATGCAAACAGACGAGTACGTTAACAGTATTTGGTTCAAGTGACGAGAGCGTCTGACTAACAATATAGCCAGCAGAGCTGGACAGTCGTTCACATGCAACTGAGTTAGCCGGTATGCACAGAATGGTCTTGGCAAGGAATGCCAATTTTGGATATCGATGTTCATTAAGTTTCCAACATTGTAAAGGGTCAACCGATTCAGCAACTTTCTTCTCCATAAAGACTCCATTAGCTTAATACTCTCTTCATTTGGTTCACATAGAGTTTCATTGTCAATGTCAGTATCATTCGTTGCAGAAGTCTCAATTTGCTCATTATGAACATTAACTGCTATGTGTTGTTCAATACGTGACCAAGTTCGTTCTTTTGCATCTTTTGACAAACACTTCAGGAATTTGTAGCGTGGATCAAGTGCTGTAGCAATCTGTAGTATTTCAATACTTGTCATATTAGCTAGATGTTCACTGAAGTAATTAAATGACGTTGCCTTAAATTTAGCTATTTAGCCCGGATCATCATCGTACAAAGTCATATGGCATGCTTTGTCAACGATGATGGCAGCGACAATACACAGCTACATGAAACATAATCTTGACCGCCAAGCAGGACCGTGGTCTGACAAAATAAGTCCAAAACTTTGACATATTTCGAAATCTTCTCCAAATCCGAATCTGACAGTTTTGGACCTTTGTATTGCATCTTTTGATCCGACATGTAGACAGTTAATGCTTCTCTGGCCTATAGAAGACTCTAGCATTAATAAACATACTGTTTCATCTTGTTGGTACATCTTACTGCAGCTTACACAATGGTGACTCAGTACAATTTTGCAACACTTTGTGTTTGCAGGACTATGTCTAAAATGTCCGACAAATTTTGACATCCGGTTCAGCTGTATAAGTGATGGGAGAAAAGTTGTCGATTAATCCTTAAAACAAATTAACGATTAATCGATTAATTAATCTTTAACTTCCACAGCCCTAATTATGATCACTTCATATTACAATGAAGTTTATTCCAGATCCGCCAAATCCCAATCAGAACTATTCTCGAGCCAAAAAAAACACTAAACTGCAATAATATTTTTTGGGAAAGCACTAAAACAAGCACTGGCGGTATTCATTCAAAATGCTATAAAGTAGCACATTATAATTTATTATTATCACTGAATATTAGAATGAAGTTTATTCCAGATCTGCCAAATCCCAGTCAGACAACTCCTCTTCAGTTTCTGTAGATATTTCCTGCTGTGTTTGCTCCTGCAATAATGGTGATGATGATTGAAAGAAACATGTATGTGCCTCCTGTGATCCAATTTTTCGTAGAATATCCTTAGGTAGTTTATAATCATGACAGCATTTGCCATATCTTTTCATTCCATATCTAATAGTCAAAACAGCTGTCACACGCTTGATGCTCAGTCTGTTCCGCAATTTTGATTTTATAACCCCCATCTGACTGAAAATATGCTACACGTCCGCATTAGATTGAGGTAAAATGAGCACAGTTAAAGCTAAATCTGTAAGATCTTGGAAAGGATTTTCACCGGTGGCATCCCTGTATGAGGCTATTTCTGCCCGCAGTCCAAGTGTGTCAGAGGTCTGTATCCACTGAATATGATGAAGTTTTCTCCACTGGAAATCGATGCGGGTGAGAGTAGCTGCATCTTCTACAAACATTTTAGCAGGATCCAATATACAAGGCTTCACTGGCTGTAGACATTCACTTCCACTAAGACATGACATGGACGGCAACACTCAATCGTTATCGGGCAAATTTAAACGCAGCTGTGTCAACAGCTCTATTAAAAACTGGATGCACCTTCCACGAATTTCTTTCTCATCAGGAAACTGGTAGCCTGCTATTTATTTCTCAAACTCATAACTTAGATTGGGATTTGGATCTAAATAATCTTGAATAGCATCACTTTCTGTTATTTTTCCCCCAGGAATAACAATCTTTGAACTGATAGAATCAGTGATTTGGACAAGATCGCTGAGTAGTTTTGTCAGATCCTGTATATCTGCTTCGAATTTCTTATTCAAACTTTGAACTTCTCCGAGAATATGCCTGAGAAATATGAGATACACATAGTTTTTAATGTCGCTAAACATAGAATTTAGAAGTTCTGCTGTATAACAGTGCTCGTTGAGTCTTGCTATGTCAAAATGAGTTCTGAGCTCGACCCACTGCTGCAATATTCTGACAATGGCAGACTGAATGGACATCCATCGTGTCTGGTTTAACTGAACAACCTTCAGCGGATGTTGTCCATCATTTATTGAAGCAAACAGCTCCCTGTACTTTGCTTAACGAAGACCTGAGTGAGAAAACCAGTTATATGTTTCTATAATCATGAACTCTATGTTCCTGGGCAGACAAGCAGCTACAGCCTGTGACACTGCCGGCTGAATGGAATGACATACACGCCTAACTAGTACCAGATGAGGAACTCGGATTTTAATTTTGTATATACTCCATTGTTTACACCTGTCATGACAGATGCATTGTCAGTGCTGAATGTAACTAATCTTTGCAACTCAAGTCCATTCTTGTTTAAACAATCTTTTAGCGCATTGCATATTGATGTGCATTGCAGTCATTCACTTCAACTAAATCGTATTCATTGGCACCTTTCCGTCTTGACAGACGATAGTTTAGTACATTGTGCTTCAAAAAAGCTTAATAACTACGACCCATGGCGGTGGCGAGTGTGGCTAGTAAGGCCAATTCTTGCTGCAAATGTTTGCCCACAGTAGATGCATATGAAAACATTTACGCCAACTGACAAGGACTTATAACCCGTAACAGTTGCCTCTCGCTTTGATTCCGAGACTGGTTAAGACCAGGGGTGGAGTTATTGCCTCTCCATAGCACAAAGCCTGGGTTAAAATAAAGAAACCATGTGTTGCCCATGCAGCATGATCCATCTCGGCCTGCCTAGTTCACTCCAGAGAAAAGTTAACACCTATACATCTGGAACAAGACAAGCTGCAGAAGCTGCCGGATCAGCAAAGCAATGCTCTAACTGTCCGCCTGTCGGAGCTACGATCCTAGACCAGCTGCCAACCATGGCTTAGGACCTGGTCTGCCCTGCCATGACTATTTTGTCTTTGGGTTGCATTTCCTTGCACCAGGATAAGGCTTGTACCCTCCCAATTGCGCTCTTCCGCCCGAAGCCGTTGTCACAATATGGGGTGTCGAGTTTGGTAAGCGCCGCCCAACATTCGGCGCTGACAGAAAGCAGGTAGTACTGTCTACTGTCATACGGTAGCTCAGTCATATCTGCCTGTCAGCAACCTAGCTTTGACAGGCACACATGGATTCTTCTTTTGCACCACACGAATGATAACTCGTACGTCGTACAAAAGGATATAAATTTATTATGGACTAGTTACACAATAGCTCTGAGAGCTGATAATCGTATGGATCATATACATCATGACAATATTACGTTATGGCGTTATCTATGGTAATATCTACTGTATTAATCTAAGCCCAAGTCACCACTATTTCTACTGTCTTATAAACAACACAGTATTCAGAGCGAATACTACGATCTGTCCTCTACGCTGTCATGTCCCCGTCTGCTTGACTTTCGTGGCGTGTCCAGCCACGAGTCGGTGACCCTTCGTGCGTCAGCAGGTTTGCGTGCTCGGTATTCCAGCACGCGTTTAGTGACTGTCAATAGCTTACTCTTCTAGAGTTACCACTATTAATGGATACTCCTCGTGGTAATGGTTTCCCCACTCTATTCTGTGTAACTCCTGATCATGTCCTGCCATGTCCCCTTATAGGACACGTGTGGGTCCAGTCGGAGAACTGCTCACAGTTCTCCCTGCTGCTTCTGTCCCTTCTAATCCCTATTTCCTAGATAGGGATGTTATCTCTATCCTGTCTTAGTCCTCTTCCTTAGTTTTACTCCTCTCTTCTCTATCTGCCTAAATGCAGCTCTTTGACACTGACTAAGCCATGACTATACAATACAACAAGGCAATACAACAAGGATAGAAATTAACTAAAAGAAGCAAGCAATACATACAATAATTACAATACAACAAAGATGGACATTAAGTAACAAAAGCAAGCAATATACACAAAAATTACAATACAAGGACGAACATTAACTAACAAGCTAAATCGTATTAAAGGGAGTTAAATTTCTTGAATATTGCACGGTAATGTACTAAGGCCGGTCTCTCTGGCCGAGGAGCTACAACACTTTCTCTCCGTAATCCCGTTTATCATGCAGAGTCTCGTAGCGGGCGAGAGCTGTGAGCGGTTCGACCCCGCTGGTGACTTGCGGGATAACTGAGCCGGCCGCTCAGAAAGCAATGGCAAACTACTGAGCGTAATCTTGCCAAGAAATCAACAGACAGCTGAAAGATGCTGCTGTTGACAGCTATGTCCTGTAAAGATATGCGAATTAAAAAAAACATTTACTAAGACTCCCTCGCTTCAGTTCAAATTCGGCATTTTAGTGTTCCCAAAATGATTTTAAAGTAATGTTACCCTCCCCCCCCCCCCCCAAAAAAAAAGCACCAAAAAAGCACTCAAAATATTGTGAAGCACCAAATTCGCTCGGCCGCGCTAAATGTAAACTTTTGACTTTTGGCACTAAATGACTTGTAAAACTTTTACTAAAAGCACTAAATTTGGTGCAAAAAGCGTCAAAATGGCAACACTGATGATACATTGTCTATGATTAGACAAGACGGTCTATCAAGGGATGGAAGTACTGTATTCTCGAGCCAATCTAAATACATTACCATTTATCTCAGTATGATAATCCCTATTGTCTGTATGCTTTGATATGAACACGAGTCCAGCATTCTGCAGTAAGCCATTATGAGTACTACCAGCATAGGCTATGACCAAACGCTGTACTTTACTACTGGGCACATATCGCTTTATCTTTCCATCCACTGATTGCCATTCTTTTTCACTTGTGTGGTGCGCATTGATCCACGTCTCATCCAAATACACTATGTCATAATTTTCTTTGCGCATTTCCCTTATTTTACGTAGGTATCTGCTTCTCGTGACTCCTAAATGCGGTTGCTTGCAAAGGATATTTCTACCTCCCTTATACTTTCTAAAAGTGAAGCCTAATGTCCTTATAATTTTCTACAAGTTATTTTGGATAGCTCTATGTTATTGTTCTTTCTCAACCAAACCCTAAGTTTTCTTACAGTCTCAGTTTCTTTGACATCCAGCATTTTCATAATAGCCCGCTTTATGACATCCTTGTCAAAGCTGTCTACAATTGCCTTTCTACCTACCGTTTGCTTATCGCATGTTGGTTTCATTGCAGATTCTTGCACCCATCGACGAATTGACCGTTTACTCAAACCCAATGCATGCACGGTTCTTTTTTTGGGATTTGTAACAGTATGAAACAGGTTCCTGCGATCAGCTTCTTGACAAAAATGTGTGTACAACTACATAACAATGCTTTGAAGTGTACAAAATTTCACATTCAATCCCATTGAACAATATGTACACATTCAAATATTAACTTTTAATATTATATTAATGGTAAGATTTATTTATATATTTATTTATATAATCACATTTCATGAAAGAACCCACATTGACGACGACAATTCCATTTAACTGCGCGCAGTTCGTGCCACAACGCGAAACACGAGAAAATTATAAAAAAAAAGCGCCGATGTGTCTGGGTGAAGGTGTAATACATGTCCCACAGAACACAATTTTCCGTCTCCCCATGAGAAATAGGACATCGTGGATGCACCCTCGCTCGAAACACTGGCACCTCATTGACTATGTCATCGTCAGGAGGAGTGACAGACAAGACGTTCGAGTGACAAAATCCATGTGTGGTGCCGAATGTTGGACAGACCATCGTCTCATTGTCTCGAAAATGAACATCCACATCAGGCCACCACGGCGTCCTCAAGGGGCGAAAATACAAACAAAGCTAAATGTCACCCGCCTAAACAGCAAGAAAATGCAGCAGTCGTTTGAAAATATGCTGGAAGACCGCCTCAAGCCCAATGCTGAAGCTAAACAGGATACAGAAACAGAATGGAGAGCCCTAAAGGACACAATTTACAACACTGCTATGGAAATCCTGGGTCCAGCCCCCCGACTGGTTTGATGAAAATTCCGAAGACATCAACCAATTGCTGGCCGAGAAACATCTTCTCCTCAAGGCACATTTGAATGACCCAAAGTCAACATCAAAAAAAGATGCTTTCAAGAACATTCAGAGAGTAATGCAGCAGAAACTTCGGCACATGCGGGACTCCTGGCTGAGCAGCAAAGCTGATGAAATTCAGGGCTTTGCTGACAGACATGATATGAAAAACTTCTACGACTCACTGAAAGCGGTCTATGGTCCTTCATCACCAGGCATAGTTCCCCTCCTCAGTGCAGACGGGGGAACATTGGTCACCGATAAGAAAGAAATCCTCCAACGCTGGGCAGAGCATTTCAGCAAAATCTTAAATTCAACTTCCTTCTTCGATGATGAAACCATCAACTGCCTTCCTCAAGTTCCCACCAATGAGACACTTGATGACCTGCCAACCATAGTGGAAATAAACAAAGCCATCCAGCAACTCTCCAGCGGCAAGGCACCTGGTCCTGACTCCATCCCAGCAGAGATATACAAGGCAGGTGGGCCGGTCCTAACAGAGCAGCTTCACCAAGTCTTCACAAACATATGGATGAACGAGACCATGCCACAAGATTTTAAGGAAGCGTCAATAGTCCACCTTTACAAACGTAAAGGAAACCGCCAATCCTGTGACAACCACCGAGGCATCTCCTTGCTTTCAATTGCAGGGAAGATACTCGCCAGAATTCTTCTCAATCGCCTCACAGCCCATCTCGATCAAGGTCTTCTTCCTGAGAGTCAATTTGGCTTCAGAAAAGAACGTGGAACTGTTGACATGATTTTCGCTGCAAGGCAGCTGCAAGAGAAATGTCAGGAACAGATCTGCGAAATGTTCTCCACTTTCATTGACCTTACTAAGGCTTTTGATACAGTCAGCAGAGAAGGACTGTGGAAGATTATGGCAAAATATGGCTGTCCACGAAAGTTTGTCCAAATAGTGCGGCTATTTCATGACGGCATGCAGGCAAGAGTACAGGAAAATGGTGAACTGTCTGAACCCTTTCCTGTCACCAATGGAGTGAAGCAAGGATGTGTCCTGGCACCAACACTGTTCAGCCTTATGTTTTCAGCCATGTTGGTGAATGCCTTCGAGAACGACGACATTGGAATAGACATCAACTACCGTATGGATGGAAAGTTATTCAATCTCAGAAGGCTGAAAGCTAAAACCAAAATTGACAGTCAGAGAGCTTCTGTTTGCTGATGATTGCGCTCTATACGCCAACTCAGAGGCGGACATGCAACATAATGTTTCAGCTTTCTCACATGCCTGTGCCAACTTTGGGCTCAATATCAACTTGGAGAAGACTGTAGTTATGTACCAGCCAGCTCCATGGAATAATCACACTGTGCCGAATATCAAAGTGAATGATCATAGACGAAGTGTTGTGGACAAATTCACCTATCTTGGCAGCACCGTGTCACAAGCTGCCACAATCGATGACGAAGTAAATGCAAGAATCTCCAAGGCCAGTGCAGCCTTTGGCAGACTGTACAAGAATGTATGGGACAGAACTGGAATAAGCCTGCAAACAAAGCTAAAAGTCTACAAAGCAGTTGTATTATCCACACTGCTATATGCTTGTGAAACCTGGACTGTTTATCAGCGACACGCTAGGAAATTAAACCACTTCCACACAGTCTGCCTAAGGAAGCTACTGAAGATTAAATGGCAAGACAAGATTCCAGACACTGAAGTCCTAGAAAGAGCATTCATGCCCAGTATCCACACTCTACTGATGAAGAATCAGATTCGCTGGGCTGGTCACTTGACTCGCATGCCAGATCACAGGCTCCCTAAACGAATTTTTTACAGCGAACTGCGTTGTGGTAAACGCTCTCAAGGTGGCTAGAGGAAACGTTTTAAAGACACTCTGAAAATTTCACTGAATGCTTTTGGAATTCATCATGACACCTGGGAGGCTGCAGCCAGAGACCGAAATTCGTGGCGTGCATCATTGCGCAAAGGTGCAGTCATATGTGAGGCAACCAGGACTGCAAGAGCTGTGAAGAAAAGGCAGGACAGAAAAACCACTGCAGGAAATCCTCCTCCAGAGACGTCAAGCATTCTTTGCCCACACTGTCAAAGAACATTTCGAGCCAAAATAGGCCTTATCAGCCATCTTAGAACCCACGGCTCCACACCTTCAACCCCACTGGATGAAATGAATGGTCATCATCATTCTTGATGGACAAACAACAAAAAACAAACAAACAATACATGTAAAATTATGGACTTAATCTCTGACCCATAAATTATATACCGCATATACACAAACATTGAAATCTGTTGTACAATCTCCAGAACACATTTTTTTTAAAATTGGGTGGACATAATGATAAGGTTATATGCTAAATCTCATCATTTTCCCTCAGTTAGTTGCTGAGATATGGAATTTTATGTTGGGGCAGACAAAAGTAAACAGACTATAGGCATGACAAGTATGCATAAAATTTGGTGGAACTGCGGTAAAGCTGTGAAAGTTTAAACAATATAAAATGACACAAAGTAGTGCAGCTTTACATAACAGAGTTACGACACATACAGAACGTTGCGGCGGTTAGCCTTCATCAGCAAACAAACACATTCACAAACACAACATACAGTCAAGGAGAACTCCCGTGACTACATTAGAAGGTGATGACAGGACGAGAGGAACAAATGCATGGAAAAATGGAAGCAATGAAGAGAAAATGAGAATTGACAAAATGTTAATTGAAAAGAATGTTAGTCGAAGAAAATGTTTAATAGAAAAACTGTTTATAGAGAAAAAACTGTATACTCACCTCACGTACGGACCTTTGAATGACTACGGAAAACTTGGGTGTATTTGTATAGCGGTGCTGGATGTCACGGTACAGTGAGCACATAGAAAGAAGGGGGCGGGGTAGGAGGCGTGTAAAATTGACCACGACCCCATTGTGTTGTTGGTCTGGGTGGATTGGTGTGCATGAACACGCGTACTTAGACACACTTCAACGGACAAAATGTTGTATGACTAGCAACCATACTGACTATTTCGTAGGTTACAATATACCCCATGTGGTAGGTCGCAGGCACTTTTCATCTCTCTGTCTCTCTCTGTCTGTCACTCTCTCTCGCTCTTCTCTCTCTCTCTCTCTCTCTCTCTCTCTCTCTCTCTCTCTCCCTCTCTCTCTCTCTCTCTTCTTGCATGTCCACATACACTAGCATTTTGTCTGTTGAAGTGTGTCTAAGTACGCGTGTTCATGCACACCAATCCACCCAGACCAACAACACAATGGGGTCGTGGTCAATTTTACACGCCTCCTACCCCGCCCCCTTCTTTCTATGTGCTCACTGTACCGTGACATCCAGCACCGCTATACAAATACACCCAAGTTTTCCGTAGTCATTCAAAGGTCCGTACGTGAGGTGAGTATACAGTTTTTTCTCTATAAACAGTTTTTCTATTAAACATTTTCTTCGACTAACATTCTTTTCAATTAACATTTTGTCAATTCTCATTTTCTCTTCATTGCTTCCATTTTTCCATGCATTTGTTCCTCTCGTCCTGTCATCACCTTCTAATGTAGTCACAGGAGTTCTCCTTGACTGTATGTTGTGTTTGTGAATGTGTTTGTTTGCTGATGAAGGCTAACCGCCGCAACGTTCTGTATGTGTCGTAACTCTGTTATGTAAAGCTGCACTACTTTGTGTCATTTTATATTGTTTATAGGCATGACAGAATGATAATTCATAAATTATTCATCTATTTACATTCTTATTTAACTTTACACATACATGTTAGTGGATGTTATTTGGCGAAGCCAATTGTTTATACTATTTGAATTTGTGTATTGTGCAATGTTTTTTGTGTGCCTTAATATATATAGTTTAATAATATAGTATTATAGTTTAAAAAGGATAAAAAACATAACCTTAAAACAAAACAATAACACGTGTTACAAGTGTATGTTCATTTCTTTGTGGCAGCAGTTACTTTGTCTTGGCTTTTCCCTTAGCCTTCTGTATGCTTCCTGCTTTCTTTTCTTTTCCTGCCGCTGCCTCATTGGGTGACTGCTGCAACTGCAACCACGGCTGGTAAATAACATCAATTGTTAACATTTGCACCATGTCATGAGTTGTCAAGTTCAAATGTGAAAGGTTAGCTATATTTAGACAATTGGAGGCAGCCCCATAGTTGCCATTCTAGATATTTTATATCCAGATCTAGAGGTTTTTGCCGGCGTCTGGATACCGTTTTCTGACATTTGGATGCTGGATGCAATTCTAGATACTTTTCATTTGGAGTCGGATATTTTGAATACTTTCTAGATTTTACTTTTCTTTCGGTGTCATTTACCCATTTTATGTTTGGTCTGGACGCGCGTAAATTATGGTAACTGCCATTATTTAAACTTTGAACTGACTTGGGTCAACGCTCAACAATCTGGCAACCCCCCCCCCCCCCCGTAATGAGTAAAAGGGCACATAAGGGCACTGAAGAAACTTTTGGTCAGTAAACATTTAAACTTAAAGAATTTGGCTGCAATTGGAACCGATAATGCATCGGTAATGGTCGGTATCAACCATGGCGTGTATGCAAAATTGAAGGAAGATATCCCATCTTTAATCCTCATAAAATGTGCATGTCATTCCTTGCCTCATCAGTCAGAATGTTTACCAAGGAATTTGGAATTCCTTATTGCTGAGACACATAACTGGTTCTCCAAATCATCTGTCAGACAACAGCAATATAATAATTTATATAAAGCATTAAATGATAATTCATCACCACTGAAAATTCTGTCATATTGCAAAACTAGATGGTTATCAATTCAACCAGCTGTTGAAGTAATTAACCAATGGTTGGAGTTGAAGACCCACTTCGAAATAACAAGACAAAATAAAAAGTGCTACACAGCTGAAATACTATATGGAATGTACAGTGATGAAAAAAATGTGGCATTCCTTCTCTTTTCACAACCCATTTTAAGTGAAGTGCAAAAAGTTAATAAACTATTTGAATCTCAAAATGTTGATAAAGTTAAAATACTTGACGACCTCACTTTGCTATTTCACTAAATTCGTTAAAGACTTATATTGTCAACTTCTAAAGCTGACTTGTTCACTTGCACTATAGAGAGCTATTTGGCTCCCAAGCCATACCTGGGATACCAAATCGAATCAAAAATGTATGGTTTAAAAACAAAAGGACTGTTAACAGAAAATGAAGAGAACAACTTAAGAAAGCGCTGTCAAGATTTTCTTGTCTCATTATTCGATCAACTGAAGCAGAGACTTCCTGAAAATTTAAATGTATTGCAAACTATTTCACTCTTTTCTATTAACAACATACCTCAGTGTGGGATACTAAATGAGAATACCATATGAAATGGACTGAAATAGTGTCTAGGGGAAAAAATCAATAGGTCCATCAGGTTCGCCACATAAAGGCAGTTGATCGAGACAGTTTATTTCCTAAAAGACTCCAGGAATAGAGTAGTTATTGGCTCTTTTGAAGTAAGAATTGGGTTATGGTCGGATAGACTCCACCCACTTTACAAGATAAACTACCTTCCTGAAGAATAAAACAGAGAATAGGTCACTTAACCACAGATCTCTATCAAGTTGTTATCCTTGGATAAAATATCTGAGACTGTGTGTTGGTCGACCTCCCACTGGATTCTCTGCACATATACAAATACAGTAGCACAGTTCTCTACAACAACAAACAGTGTTACACTGGTCACTAGACAATGAAAACTCTCCTGACGAACATATATGTTTATTGCCATACTCTCATAATCTGGAAATACAAGACTCTGGCTTCACTACAATCTATCCAACATCAACAACAAATACATTATCAAGTAATGCATTCAATTCTAATCTAACAACTCCCTCCTCCTCTTCTCTTCCCTGCCCCTACATGATGTCGATCACACAGAAAAACCAACCAGAACATAGATCAAATATCTGACTGGTGATTGTGTCATTAGTGTAAGTAAGTTCGTGCAGACACCAATATTCAAAATCCGGAGAAGGTAAATTCACTCCACACAGGGCTTCTCTACACTGTCTTTATTCTCCCACAACAACAGTTCGATGATGACACTTATACTGTTCTACCCTACTCCTCTTCCTCTTCTACCGCTAAAACAGATGGGCTCTCCCATCCTAATTTGACCAAACACCACAATGTGCCACTGAGAAGAAACAAGGTTCTCTGGATACTGAACACTGTAATGGGGATACGGCTCATAGACGTTGATAGGATACAGTCATAATTGACCAACAAAAGGAACTGTCCTCAATTGTCCCTTCGATAAAAATGATGATGGTGTGTGACTGAGTCTGGACTACTCGATCTGGCATTGGTCTTGAGAGGATAAAAATGTCTGCATGAAATAGGGATTTCACCCCTTGGTATTAATGTCCATCATTCTGGATAATTTGAAGCACGGACTATTGACGAGGCTGTAGGGATTGTTAGTGGAAGATCAATCCAGGAGGCCCCTTGCCTATAGGGGTTAGTATTCTTACATCGTAGATCAAGATACATCCCAATGTCTATAAGCGACACTGCACTGAATTGGGGTCACCCCTGGTTCTAGACAGACGTCTGATATCTTCGACTATATATTGAATTGATAACCCGATTCTACAGAACCTCTGGTAGTTCGGCAGCAGACTATAACTTCCCTGATACTACAAGCAGAAGATTAGTGTCATCTCTCGTCAGACGCTAGTGATGAGTAGTTGAAGCTTTTCAATAGATGTCACCAGAAGCCAAACCCAAAAAAGGAGATAACTCCGTCTGGAGTTTCTCACTGGGCTAGAAGAATAATAGGGGATTATTTCCCCCGGCCTCCGATTCTTGGAAGGAATGCCGGGGTCCCTAAGTGCTGAGTGGCGCATACTCTGTATATCCAAGCCAATAGTTTTTGACTCAGATAAAATCAGCTAAGATGTCCCACGCCATTTGCCTCAATGCCTGCAAATCAAAAAATGGCAAGCCATAAATATACTAGCGTATCACGCAGGTTCATAAGACTCACAGAGACAACAACAGAACATATAGGTAGAGGACAATCCCCATATCCTGAAGTGGTATCCCCTGTGGGCCTGTAACGTATGGGTCTATTTGGCGGGAAGGGGGGGGTGTGTAATCTGAACACTCTACCCCTCACGCTTCTACCTATACACCGAACAGGACATCACAGATACCAAAAGGAGACATATTCTCCCACATACAAACACTCCTCTATATGGGAGCACATTAATCTGTTATAGAACATGCCCGGGGTGGGGTGTGTGATTAAAATCGAAGTTGTGGAAATATTGCCTCCAATGTCTTGTTATTGTGGCAAGCACACTGCACGAGTTACGGCAGGTAAAAATGAGTATGTAGGTATGTGAACCGTTCTCATAAATATGATTGAGCCAATGACATACAGAGTCCACCAAACCCGACAAAAGCAATGGGGTGTCTTATCTAACTGTGTCCCCAGGCTGTCATACACACAAAATATATTTTCCGTCCCCGGCATATTCTGCACACAGATAAAGTAAAGATTCACACACACAATATATATATGTGCGTACAGGAACTGAATCTTTAACAAAGGCATTATGTAACACCTGAATACTTTACCAAAAGTCCGGTAAAGATAGGCTCTTCCCTAGATGAGATGAACCAAAAGTGAAGATAGATTGACTCTGCAGACACAGTACAGAATTTACAGAGACATCAAACTCTTCAAAAGAAGATGAAGCAGTAATCATAGCATGATAAGAATTGGATAAGAATTGTAAGCATAGGAATATAGAACAGTGGTATAGACGTTCAAATCTCAGGCTGGCTTTCTTACAGAAGTAATGGTGCCGTAGCAAAGTCCGCCAAAATACATACATGACATGTAGTATGACTTTTCATATCAAACAAAGATTGTATTAAATATCTAACACAAATCTTATCATTCAAAAATAAAAACAACAACATATGTATGCTCACCAATGCAACATAGAGGCAAAAATGGCCCCTCAAAAGGGCTACACCCTCCCGGAATAAACTCACATCCTAATCGGTGGCTGGCCCAGACTCAAGTGAAGCCCGGGAGTTTTACCAAGCTATTCCAGTCTAATTGGAGCTACTGGCATATTCCTTGCCTCTATCTGAACAATGATATGTGCGCTAAGCATTACCATATAAGGCAATCGCCAGTCCCCCACACCTGAAATTATTCTTTCCAGGAAAAGATATTTATAATCGTCTGCAAGCTGATGCCAACTGGGGACATTATGTCACACTCAGCCAGTAAAGGACATACCTAAATATTGTCAAGTTATAAATTTTTAGGGGCTACTGATAATAGTGTGGCGGAAGCAGAATATTAGTTAACAAAAATAAATTTGGTTGACTGGACAAACAAAACAGAAACTGAAGCCTTTTGGAGTGAAGTAAGACAATTTAAAGATGCCTCAGGTTAGTTAGTTAGTTAGTTAGTTAGTCGACAGATCATCCTCGTTGCACATCGAACCATTCAGTCCATAAGTGCTCGGATCCCCTCCTCAGCAAATCCCGCAGCGTGTAGCGGCTAACGACGCCAGTTCTGTGTTGGTTTATCAATCTTCTTTGGCTTCCTGCGTAGTGTTCTTGTTTGGCCACCCCTCTTTTAATTTGCTGCTATCGCAGTCTGGCCATTGTTGTAGATTCACAGTCATCACTTGGTTCTCGCAAAAGTCTCACTTCTCGTAGAGCATTCAGAATGTCAGCCTGGTCCATGGCGCGTCCGCCCTCCACAGTAGCATCACCTGCGAGCTTGTCAGCCCGCTCATTTCCTTGTACTCCCGCATGCCCTGGCACGAAGATGAAACTAATCTTTGCCAGCCGAGACCGCTTCAGAGACAGCAACTATTCTCTTCGGATCGACCCCTCCTCTATCCTCTTGATCATGTTCATTGAGTCGCTAAGGAAATAAGCCCTAGTGAATGTCTGTGTCTCGAGCCATGTTATTGCTTTACTTACTGCCATGACTTCCATGGTCAGGCTACTTGTGGTTTCAGTGAAAGCACCAGAGTCCTCCTTCACAATTCTCCCTCCGGCCCGAGCTGTAAAGGCCCATGAGCTTCTCACATGTCGGACGACCGACCCATCTGTGTAGATGACCGCGTCACCGTCTAGCGAATTCTCGAAAATCAACGCTTGTACTTCAGCCTCAACAGCAGCCGGAATTTCTTGTCTGCATTTTCTATCTAGTTGGATGCAAACTGAAAAGGATGTGCAGAAGTCTGTTGGCACTTGCACCCACTCCTCGCCAGGTTCTAAGTCCTCAAGTGAACACACCTGTTGAAGAATGTCTTCGGCTTGACCCATCCACGACCGTCCTCTTTTTAACCTGCTGCCCTTCACCTTCCTAATTTCACCATGCAGTGGATGTTGTGTGTTTGCGTTAATTCTGAGGTAGGCGCGTACCCTGCAAACTTGTATTCTCTCTTCAATGGTTGGACAATCAAGAAGGTAGCGCATCGCCCTGCATGCTGTATCTCTTGTACATCCAAGAATAATGCGCATAGCTTCATTCTGTATCCTTTCCATCCTTTCTATCTGCTTATGACTGAGAATCAGGATTGCCATTGCATACTCCAAAACAGACATGACCAGCCCCTCGTACAGAAGACATAGATGGCGCTGCTCACAGTTTGCTGCCGCCATCACCCGCATCGCTGCCAAACCCCGCTTGGCCTTTGTTATCACCTGGTCTATGTGCACATTATAAGCAAGGCTTCGATCAAATCAAACCGTATCCCCAGGTAATTCATTGCCTGCGTTCTTTCCACCGTCTCTGAACACAGCATTACAGTTGGTGTTGGATTGTTGACAATATGATTATTCAACGAGAACCAAGTCACTGTTGCCTTTGTTGGGTTGACCATTGCCCCAGCTTCATCACACCAAGTACTTATGCGATTGAGTTCGGTTTGTAGTTCCATAGCAACCTCCTCTCTATCCTTACCCTGACGATACACTAAAACATCATCGGCATATGACAATGTCCTGCCAGGTCCAGTGATCTGCTCACTGGTGATTCTCACTGTGTAGGCGTTAAACAGTACCGGAGATAATGGTGATCCCTGTGGTAGGCCAGGATATATTGTTGTTGGTTCCGAAGTCCAACTGCCACATCTAAAAACTACTTTCCGTTGGAAGAGGGCTGCAGCGATCCAACTAAGGAGGACTCAGGTAACAGTCCATTCTGTAAGCTCTTTGAATGTGCGATGTCTGCCATGATACTACCCCATTCAAATGCTGATGTGGAAAGAGTTTTCAGTACTGTGAATTATACAAAATGTAAACTAAGAAACAGGATGAAACTTGATCTCTTAAATGCTATATTGACAATAAGATTTGGCCTGATGAGAGCAGGAAAATGCTGTTCAACTTATCAGCTCCTTGATCGTCTAATAAAAGAAATTGGAACAGCTAAAGCATGCCAGTCATTTTGAATCTGAAGCTTCAACTTCATCATCCAAGCTAAGTGCATCTTGTGAGACAGGCATCAGTGAAGATGAGGACATGATTCTATAGGTAAGTCACATCAATTTTCTTTTTAATGTTGCATATCCCTTACAGGATGGTGCAGTCAACATCAGAATTTTCCAGCTGCTGTTGATGTACAAGGCAAGATTACGCTCAGTAGTTTGCCATTGCTTTCTGAGCGACCGGCTCACATACCCCTGTAAGTTACCAACGCGGCTCGAACCGCTGTCGGTTCGGGCGCAGCTGTGTTTTTTTTTTTTTTTTGCATATCCTTTACAGGACATCGCTGTCAACACCAGCATCTTTCAGCTGTATGTTGATTTCTTGGCAAGATTACGCTCAGTAGTTTGCCATTGCTTTCTGAGCGGCCGGCTCACATACCCCGTAAGTTACCGATGCGATTCGAACCACTGCTGATTCTTACCGTCATCACGTTACCCACGAGAGTATACGAGATTACGGAGAAAAGTCATAACCTCTAAGCCACGAAGCCGGCCGCAGCTGTGTTACTCACGAGAATACAGCCGTAAACTTTTCGCCAGGGAGTCCGACAGTCACATCAATACATATGTAATTTCTTACTTTCTCAATCTGGATATTTTTCCTAGATACTTTCCAACGAAATCTAGATATTTATGGATGTTGTTTGGGCCGTTTCTAGATACTTTTGGTCAAAAAAAGTGGCAACCCTGGGCAGCCCTGTCGTTGTGACAGCCAACAGGCGAACAAGGCATGCGGTTCTGCATGTTGCTTCAACAAACTGCTAAGGTATACATTTTAATTGTAGTATCGTATTTGATTAAATAAATAAAATAACAGTGACAACGTTTTTCAACGTTTATAATTTAGACAAAAGGGAAAAATATAAAAAGTTGGTGAAAACTTGAGGAATTACCATAGGGGGACATATTATTATTAATAACACAACATCAAGATCAATCAACAACATTATTAGGTATAATATACAAAAAAAAAAAAAAGTTATTGATTTAGGAACCGACATCACAGTGTATATTATATATCATACTGTACCATAGGGGGACATCATAACACAACATCAAGATCAATCAACAACATTAGATATCATATACAGAGGATACAGTCTGATGATACAGTATTTCCGCTGGTTGGAGAACACACAGTTGAGTATACACATGTGATTGTAACTGATTCATAAAGCATGCTGACAAATGTGAAGACTGGCATGCTTCATGCAGAATGACATTCATCGATTCAGAGATCGCAGGTTGTTAGCATTCACTGGATCTTTTCTCCAGGACACTCTAGTGTGGTTGGAAATGAACAGACAGATATTTTGACTGGTGCCGCATCATTAAGAGGTGATTTGATGCACGATAAGATGTAGTGAAGGTCTTTTGGGAGAAAGTGAATAATACAGATGAACATATCGACTCATGGTCTACACAGAGAATGCAGCAGCAAGGGGTGGTCAGAGGAACGTATAATCAGACTCATGGGCACCATTAGTATTGAGTATTGGGAACTCTTCACTGACCGTTGAAGATGAGGACTAAGCGCTTATGGGAATGCCACAAGTGCACTGATATCGGTTCTTGACTCAAGTCTACTGTGATGCAGTATTGATTGTAGACAATGAAAGGATCTACAACATTTAGTAGATGCGGTTGTTGTACGCAGTGAACAACTAGGGGTAGAATTAAATTGTAAGAAGACACAGATTATGGTCGTCGCTAGGAAGAAAGAAATACCATAGTGTAATATACAGGTAAATGGGAATATTCTTAAACAACACTATTAATGTTGGAACTCTTCGCTGGCTGCTGAGGATGGGGACGGAGTGCTTATGGGAATGCCCCGAATGCTGTGATGTCGGTTCCTAAATCAATAAATCAAATTCTTAAACAAGTGAATCAGTACAACTATCTCGGAATAGTCATAACATCTGATGGGAGACGCCTTGAAGAGATTAGAACAAGAATCGCTATGGCGAAGGTAGGCTTTTGTAATATGAAAAGCATACTGACCAATAAAAAGATGTCAAATGCAACTAGAAAAAGAGTGTTGAATTGCTACATAGAGCCTGTACCTTTTCTTTTAGATGTGAAAAATGGACAATGAGCAGAAGGTGAAAAACATCTAATGGTTAGAAATATAATAATAATAATGATAGATTTTGTAATAACAATTTAAATTAAAGAGGTGACAATTATAAAAATGTCCACTTACCAAGGCGTTATTTCTCATCCTTTGAAGTTACTACTGTTAAATTTACTGAATAATGATATACACGCCACTTTTCTTCACCAATATCATAAGAATTGCTCTTTAAAACCATCCAAAAATAATTATGTTGAGTTGAGCTAAAAACCAACATCACAACACTCAGGACATTCCCATACAGGCTCCACCCCCTCGTTCAACAGCCAGCGTAGAGTTATACTACTAATCATCTTCTGTGAAAAATGCAAAGAATACCATGAACAGATGGAAAAACCGGATCTTACAAGAAGCAAATAAGAACTGTAAACTGAAACTAATTAAAGCAGCAAGAGAAATTGGAACAGAAAACTTCATAGACTGTTTAACCAAGTTTGGGTAAACAACAGACACCATAGGACTTTGGAAGCACCATAACTATCCCATCATGTGCCATGTCGGTAAGCGTGGGCGGTCATGAATTACCATTTCACTCGATCACCAGAGTCGTAGATCAGCTCAGTGTTCTTGTCTCGACCATGCCACGTAGTCAGGTCATCCAGGTATTTACTTCTCTGTCCTCCCTTTATTCTCTTCCCCTCGATCTTGTCAGTTGTCGCCAAGTTCTTTAATTTATTTCTTTTCATAACACGTTCAAAATAATTTGACTGTCTATGTCTAATTTCTCTAATCAATTTACAATTTTCATTTGTTTCCTGTAGTACTAGGTCATTGGTTTTTCTATCTGTCCATGGTATTCTTTGCATTCTCCTCAGAAACCATATTTCCACAGCCATCAGTCAATACAGGAGTGAGACAGGAATGTGTGCTTTCTCCTTTGCTATTTAATATCTGTATGGACAGAATATCAGAAGAAGCAAGTCTTGACAGAACAGATTCAGAAAATTTAGAACTCTTTACTCCAGAAGAAACAACTGGTCCACAAGAAGTAAATGAACTTCTATTTGCAGACGATTAGTGCCTGTTTTACAGCAATGAGGGCAGACTACAAAATCATATTACTAATCTGAGTTCAATCTGCAGCAGATACAATATGAGTATTCTTCTTTTCTTCTTCTTCTTTCATTCGCTAGTCTATAACTGCAGTGTTGTCTCTTGTATGAATTTAACTGTCTTTTTTAGTTCACACAGCGGCCCATAGAGTTTATCTTCCACTGTCGTCTCTCTAGGCCTGAAGGTTTGCCTAGATATATTTTTGGCAGTCTTGGAGTATGTGCTCTGCTGTCTGTGACGCCAATCCACATGTGCACATGGCTGTTTCACCAATCTTGAATTTTGTATACATGTGGTTGCGTAATCTATTGTGTCCTGTTCTGAGACGCAGAATAATGACTTGTACTGGTCTGTCCATAATGTGGTAGTCATCTTGAGCAGGTTTTGGTGGCTTTCTGACTGATTTGATCATTCTTTTCTTTTGGTGGTATGTAACGAGCAATCTGGCTGTTCTTCTTTGGCTCCTTCCTTAGCCAATTGATCAGATCTGTCATTTCCGGGTACTCCACAGTGGGATGGTATCCACTGTATGGTGACCTTATGCTGACTGCTAAGTTCAGAAAGTAGTGTCATTAGTACCGGCAATTTCCCAGACAGGAGCACCTCGAGTACTGATTTTGCATCTGTCAGTAGCACCACAGGTTGTGTACCATTGCTGGTATTTAGTAATTTCTCTGTTGCTGTCTTGATTGCCTCAATTTCAGCATCATAGTTATGGCAGTACTTTCCTGTCGGTACTCTGGCTGTGTCCGTATTATTATTTGGGTATTCTATGTACACTCCCGCTCCTCCATTTCAAACAGCATTTTGTGCTTATCCATCTGTGTAACTCGGATCCAGAGGTCCTGTGGATATTCTTCATTCTTCATCAAGGAAGCTGAGAGTGACTGTACTGTGCTGCACACTGTTCTGTTCTTTCTTGTCAAACATTCCTCTCACTTTTGTCTGGATTTGTAATGATAGTCCATGTTCATCTTTCCATGGAGTTCGCTCTGGAATAGTTGTTAGGGGAATACCAACTATGGGCAGATCGGTGGTTTCTCTGCAGAGTCATTTGGCCTGGTGGATAAAAGTACTTCTTTCCAACCGCCCCATAGCTAGGTTTTCAAATCTGTTCTTCATAGTGTGGCCTGGCAAGCTGAGTAACTTTTCTGCTTGTATTAGTGTTTTCGTATCTCTGTGCTCTCTCAGTGCTTGTGTCCTCCCCATCTTTTCCATTTCCATTATAGGGGTTGATCTCATCCCTCCTGTGGTGACTCTAAGTGCTTGATTTTTGCACCTTGTCCAGCTCTTGTAGTGTGGTTTTTTATGCCGAACACCACACATTTGACCCGTATTCCAGGTGTGGTCGTATGCTCTAACACTCTATGAGGAGAACAGCAACGTCTTTATTACCGGCAGACATCAGAATACGAATATGAATTTAGAGGAAGATCGAGTCTTCAGGCTCTCACTTACGACTCACACTCTCGCAATGTGTCCACAAATCATACCTTCATATGTGGCTGGACTGCTAGATAACTGAGAGTGCTAACTCCTGCATTGGTGGTATTTTGACGTCTAGGTACAAGTAACAAGGCCCAAACCTCCTTACGTGTGCTTATGTCATTGCGTTTGGATAATGCAAGTGTTCTGTACATGATCTGTCGTTGAGACTCCTACAACTATCACTGGAATGCTGTCTGTGTGAAAGCTGATGATTGAAAGCCTAGCTGGAGATCGAATACATAGCTGGTGATCAAATGCTAGCTTCTGTCCTGTGTGAACGCTGGCTATCGAATGCCCAAACTACAGTTGGGTTGTTATGTTACGTACTGCTATGACGTGGCATACGTTTATTATAAGTGCCACAATGTGCACCTTTCTATAACTTTTCTATTTCTAAATATTGATGCACTCGCTCATCAGTTTAACTCTACTACGCTGTCATCTGGTCTATGACACCGAACACCACACATTTTACCCGTATTCCAGGTGTGGTCGTATGCTTTGTTGATAAACTTTGCTAAGTATTTTCCCACTGGCTCCCCATGTGGTTCCACTTAGCTTTCTCAGCATGGCTATTTTCCTTCTGGCTTTTGCTACTGCTTTATTGATGTGCTTTCTCCATGTCAGCCTGCCATCAAATGTTACTCCAAGGTATGTTGGTTCTTTATTTTCTCTTAGGGGTGTTCCATTTATCTGGATGATCCCTGCCTTTTGTTTTGGAGAGAGGATAAATAAAGTGGTGCTGCACTTGTCAGTGTTTATGCTGACACACCATCTATTTGCCCATGCAACAAATGTATCTACAGCTCTTTATAGCAATCTGGTGGCCACTGATGCATGTTCGTTTGTGCTCCATAGAACAAGGTCATCGACATACATCGCCGCTTTAATTCCATGCGGTAGATTAGCAACAAGATCATTGATAAAGATTAGAAAAAGTGAGGGGGACAAGACTCCACCCTGGGGAACACCGTGACGCAGTAGAACTTTCTTGCTCTTGAGTCCGTCTATCTGTACTCGGGCTCTTCTGTTGTGCAAGTATGCTTTCACCCATTTGTACATTCTTCCATTGACTTTGCAGTTTCTCAGTTTCTTCATCAGACCTTCTTTCCTGACTTTGTCAAAGGCTTTCTTCAGATCTATCCATGCCGCAAGCACCAGCTTCTTCTCTTGGAATGCATCCTCAATTTCTTGAGAGAGATAGGTTGTCTGACCTTCCGTAGAGTAGCACTGCCTAAAGCCAGCCTGCTGTGGCACAAGGATGTTTTTACTTTCAATGTACCACTGCAGTCTGTGATTGATGATGCGCTCCAGTGTTTTGCAGAGACAGCTGGTGAGTCTAATTGGTCTGTAGCTAGAGGCAATGGAACTATCTTTCCCTGATTTTAGGAGAGGTATGATTGCTTCTCTCCAGGCTTGTGGAACACTGCCTAAGGTCCAGCTGTTATTGAAGATCTGCAACAGCTTTGCTTTGGCCTCTGTTCCTAGGTTCCTGATCATTTCATTGGAGATACCAACAGCTCCTGGTGACTTTCTCATTTTCAGTTTTGATGTGGCTAGCTCCAGTTCACTGATTGTGATGGATGCCTCCAGAACCTCATGTACTATTTCCTTCTGTCCTGTATGTTGCCGTTTCTCTCAAATCTCTTGTTGTTTCTCTGGACTAATTTTGATATTATTTTGTGCGAATGAGTCCGCAAAATGGTCAGCGGCTTGCTTTCTTGTTAAGATGTTTCCATCTTTATGTAGTGCAATTTTTTAGTTTCTCCCTGTGCCCTCATCGTTAAGTTGTTTTATTAGCTTCCACAATTTCCTTGTGTCTCTTTCAAAGTTCAGAGGCTCCGTTTTCTCCGGCCAGCTTTTCCGTCTAGCCTGCAGCTTGGCCCTTTGAAATTTGGCTTTCGCGTGCTGGAATTTATTGTGGTGCTCTTGGCTGGGTGTGGCGTCTGCTTGCTTTCTACACACCTCCACATCATTACACAACTGTTCCAGTTGACTACTCCAGTAGGGTTTATATTGTTTACGGGCTCCTCTTGGTACTGTTTCTCGCGTTGCCTGTGGTATGCAATTTCCAAACTCTTGAACTACTTTATTTATGTCTTTCTCAGTGTTCAGGTTTCTAACCAGTATGCTGGTGCGATGCTTGTACATTGCCTAGTCTGATTTCTTGTAGTTCCACCTCGAGAGGGTGCTGCTTTCACTTACAAGCTCATTTTCTACAGTTAGAAAGACTGGCTGATATTCACTGCCACCAAGTTGTTTCCCAGCAATTCGTGTAATGTCCCACTCCAGGTCTGGTTAATGAAAAGCCAGGTTAGGTGTAGTTGTAGTGTGCCATGATCTCGTGTAGAAAGTGTGTGGGTCGGACGGCTTGTTAATCAAGATGAATCTATTCTCATCCTGCCAGTCTTCCAGTCTTTCTCCTCTCTGGTCCATGTGATCATAGCCCCAGCTCTGCGAGTGGCTGTTGAAATTGCCACACACAATCATTTTTTCTTTTAATGGTAGTGTGTCCAGTGCCTGTGGGCGGTCACTTGGACAGTAGTAATTGATCAGATGTAGGTCTGTATTGCCTGTCTTAAGTTTACGTGTCTGATACTCAACCCCTTCAGTGTAGACTTCGATTTGGGAAGCAGTGATATTTTTTTACAAGGGTCAGTATCCCACCTTTTCGCCTGTCCTTTCGGTCAGATCGGTAACACTGGTAGCCTCTGATTTTGAAGGCTATGTTTTCGTTGAGGTGAGTTTCTTGCAAGCAATATATGCTTACTTTTTCTTGGTCCAGGATGTTTTCTAATTTTATTTTTTTGTTGCTGACTCCAATATGAGTATAAACACAGCCAAAATCGAAGTAATGCAAGTTAGCAGATCGCCAGTCCCACTAAGCATACAGATAAATAGCACAACTCTGAAACAAGTTAAAGAATTCAATTATCTTGGAAGTATAATCACAAAAGATGGCAGATTGGGCAGAGAAATTGAAATTAGATGTCAAAAAACTAGTGCACTTACATATCAACTATCATCCTTACTGAAACATCCAAATATACCCATGTCCACAAAACGACAGATAATAAACAGCATATTCACACTAACCTTGTGCTACCAATCTCAAACTTGGACTTTATCCAAATCACACTTTCGCAAAATCAACATCTGCGAGATGAGATGCCTGAGGAGAGCTGCCAACTTAACAATCCGAGACCGAATAATAAATGCTGTTACCAGACAGACAGTGGGATCAACACCTTGTGCCACATTTATTGAAGGACAGAAGATCAAGTGATTTGGCCATGTTGTTAGAATGCAACACCAACAACTACCATCACTGGCCTTACATCAAAGATCATCTGCGACGAGACCTAGAGGACGTCCAAGAAGAAAATGGATTGACGACATCAAAGACATTGTACAATCACATGGAATGACACTATCCAGTGGCGCCCACTGGGCGCTGGAGCGCAAATTATTCCTCCCCACGGCGCTTGATGGCAATTGTGGAAGATGATGATGATGATGATGATCAGATGTTTTTCAGCTTGACTGCTCATTGTCCACTCTTTACATCCATACAAAAATACAGGCTCTATGTAACACCTCAACACTCTTTTTCTAGTAGCAATTGACATATTTTTAAATTTTATTGGTGAGTATGTTTTTCATCTTGCAAAATGCTACCTTCGCCATTGTGATTCTCATTCTAATCTCTTCAAGGCATCTCCCATCAGATGTTATGACTGTTCCCCGCTAATTGTACAATTGTACTAATTGTGCTGTGGCACAAGGATGTTTTTACTTTCAATGTTTATGAATATTCCCATTTACCTGTATATTACATTGTGGTATTTCGTTCTTCCTAGTGATGACCATAATCTGTGTCTTATTACAATTTAATTCTAACCCTAGTTGTTCACTGTGTGCAACAATCGCATCTACTAAATGTTGCAGATCCTGTTCATTGTCTGCAATCAATACTGTATCATCTGCATATGTAATGTTATTGATGTTTCTTCCTCCAGTGATGATTCCTTTCATATTTTCTACATTTCTGAAAATATTTTCACTATACAGGGAAAACAGATCTAGAGACATTACATATCCTTGTCTCACACCTCTTACTGATATTGACGTACTTCATTATCAATTCTGATGGCAGCTTGTTTCCAATGTATGTTTTTTACAAGTCCAAGGTCCTTCTCATCAGTTTATGGATCTGCATGTCGACATGTCTCACTCTATCTGAAACCTTTGTGTAGTCACTTCTATAGAACATTCAATTACTGTTCTCAGCATGTACACAGCACTTACTGTAGCTTTGCCTTCAACAAACCCACATTGTTCTTCTCCTATTTTGGGTTGTATTTTCTTTCTCTTTGCATGAAAATTCTTAGCAACATCTTCGTGATGTGGCTCATTTTACTAATTGTTCTATGTTGATCACATTCCAAGGCTCCTGATTTCTTTGGGATTGCAATAAATACAGAATTACATAATTCATGAGGTATGTCTCCAGTATCATATATTGTTTTCAGTAGTCTGGTGACTCGATCTATTCCATATTCTTCTAAAGCATTAATCATTTCTGTTGTAATGTTATCTGAACCGGGGGTCTTGCCAGTTTTCATATGGTTAAGAGCATGCTGAACCTCCATCTTCAAAATCGATGGTCCTTCATTATTATTTCGAATATCATACTGTTCTTCTCTGTTATCATCATAAAGGTTTTTCACATAACCTGACCATACATGTAAAATCTTATCTTTTTCTATTATGATTTTTCGATCTTTTGTCTTTAGGCAGCCTGCTGATGTACGTGTTGTTTTATTAGTAAGCTCCTGAATTCTTTTGTGCATTAATTTGTTTTTTTTTACTGTTGTATTGTTTTTTTAATTGCTACGCAATTTTTCTCTAGCCATGCTTCTTTTGCCTCCATATATAATGATCTGACTTGTCTGTGAATTTCTTCATATTTGGCAGGATTATTTTTGTTGTGTCTTCTTGTTTCCATTAGTTGTAAAACTTCTATAGCAAAGTAATAATGAGAGAGATGAAAGAGAAGCCATGAATACTAATCAGAGATTATAATATAAACAATCTACACTATGTAGATGACACAGTATTGATGGCGGATAATGCAAAAGATCTACAGCAATTGTTGGACATTGTAGTAACAGATAGTGCAATGTCAACAACCCAGAACAAGAATCTGCACTATGGTGTTCACTGAACAACAAAGTTGTCAAGGAGGAGGTAACAGACATCACAATGAATGGCAGTGTTATTAATAGAAAGAAAATACCTGGCAATCACATTTGAAAGAAGCTTGTCCTTCAAGGATCATGTACTTCAAAGGACCAGGAAAGGACTCAGTTCTCTGAAAGTTATGGCAGTTAGGAGGAAAGAATGTTGTTCACACTTCACTAGCATTTTATCATTTCAATGATTGAATATGGTCTTGGAATGCTCACAATATCTCATAATCACCTACTGAAGCTAGAACAAATACACGATGAGGCCATGCAAACCATTCTTGACTGTACAAAGGGTGGACCTGTTATACGCATGCAACATGTATTGGCCCTGCCATCCATATATGACAGGTAAAAGGTGCTCCAGGCCAAATTGTACCTTAGATTGCAACTGACAGGTAGCATGTCCTGTACAAAGCTTTACATGATCCCAAGGGACAGGTCTTAGGTGGCACAAATTGAAGACAATCAGTCATGTGTGTGGAATGGGCAGGATAGTGCATGTGGGATGTTTCATGGTGTCCCCTAACAGTAAAGCATTGCATAGAGTTACAGTTACATTGGGTCAATGGTGCTGAGAACAGACTGCCGGTGCTCCAGACATTTAAGTGCAACAGCTGATAGAAGACAGCTCACACCCAGGCGATGTAATTATATACACTGATGGATCTGTGGTAAGAGGTAAATAGAATGGGTGGTATTTTATTGCAAAAACAAATGGTCACTGTTTAAAAAGGGGAAATTTAGCATAGTAAAGTAAGTAAAGGACCCCTTTTGATACCTTTAGGCGCAATGGGTATATAGTGTTAGATCCATATTTTTATAGACAATCAGCACTTTATGTGTGATGTGGTCAGTATCATGTCAGCTGCCTTTACTTCCCAAGACATTTTTCAGTACCCATTTTAGGCTGGGTTGACCTGGGAGATAATTAAAAACAATTCTAATAAGCCCCAATACAGATTACACCATGACCACCGGGCAAGCAGATGAGCATCTAGTCACCATGCTAACGTGGCTCCCAGTTGTTTCACACATGCCACTACAAATCTAGTTCATACATAAACGTACATATTGTTTGGTGTTCATAGAAGTAGAAGAAAGAAGTAGAGACTAGATTATACGCTAGTTAAGTAGGTTGCATGTCCTTAACAGGACGTCGCAGTCAACCCCATACTTTTTTTTACTTTGATTTACTACGTTCAGTAGTTTGCCATTGCTTTCTGAACGACCATTGCTCATACCATTTTATGAAATACCTGCGCAAGGCGTGGCTCTTCCAAATCACCTGCAGGTATATTTCAAATGTGGTATGTGGGATTGTGATTCACATTTGTAACCCCTTCAACACAGCGCCGGTTGGACAAACTAGACAACATAACCATTGAAAGTTAGAATTAATGACTTCGATTAGAACCTGTCACCTCCAACATGTTGCTGCAGGAACAAGTCTACTTTGATGCATCGCCAACTAGTCACTAACTATAGCTTTAAATTTTTATGTGGTCTAGTGTGTTCTCTAGTCTCTGCTTCTTAATTCTGTGAGTGCCAAGTGTGTTTATGAATTGTTTTAGTGGCCTCAAAGGGTTCCCCAATGGATATTTCTGTGACACTACAAATCTAGCATGATTATTAAAATTGAGACTGTGATGGTTGGAGGGCGGAACAGCCAGACATGTTCTGTGTGTAACAGACTCACCAAGTATGCTTCGGAAAGTGGAAATCGGAATGTTCTGGGTGCAGTGGCTAGCATTTGCGTAACAAGACAGAGACTGAGCATATGGATTTTCTGCCCAGAGCAGGCAAGCACGTGAGGCAAAGAACATGCTGGTAGATTAGCTGTTGTTGTGTCATGGAATAAGAGCTACTTTATTATAAATATGATGTGGTGAAGTCTTTCTGGAATCGAGTGGAGCTTGCAGCTGAACAGATTATCCATATCTGGAAAGACTGGCTCAGAAGGGAGTCGGTAAAGGATCAGGGTGGTACTCAAAGCATAAAGAAAAAAAACAGGCACACTTTGAATAAAATTGCTATTGGAATAATCAGCAGAGGAGCACTTCAGTGGTTTTGAAGATGTTTTTGAAAGTCCTGAGTGTGGTGATGTCAATTCTTGAATTCACAATTTAATATCCAGTCCATTTGCGCTCATTTTTGTGCTCTGAAAAGTGAGAGAGAGAGAGAGAGAGAGAGAGAGAGAGAGAGAGAGAGAGAGAGAGAGAGAGAGAGAGAGAGAGAGAGAGAGAGAGAGAGAGAGAGAGAGAGCTAGTGTTAACTATCAGTATCTGCTTTTGTTGTATATCCTAGGTTATTATGTCCATCTGACATAAGTAACTGTTTACTTCCAGCATTGTTCTTTGCTGCAATCAAATAGAAGGATGGAAATCCTGAAAGGTGTATTGAACCCTCGGGAGGCTGGACGCTATATAACTGAGAACAGCAGTGATGTTTTCATTGAAGACAAGGGAGTTAAACATCTGGCTAACATTGTAACTATTATGTATCAGCATCTGCTTTATCTTTGTCTCAGATCATATAGTTTGTATTGTAAACATCAGAAAGTAATGCACCAAGATGGTTTTTAGGAAACTTTTCTTCACCATAGTCATTATCATCAAGTGCCCTGCCAGCTTGCGCAGGCATTCATGGCTGTCTACAGATCTCGATCTTTGGTGTTCTGGATCAACACTGCTGATGATATTCCTCCATGCCACCGTCCAATCCATCCAGCATAATTTCTCTTGGTCTGCCTCTTCCCCTCGATCTTTCCAGTTGTCACGATGCTATACAATGCCTTTCTTTTCATCACGTGACCAAAGAAAACTGCTTGTCTCTTTCTTGTTGTAGAATATAATGTTCTAGTTTCATTAGCCTGTTTCAGTCGTCGTTAGTTACTAATGGAGTCCAAGGAATTTGCAACATTTGTCTCAGGAACCACATCTCTGTTGCTTCCAAGTTCTTCCTAATTTGTTAACTTACATTCCAAGATTCACTGCCACACAGCAAAACAGGTTCTGTTTTGCCACACAGCAAAACAGGTTCTGTATAGCATTTCAGCACTCTTTTTTTTTTTTTTTTACATTCAATGATATTGACTTACTGCATAAGGTATTCTTCATTCTCTGAAATGCTGTGTTTGCTTGCCCTATTCTGTTCTTAATCTCTGTTTTGCATCTTCCATCTGATGTTATAATTGAAACTAGGTATTTAAAATTATTCACTTAGTTAAGAATTTTCCCATCTATTTTCCATCTATTCCCATCTATTTCACAGCTTGGTGTCACGTTTTTCTTTGATATCACTATTGTTACTGTTTTCTTAATATACAAGGAGGGTCCTTTCATTGTGCTCTCTGTTACTACATTGTCCAACAGTTGTTGTAGATCTTATACATTATCCACCAACAGTACTGTGTCATCTGCACAGTGTAGTTTATATTATAACCTTCGATTAGCATTCTTGGCTTCTCTTTGATCTCACTCATTATTATTTCACTATAGAGAGAAGAGATCCAGTGACAAAACACACCCCTGTTGCACTTCTAGCTTTATTTGTTCATAATTGCCCTCTTTATTTTAAATTTTAATTGATGCCACCTGATTCCAGTAAATATGAATTATTCTGAGATCTTTCTTATCGGTGTCGATATTTTCTAACATCTCACCTCGACATCACTTCCACAAGAATCACATCATCAGTGTTGCAAAGGACAGTGATCATAACCTTTCCTGTTGGTGGAGTTGTTTTGAATTTCTGTCTTTAAGGTGATTGTGAGTGATGTCACTCCTTCTTCTGCCACAGGGCATAGGCCCTCTACCAACCATTCCATACCATCCTATCTTTTGCTGTCTTCAGCAGCTCCCTCCAATCAATAAATCAATCAGGTGCCGTCTCCATAATGAAGGTTGGCTATTAACTTCCTTTGTTAAAACTTCCTTTGTTGAACTTCCTTCAACAAACTCATACGGCCTAGATGGTATCAGTAATAGAATTCTTCGTTGTGCTGCACCAGTCATTAGCGAATCCTTAACGTTCATATATAACCAGTGCCAGGCCAAAAACTACTTTCCATCTGCATTTAAAATTGCTAAAGTGTTTCCGCTAATTAAAAATGGCTCAATAGATAATAGCGTTTTGGGTAATTATAGACCTATTTCCTTACTATCGTCGCTATCAAAACCACTAGAAAAACACATTCATAAAATAACGTTACACCATTTAATTAACAACAATCTAATAATTAACAGTCAATCTGGGTTTCGACCTAAATATTCTTGCCATAGTGCTCTAACAAAAATGACCGATAACTGGCACTTAAACATCAACAACGGTAGAATTTTCGGAGCGGTGTTTGTAGACTTTAAAAAAGCTTTTGATATGGTAGATCATGATATTCTAATTAGAAAACTAAAACAAATGAAGACAAGCACCAACATGGTGAACATAATTACGTCATTTCTATCCGACAGACAACAAGTCGTGTCCTTCAACAACTGTCTATCAAGACCCACACAGCTTAATATTGGTGTGCCTCAGGGCTCAATACTAGGTCTGCTGCTTTTTGCAGTTTATATTGATGATCTTCCTTTATATATCAATACAACTTGTGATCTATTTGCAGACGACTGTACTATATATACTAGTCAAGAAAACCGTAGTGAATTAGAGAATTCTTTACAAAAGGAACTTGATAATCTTACTAGATGGAGCAATGAAAACCGCATGCAAATTAACATTGACAAAACCAAATCCATGCTAATAACGACCAGACAAAAACTGCAGACACTAGCCATAACTGGAGCACCGCTCGAACTCCGCATAGGCACGTTACCTATAGTTAATGTGACTGAACATAAAACACTAGGTCTTTTAATTGACAGCCATTTAAACTGGAGCTCTCATGTTCACGCTCTTACCAAGAAAATAGCACAAAAAGTTTACCAACTTGCTAAAATTCAGCACTTCCTGGACAAAAGCACACGAAAAATATTCTATACATGCTATATCCAATCACATCTCGATTACTGTTCCACAGTTTGGGATGGTTGCCCTAAATCTAATTTAAAACGACTATGATCTCTACAAAACCGCGCTATTCGTCTGGTTTCTGGCATAAAGCACGTTGAAAGTAATAATTTGTACAGTCATCTAAGACTTCTACCACTTCAAAAGCGCTTCCTTTTCAACAAAGCCAAATTAGTGAATAAAATTATATCTCAAAATACCCCAGAATATCTTCTGCCGCTGATTCAATCTAATGCAATGAACAGCAAGCGCCTAAATTTGTTACATGTCTCAAAGCCTAGATTGGACCTATACAAAACATGTTTCGCCTATTCTGGTGCTCACTTATGGAATGAGCTGCCTCCAGATCTGAAAACTCCAATGAGTCCCTACACATTTAACCGAAAACTCGTTCAATACTTAATCCATATAGACTATATGCCATCATAATTCATTTACTGGTATAATTGTTCATTATAATTGTTTAACTATAATTGTTCACTATATATGTGTGTGCGTGTGGGAGCGAGAGAGAGAGAGAGAGAGAAAGTGGGTGTCAGAGAGAGGGAGAGAGTGAATGTGTGTGTGCGCACGTGCAAGCGTGTGTGTGGAGAGATTGATTGAGCGAGAAATGGTGGGGGAATGTGTCAGTGCATGCATTCGTACGTGTATGTGTGAGAGTGAGTAAGGGAGTGTGTGCGTGCGTTCATGCGTATGTGTATGTGTGAGAGAGTGTGATTGAGAGAGTGAGTGTGTGTGTGTGAAGGATTGTGTGTGAGACAGTGGGAGAGTTGATGTGTTAGTGTGTGTGTGTGAGCGCGCGCTTGCGTATGAGTGTGTGTAAATGAAAGAATACAGAGAGAGAGAAAGAGAGAGAGAGAGAGAGCTGAGCAGATGCATGTCATGTAACACGAATGTTATGTAACACGTGAATCCATATGTTTGTGTATTCTCATATGTCATATTATCAGTTAAATACCATTTGATTTTATCATGCATAATATAAACTCATGTTCATTACTGTAGTTTGAGTGAGAGAGTCAGTGAGTGTGAATGAGAGACAGAAT
This sequence comes from Cepaea hortensis, assembly GCA_963921405.1. Classification (NCBI taxonomy): domain Eukaryota; kingdom Metazoa; phylum Mollusca; class Gastropoda; order Stylommatophora; family Helicidae; genus Cepaea; species Cepaea hortensis. Next base: position 67,693,689 of record OY992887.1, read on the forward strand.
GAGTGAGCGGGAGCGTGAATGAGTGAGCATGAGAGTGAATGAGTGAGCATGAGAGTGAATGAGTGAGCGCGAGAGTGAATGAGTGAGCGCGAGAGTGAATGAGTGAGCGCGAGAGTGAATGAGTGAGCGCGAGAGTGAATGAGTGAGCGTGAGAGTGAATGAGTGAGAGTGAGAGTGAATCTGTGAGCGTGAGAGTGAATGAGTGAGCGTGAGAGTGAATGAGTGAGCGTGAGAGTGAATGAGTGAGCGTGAGAGAGAGAGAGAGAGTGTGTGTGTGTGTGTGTGTGGGAGCATCACTATTTTTACGTCACATACTTTTTATGTACACATTTTTCTCCATGTTTAACATTTTTATGAGACTGCTCATGACAAGTGTCAGTGTATGTGTGTGAGTAAAGTGTGGGAGTTTGTTCATACTAGTTTCAATGCTAACTTGAGACATTTTGTATGTGTCTAGATGTGAGGAGGATGTGTGTGAGTGTGGGGATATGTGTGGATGGGGGTATACGTTTGGATGGGTTGGGGTGTGTGGGTTTTGGTGGGTAGTGATATTTGTGGGTGTTGGTGGGATGTGTGGATGGATGTGTGGGGGTGAAAGTAGGGGTGTGGAAATGGGTGTGGGGGATGTGTATATGGGTGGAGGATATGTGTATGGGATGGATGCGGGGGATGTGTGTTTATGTGGGTGGAGATGTGTGGATGGTTTGAGGAAGTATGTGTGGGTGGCGGGGTTGTGTGGGTAGGGAATTGTGTTGGGTGGATTGGGGATGCAAGGGCGGGTGGGGAGAAGTGTATGGTGTGTGGGTGTGAGATATGTGTGTGGTGTGTTGTGCGGGATGTGTGCTTGATGTGTGGGTGGAGGGTATGTTTGTGGTGGTATGGGTGAGGATATGTGTGTGGGTGGAGGATAGTGGGTGGTGTGGGGGATGTGTGTGATGAGTGCGGGGAATGTGTGTATGGGTGGGGTATATGTGGGGGTGAGTAGAGGATGTGTGGTCGTTGGGGGAAGTATGTGGGGGTGTGTGGGTGGGAAATGTGTGCGTGGATGGGGAATGAGTGGGTGAGGATGTGTGAGTGGCTTAGGGATGTGTAGGTCGGTGAGGAAGTTGTATGTGTCGGGATGGGATGTGTGAGTGGGTGGAGGATGTGTGTGGGTAGGGGTATTGTGATCGAGAGATGTTTGGGTGGGGGTGGGTGGGGTGTGAGTGCGTAGTGGAGGATGTATGCGTGAGTGAGTGTGTGTTGGTGGACGGGTAGGGAATACGTGTGTGGGTGGGGAGAGGTGTGTGGTGTGTTGGTTTGGGATATTGTGTGGGTGAGTTATGTGTGTGTTTTGTGGTGTGTGAGTGGGGGTATGTGGGGTGGATGGGTAAGGGTATCTGTGTGGGTGTGGGTGGGAATATTGTGTGGTATCTGGGTGGGGGATATGTGTGTGGTGTGTAAGTGGGGATGTGTTGGTGAGGGATATGTGTGTGTGTGGTGCGTGGGTTGGGAATATTGCGTGGTAGGGGGTGTATATGATGTGCGGGTGGGGGATTGGGTTAAGGCATGTGTGGGTGGGTAGAAGTTGTATGTGTGGGTGGTGGGGTGTGTGTGTGAGTGGTTTGGGGATGTATGGGTGGTTAGGGAGATGTGTGTGTGTGTGGGGGGGGGGAGGGGTAGGGACATGTCAGTTGGTGGGGATGTGTGTGTATGGTTTGGGGATGTGTGAGTGGATGTGCGATGTGTGGGTTGGTAGGGGATTGTGTGCGTGGGTGGGGAATATGTGGTCGATGGAGATGTGGCTGGGGGATGGGTGGTTTGAGGTGTGGGTGGGGAGAGGATGTATGGGTTAGGATGTGGATGGGCGTGGGATGTGTGGGTTAGTGGGGGAATGTTTGTGGGTGGCGAGTGTGTTTTGGTTGGGGGATCAGATGAGGGTAGTGTGTGTGGGTGGGGGATGTTCGCGAGGGGGATGGGTCGAGTGGTGGGGTATGTATGTGTCCCTGGTGTGCATGTGTGGGTAGGTGGGGGTGTGTGGGTGGGGTGATGTATGGATAAGTGGGAGATGGGCCTCATAACATGGTAATAAGCCTTGTTTATGTTTACAACATTCATTTCACAATGTTTATTTTTCTTCCTATGTAAATGTATAATGCTCTTGATGAACGAAAGACGAGTGATTGGAAGGGCCGAATGTAAGATGGGCCTGCGCGCCCAATTTGTGACCCTAATAAATTTGATTTGATTTGATTTGATTTTGTCATTCACAAATTTCCTAGTGCAATTAAAGCCTGACCTGCTTTTTGTATTTTTATTTTAATACCTCTATCTGTTCCACATTGCTTTTCAAATAGGTGTTTGATTTCACCTGTTCAAATGGGATTTCATCAAGGAAGATCAGGTTGTTATTTGCTTGATTTAATCTCATTGTCTGTGTCTTTCCCCTATGAGTTTTTAGACCTAATTGTTGTGACATCTCTTTAATCGTGATTAGTTTATCCTGCATTTGATTGTGTGTGTGTGACAGGAGAACAATGTTGTCATTGAAGTCCAAATCATCGAGTTGCTTTGTGAGAGTCCATTGAATGCCATTACTGGTGGTGGTTGTTGTCTTCATAACCCAGACTATGGTCAGTAAAAATAATAAGGGTGACATCCATGTCATACTCCTGTTTTTATTTCAAATTTATCTGTCAGTTTTCTCTCATGAAGAACTCTACATTTCATATGTTGTCGGGACGCAGAGGTGTTTCCAAGGCACCAGGGCCGGGGTATATACTGGCTAAAACCTATTGACACGTCCTCGTCGAGCGTCCTGGGCAACAGGTCCCTTCAGGGCCCTGGCTAAAGTCAGTAGGATTGCAGATTCCTCCGAAGTCGGAGAGTGTCTACCTGTACGGTGAGGAACCACCAGTCTGCACACCAATAAGCCAGACATGGGACAACGGATACTCACGCAAACCTCAGGTCCTGTATGACATCATACTGATGTTGGACAACAGGATGCCTTCATCCGACATACAGGACTTTGCGTTGGAGCTCAAGCCAACGAACACAAGCAAGCAAGCAAGCATCTGTTGTCCTTATTAACATAATTATTTTGAGTGGGATCCCATGGTACTGCATCAACCTCCAAAAGGATTCCCATTCAATGCTGTCAAAGGTCTTTTCATAATCCACTAATCCAGTATAAAGTGGCGAATGCAGTTCAGTACTTTGCTCTGTTATTATTAGTAATGTGACTATCTGGCCCGTGCAGAATCTGTTTGGTCAGAAGTCTTCTTGTTCATCCATTAGCTGTTTGTCAATGGCATCTCTTAGTCTCTCCAGAAAGATCCTGCTTAAGAAATAACAATGGCAAGTGAAATATTTCGGCCACATTAACAGACATAACACTTTTATAAACACCATACTGGAGGGTGAGGTTAAAGGCAAGCGAGTAAGAGGTAAACAACGATACAAGTGGGAAGATAACATCAAAGGATGGACGAACAGCAATCTGACAGAATGTACAGTCAGGGCGAGTGTCAGAGTGTCCTCACACTGGCGTTTATTTATGGGGGTAGGTTGAGATCCCTCAGACTCCAGACTCAAGAGAGAAAATCGGGACAAATGTCTCTTGTATGCTGACTGAAGAAACAACCCCTCTGGATACTAAAAAACAGCCAAGAAATGACCCAATGAATAGAGGGATGTAGCTGCTCTTGGTACCCCCAGGAGTGAGAAAAAAGAATTTAGACATGCAGCATAAGCACTGCATAGTACAAGTTACTAGCCTGACTTATTACTTCCTGGAAATATATATCCCCCCCCCCCCCCCCAACTAACTGTAAATTAACAGTTTGAAAGAACTTACTCCATTCATAAACATTTACATACAGTTATACATATTAGGGAAGAACTTGAGTTTAACTACCACTGTGTTTATTAACTTTTCATATAATGATGATGACTCTTCTATTTGATGGTCTGCTATGCAGGTATTATACGATGAGAGAATGATGTATGATCAAATGACAAGTACATCATGTAGAAACTAACATGTACATCACCTTTGATCAACTTACAAAGAAACCTTATGATCAAGACCATGGTGAGATGTGTTGCACATTCAGCTCGCAGCATTCATCTTGAATCCTAGCATGAGGATCAGCCGCTTCATTATTTGAGTGGATTGCTGACTGTCCATGGCTTCTATGAGAGCTGTAATGAGTCAAACGAGGATGGGTTTCATATAAACATTTATAATTCAGACCCTCTGTATATTTATATTAACATATTAATTGTTTCTCATAAAAGTTCACCTCATTTACTCTCTACCTCTCTCTCTACACTGCCTGTCTGAAGTGCTTTAGTCACTCATTCCAGGCGAACATAAAAGGCCTTCCTTTACTGTGTTGATGAATGTCAGTCCTAAATTCTCCTCATGCAGACAATGTGAACTGGTGACATTTCTCTCTCAAATTGCTTTCACACCAATCTTGGTAGGCATTCAAAGTGTTGGTTCTAATAATCATTATTTTGGACACTATCAGTACCCTCAGGAATTTCTCCTGAGTAGTCAGTCTCCAATGTGTGTTGGCCTCATGCAGGATGAATCTAAATTTCTATCCTGTATGTGAATAGACCAAGCACTCCTGTGGCTTGGATAATGTTGGATTTCTCCAAATTATTACATACAACGAAAACACAAGTTTCACAGTTAAACAGTAAAGGCAAATACTGGAACATTAAGTAACACAGAAAATCCACAAGCTTAAAGTTCGAAAGTGTACACAGAAACAGAAAACTAAAGCAGGCCCTCGGAATAGAAGACAAATGATCAAAAATATGTTGGTATTACCTGAGTTTATAGCTAGGAAATTCGGCCACTAGACTTCTTACTGAATTCAGTCAAAATGAGATGGTAAAATCTCACCAAAACGCTTCGAAGGTTTGCTATCTATACTTGCGTCTGAGTTTTTGTTGGGAATACCCGTAGGTTAAATACCATTTTCTTCCCTAACGTGGTTTCCTTCTTCTCTCCTCCCCTTTTCACTTTGGATGATTGCCTGGACGCCTCATGTCCATTATTATTTAACTCCTCCCCTACTTTCACTGTGGACTAGTTTCACCTGTCAATAAATTTTGACTGGCTGACACCATGCGTCTGAAAAACGCTTTGTTCTGTTGCTCGGAGATGTGATTGATGTTATGTCATATATTTCAATCTGCTGTCTACACTCGCCTTTTCTGTTTGCTGGAATTTCAACTTTCTTTGTTTGTGTGTTTGGCAAATAGGTGTCGGGCATGTGTTCTAATCCAACCACTGTTTGGTAAGTTGACACGCTTGTCCAGCTGAATGTCTGCCATCAGCCTGGGCTTAAGTGTTTTTATGAAGAAGGAATGTTACACCTCTACAGTCCTTTTTCTATGTTGTAGAATGAGAGTTTACAACTCTTGGTAGAAATCATACTGTTCACTGTTCTCTACTGGCACAAAATTGCTACATTGCTTTATAAAATGGCGGGCAGTGAGGTGAAGTTTTATTTTTCTGTCTTTTCATTTATCTGGACTTTTATGACTTTCTTGTGGAAAGACAGATAAGTTCTAATATTTCTTGGGCATTTCGTCACAGCAAGAGACAGACAGCATTAGAGATCCATTGCAGTCCACCTTCATTGGTGAGACGGCATGTGATTGAATGATTGATGTGCTTCTGAACTTCTTTGTTAGCTTCTGTATATTTTCTTTTTTCTTGTGGATTTCTTGTGTTATCCATCCTTTATGTTTATGTTCCCTTCTTACAAGGCTTCTATTCATGCGTTGCTCCAAATGCTTTTAACCTGTTGCCAACTTTTCTCTGTGTTCGACTACTTAGTGTTGCAAGACCTTGCACTTATTAGAGACTGTGACCATAAACTGTTCCTTAGTTGTTTTTTTCCCCTGAGATATCCTACACTATATTCAATTTCATTTTTACGAGATGTTATATATCTCTTCAGGTTTTACTAAATTTTACTTATCAGCAGGTGGTGGTCTGTATTTACATCTGCACCTCTAAATACTTTTATATCATGTAGAGATGATATACATTTCTTTTAATGCATATATGATCAATTTGGTTTTCCATTTTGTAGTTGGACGATACCTACGTGGTTTTATATATTCTATTATAAAGAAAAAGAGATACCTAAGCCCAGCACAATCAGAGCTATAAGAGCCTGCAGAGCATTCAGTTATGATTGCGACCACTCTTCACTCTTGGGGTGCCTTAGATCACAAGGATGGTATAAACCAACAATAAGAATCTTCACCCAGCCACCAGAGGGTGCAGAGAGCAACAAATTCAGTTGATACAGAATTGGAGGAGGCTGAAAGGTATACAAAAGTAAACATGCAGGATTTTAAGCTCCAGACTGCAGAGGTAAAACAGTTTATAAATGAAACCTGTGGGGATGTGACATTGGGTAAATTCTGGAAACTGCACTGGCAGATGAAAAGACAGGCGATGCCTGGTACACATGGTACTGTTTATGATGATAACAACTGACCTGTGACAACTGACCAGGACAGGGGGGAGGTTTTTCTTGCACGATATTTAAAACAGATGGATCAGCAAGATAGAGCTATTAGAAATATGGTCAAAGAAGCTTTGTCATAGGTCACTAGGAATGATATATGTGTAGACGGGAAGGACATCAAACTTATTAGTAACTTGTACTGGGAACAAGTGGCGTCTATTAGATGCGGAAATAACTATGCGTCGCCTATAGAGATAAAAAGATGAGTACGGCAGGGATGTGTGCTTTCCCCAAGCCTCTTCAGCCTATATACAGAAAGAAGTTTTAAACAAGTTGAACTGCCTGGACTTAACATCAATGGATGAATCATAAACAATCTTAGGTATGCTAATGATACCATGCTACTAGCAGAAAGCGACCAAGCGTTACAAGACCTAGTGGAACAAGTAAACAGGCATAGTGCAGAATGCGACGTAGATGTTAACATCCAAAAAACAAAAACTATGATAATTAGCAGTGGAAATGAAAGGTTATCAGTGAACATCACAGTAAACGGGGAGATACTAGAACAAGTAAAAGTTTTTTCTATCTTGGACATATAATAACAGATGATGGCAGAAGTGAAATAGAAATCAAAGAGACTAGGAATGGCCAAGTATGCTTTCAGTGGCATGAAATCAGCATTAACATCTAGAGCAGTGTTTCCCAACGTGGGGCCCACGCCCCACAGGGGGGCAATTCGATTGTTAAGGGGGGCAATTCAAAAATGGAGGAAATCAGCTGGATATAACAAAACGGGGAGACTTGAGATTGAAGTTAACTAAATTGGAACCTGACATAAAATCTCTTTGCAGCAAGAATCAAGTACTAATAATTAAAATAATATAGAAAAATCTTTCATTAAAATTATTTTGTACTTGAATTTCAGTTCTCCATTATATGTTTTGAAAATTTACTTACTGCGTTTGCTCAATAATTTTCTAGTGATATCTTCTTAAAACCTATCGGTCCTTGGCTAGGATCGGGTGCATTTGCTGCTCTCCCCCCAGTAGGTCTGGTCGGGGGCCGGGATGATCAAATAAATGGCCATCACATATGCATAATTAGATGTGAGCCTGGTGGACCACTGTGGGCAATAGCTCACAGTGAGACTAAGGGTCCACACACAAAAAAGGGGAGACGGGGGGACCAGCTTTTCTGGGGTAACCGCCAAACCAAAAAAAAAAAAAATGTCACCCAACACAACCGGCACACAGGGACACGGGACCTGGGGGGGGGGGGCCTCTGGACCGTGAGCCCTTCTAAAAAAATAAATTCAAGTTTCTTTAGTGAACATTTCAATTTTTGAATATTAAAAATTATGCATATGAGGGGGGGGGGGGGGGGGATAAGAATTTTAGAAAAGCTTAGGTGGGGCATAGCACAAAAAAGGTTGGGAAACACTGATCTAGAGAGATTAACAATGCATTAAAAATGAGAATTGTCAAATGCTACATATATTCAACACTACTGTATGGCGCGGAGGCGCAGACATTGAATCAATCATGTGCCATGCCAGAAAGTGGGCGGTCATGACTCGCTATTTCACTCGATCGAGTGAAATGGACATTGAATAAGCAACTAGACAGTCAAATAGAGGCCGTGGAGATGTGGATATACAGACGAATGTGTCGTATTTCATGGAAACAAAAACAACCAAATGCAGAGGTTCTAGAAAAACTGGCAATGAAGAGAGTGATGAAAGAAATAAAGAGGAGGCAAGTGAAATATTTCGGCCACATTAAAAGACATGATACCCTTATAAAAATCATACTGGAGGGCAAGATTGAGGGCAAACGAGCAAGAGGTAGACAACGATACAAGTGGTAAGATAACATCAAGAGATGGATGAACATCAGCCTGACAGAATGTACAGTCAGGGCGAGAGACAGACAGTGTTGTAGTCAACCTTCATTGTGGAGATGGCACCAGATTGATTGAGGTATGATCGGTTGACAAGACAGACGTGGTTGCGGCCTTGTGGGAGCACGTGTACACCTCGGAGGAGCAAATGGATCACCATAGTCTGGTAAGAATGAGACAGCAAGGTGTGACGAGGGGATCTGGCTGACGATCGATGCTCAGAGGAAAGGCGAGACGGACATATAATCAGATTGCTACTGGAACTATTAGTGTTGGAACTCTTCGCTGGCTGCTGAGGATGGGGATGGAGCACTTGTGGGAATGTCCCGAATGCTGTGATGTCGGTTCCTAAATCAATCAATCAATCAACTCTCTGTTGGACATCTGTTACGACCCCAGATATGGCATCGATTGTGTGGTACTCCCTGGATAACTGTATTGTGAAGGCAGATGTCCCATGTATTATATTGAATAGATGTCCACTTAGTAGAGAGAGTAAATTGAAGTACTTGGGTATCACCTTCGACAGGTGTATACCTTTTAAAGATATGTGGAGACTTTGATGGTGAAGGCTTGTAGGGGACTTAACGCATTGAGGGCAATGGCAGCAACTGGGTTAGAGCAGAAGATACTTTACAGTTTCTTTTAGCAGTTAATAATTTCTGTCATTAAGTATGGTTTAGGGCTCTTAACAGTATCAAAGAGCCAGGTTGGAAGGGTGGAGCGCATACAAAATGCGGCTATGTGGGTGATCCTGGAGTGCACAAAGGACACACCAATTATATTCATGAGGCATATCCTGGTGCTACCAACAATGGCGGATAGGCATAGGGTCCTTCAAGCCAAATGGTACCTGAGAATTTTTGCAGATAGGGATCATCCCCTGCATGAAGCCATGGATATGGTCAAGGGTTATAGACTAAAGCGAGGCAGGTCCTGGATGATACAGAAAGAAATATCTACGTCAGGTGTTTGATCTAGAGACCATCAATCATGAAAATGAGTGGGTTGAAGTACCGGTTGACAGGACGGACTGGCACAGTGTAATAATAACACTGGGTTGTGAGTGCAGAGAATGGGTAGCGGGCCGCATAGAGTTTGAGGTGCAACAACTGATCTAAAGTAATACACATCAAGGTGACATAGTGATCTATACTGATGGGTCAGTGGTAAGAAACAGACGGAGTGGTTGGGGTTTCATTGTGAAGGCTAATGGACGATTCTTGAAAAAGGAGATTATGGCATATGAGGCTACAACCTCCAGCATGAGAGTGGAAGTGGAAGCAGTCACATCGATATTCTGTTGGTTAGAGGAGACCACTGCAACACAAATTGTCTTCATCACGGACTCAAGGAGTATGCTTAGTAAGGTGGAGAAAGGAATGTTTCCTTTGGAATGGCTCACCTCACTTTAGAGGTCACAGATTGTGAGAATTGTATGGATTTTTGCCCTGGCCATGCAGGAGTGCGGGGTAATGAACAGGCTGATAGGCTGGCAGGGAATGCACCTCTTGGTGGTAGATTACCTATGGATAAGGGAGAGGTAGTCGTGCGCCTGTGGGACCAGGTAGAGAATTGTGTGGCACCAGGTGGAGAAGGTGGACAAACAGATTGAGTACCCTTATGTGGAAAGGATGAGATTACAGGGGATAGGCAGGGGTTCTGGTAGAATTTCAAAACTATATGAGAGGGAAGACCAGGAAAACTTTCAGTCAGATAGCGGTGGGAATGATTAGTAGTGTGACTCTTTGCTGGCTGTTGAACGAGGGGATGGGGGGAATGTCCTGAGTGCACTCATGTCAGTTCTGAGCTGAACTCAACTCAACAACTAAAAAAAAACACTTCTGCCTATGACATATTGATTCATTGCTGTGACATTTTGGTACCTAACTTGCAACTTGCACAAACTTAAGAGTTAGCACAGCACATGTGCTGATGCTGAGTTTAGTGGTTCAACCCCTACACCGGAGAGCTGGACTAAAATGTTGACCTGTTGTCCTTGACTTGGGGGTGTAAATTACAAGTATCTCTGAAGTCAGAGTGAGTTCGCCTGATGGCGAGGGACATTATTAATAGGGGAAGAAAATCCACAGGAAAAATTCAGTCCATCACCACTATAGTGTGTATGGACAACGCTTGAGTTCAAAGCCAGCTAGTGTAAAAAAAAAAATTATAATGTAAAAGCCTGTTGATTTTACCAACGAGAGGTGTAATAAAAACACTGAGTCTAAATTGCAGAATTGGGAATGTATGGGGCAGATAAGTAAATTAATGCCCACAAGCCTAGGGCCAACAGAATATCTGTGCAGGAGTATCACTAATTGGATAATTAAGGGGTGATCACTGGAGATAGTAAACAACAGGAAACTGGTGAACTAAACATGACGAACACTGAGGGAAGTTTAGGGGGATATTTGCCTTGGGAAACCATTAGTTTGGACATTCCTACAGTGTTATTAGACAATTAAATCTTTCGAGGGGGGGGGGGGGGGGGAAATCATCCTATTTCATATAGGCTAGATGTGAGTCTTGTTTTCTTGTTTTAATGCAGTCAGTCATGTGGTGTTGACTAGAAAAGTGTGGTGAATTCAGTTCAGTGGATTAACTGGATCTCTGGATGCAATAGATGTGGGTGATGGACAGGTGGTACTTATGAAGTTCCTACCTGAGGAATATCTGTCTAATGAGTGAGCATTCATCCATGAAGGATGGGTCTTTGCAGAAGCCAGTTCATCAACATTTGTCACTCAGAACTGACAGCGCCACTCAAGAATGAAGCCAAGCGGCATGCCAAAACCATGTAACCTCATATTCGACCAGGGGCCAACAGTTAGACAAAATGGGGAGCTACAGCTAGCAAGATTAAAGAAGAAGATGAACAAGAATGATCTCATGAATATGAACTATGGTTATCAGTCCGCAAAGACACAAGGACCATTATCATTAATTTATTTTGCTAAGAACTTTGCCTGATGTTCCTGAGTTTTAAAAATCACATTTTAGACAGGAATAAGGATATCGCTTGTGTAACAAATAATCTTGTATATTCTGATGCCCATAGAACTTATCCTTTTTTCCCCAGTTATTCATTAGAAACTTATCTTCTTATTGTGGCATTTAAAAAAATGGGGCAAGGGTTAATATAAATAAGGTACAATCCGTCCATATAAGAAAGCCAGAGAATAGCTCACGAACCCCCAAGAGTGGAACAAAGACAAATAAGTGAAATATCCCCACTCTAAAGACATTTATTGAAGCAAAAAGTTCCCTGTACTTTGCTTGACAAAGACTTGAGTGAGAAAACCCGTTATATGTTTCTCTAATCATGAACTCTATGTTCCTGGGCAGACAAGCCACTGCATCCTGTGACACTACCAGCTGAAGGGAATGACATACACACCTAACTAGTACCAGATGAGGAACTTCGGATTTTAATTTTGTATACACTCCATTGTTTACATCTGTCATAACAGATTCATTGTCAGTGCCGAGTGCAACTTGTCTTTGCAACTCAAGTCCATTCTTGTTTAAACAATCTTTTCACGCATTGCATATTTATTGCCTGCGTGTTGCAGTCATTTACTTCAACTATGTCTAAGTAAGTAACCACAAACTGCTTTCTTGTCTCTGAATAGTACCTAATAGCTACTCCAAGTAGCTTAGTTTCAGAAATGCCATTGCTCTCATCAATCAATAAGCTGTATGTACTTTTGCCAATATCAGCTATCAAGTCTGTTGTGAAATATGGTGCAAGTACATTTGAAATAACTGCTCTGCACTTAGTTCTCCTAAGCTTAAAGTTCTTGTAACCTTTGCTGTCACCAAAGTGTACCTTGCAGAGTTCACTTAAATGGTCAACAATGCGCAGCAAAAAATGGCTATCTATGAACGAAGACATGCATCCTTCTGTTTCTTTGACATCATCTTTCAATTTGTCAAATGCAATTGTTGTTTGTCTTTGTGTACTGAATGGTTGTTCGGCTTTCTGATGTTTCGTTGTATTCTTGTGCCTCTCAATATCACTTAACCTGGCTGCCATTGAACATTTGCAGTATTTGCAAAAACACTTATTATTATCCACTTCTACTTTTAACAACCATGTTTGAAATCTTGATCCACTGAGCCACTGTTCTCTGAAATGTTGAGAATATTTCTTGCTCATGGTGAAACAAAAATAAGCATAAATGAAAGGATAATGTAGACACCACAAAATTATGAACTCAATTACAAGCTAATATATTGACTTTTTGACTTGTCTTGTCTGCAACATGGCGTTCACTTTTAGCTAAATCATATTAAAGGGAGTTAACTTAGTTGAATATTGCGCAGTAACGTACTAAGACTGTTTTACTCCCTCGCTTCAGTTGAGATTCGGCTTTTTAGTGTTCCCAAAATGATTTTTAAGAACCGACATCACTGCACTCAGGACATTCCCATACGTGCTCCATCCCATCGTTCAACAGCCAGTGAAGAGAACTACTAATCGTTCCCACTGCTATGTGATTAAAAGTTCTCCTGGTCTTCCCTCTCAGTTTTGAGATTATTCCAGAACCCCTGCCGATCCCTCATAATCTCATTCTTTCCACATATGGGTTCTCAATCTGTTCCTCCCAAAAAAAATTGTGAAGCACCAAATTGCGCGGCCGTGCTAATTGCAACATTTTGGCACCAAATGACTTGAAAAAGCACCATATTTGGTGCGAAAAGTGTCAATATGGCAACACTGTCTCTCAGTGCTTGTATCCTCCCCATTTTCTCCATCTCCACTATAGGGGTTGATCTCATCTCGCCCGTGGTGACTCTTAACTGCTTGATTTTGCACCTTGTACAGCTCTTTTAGTGTGGTTTTTGATGCTGAACACCACGCATTTGACGGGTATTCCAGGTGTGGTTGTATGCTTTGTTGGTAAACTTTGCTAAGTATTTTCCCACTGGCTCCCAATGAGCTTCCACTTAGTTTTCTCAGGATGGCTATTTTCCTTCTGGCTTTTGCTACTGCTTTGTTGATGTGCTTTCTCCTTGTCAGCCTGCCATCAAATGTTACTCCAATGTATGTTGGTTCTTTATCTTCTCTAAGGGGTGTATTCCATTTATCTGGATGATCCCTGCATTTTGTTTTGGAGAGAGGGTAAATAGAGTGGTGCTACAATTGTCAGTGTTTATGCTGACACACCATTTATTTTCTCATGCAACAAATGCATCTACAGCTCTTTGTAGCGATCTGGTGGCCACTGATGCATGTTCATTTGTGCCCCACAGAACCAGGTCATCAGCATACATTGCTGTTTTAATTCCATGCAGTAGATTAGCAACAAGATCATTGATGAAGATTAGAAAAAGTGTGGGGGACAAGACTCCGCCCTGGGGAACACCGTGGTGCAGTAGTACTTTCTTGCTCTTGAGTCCGTAGGGCTCTTCTGTTGTGCAAGTATGCTTTCACCCATTTGTAATTCTTCCATTAACTTTACAGTTTCTCAGTTTCTTCATCAGATCTTCTTTTCAGACTTTGTCAAAGGCCTTCTTCAGATCTATCCATGCAGCAAGAACCAGCTTCTTCTCTTGGAATGTATCCTCAATTTCTTGAGAGAGATAGGTAGAGTAGAGTAGAGTAGCACTGCCTAAAGCCAGATTGCTGTGGCACAAGGATGTTTTCACTTTCAATGTACCACTGCAGTCTGTGATTGATGATGCGCTTCATTGTTTTGCAGAGACAGCTGGTCAGGCTAACTGGTCTGTAGCTGGAGGCAATGGAACTATCTGTATTTTAGGAGGGGTATCATGATTGCTTCTCTCCAGGCTTGTGGAACACTGCCTAAGGTCCAGCTGTTATTGAAGATCTGCTACAGCTTTGCTTTGGCCTCTGTTCCTAGGTTCCTGATTATTTCATTGGAGATATCATCAGCTCCTGGTGACTTTCTCATTTTCAGTTTTGATATGGCTAGCTCCAGTTCACTGATTGTGATAGGTGCCTCCAGAACCTCATGTGCTGTTTCATTCTGTCCTGTATGTTGCCATTTGTCTCGAATCTCTTGTTGTTTCTCTGGACTAATGTCGATATTGTTATCTTGTGCGAATGAGTTCGCAAAACGGTCAGCTGCTTGCTTTCCTGTTAAGATGTTTCCATCTTTATGTAGTGCAATTTTTTAGTTTCTCCCTGTGCTCTCATCATTAAGTTGTTTTATTAGCTTTAGCTTCCACAATTTCCTTGTGTCTCTTTCGAAAATCAGAGGCTGTCTTCTCCGGCCAGCTTTTCCGTCTAGCCTGCAGCTGGGCCCTTTGAAATTTGGCTTTTGCGTGCTGGTATTTATTGTGGTGCTCTTGACAGGGGTTGGCTTCTGCTTGCCTTCTACACACTTCCACATCATTATGCAACTGTTCCAGTTCACTACTCCAGTAGGGTTTATGTTTACGAGCTCCTCTTGGTACTGTTTCTCGTGCTTCATCTACTTTATTTATGTCTTTCTCAGTGTTCAGTTTTCTAACCAGTATGCTGATGCAATGCTTGTACATTGCCCAGTCTGCTTTCTTGTAGCTCCACCTCGAGAGGGTGCTGCTTTCACTTACAAGCTCATTTTCTGCAGTTAGAAAGACTGGCCAATGGTCACTGCCACCAAGTTGCTTCCCAACAATTCGTGTAATGTTCCACTCCAGGTTTGGTAAATGAAAAGCCATGTCAGATGTAGTTGTAGTGTGCCATGATCTCGAGTAGAAAGTATGTGGGTTGGACGGCTTGTTAATCAAGATGAATCTATTCTCATCCTGCCAGTCTTCCAGTCTCTCTCCTCTCTGGTCCATGTGATCATAGCCACACACAATCATTTTTTCTTTTAATGGTATTGTGTCTAGTGCCTGTGAGCGGTCACTTGGACAGTAGTAATTGATAGGTTGAAGGTCTGTATTGCCTGTCTTAAGTTTAAGTGTCTGATACTCAGCCCATTCCATGTAAACTTCAATTTGAGAAGCAGTGATGTTATTGTTTACAAGGGTCAGTATCCCACCCTTTTGCCTGCCCTTTCGGTCAGATTGGTAACATGGTAGCCTCTGATCTTGAAGGCTATATTTTCGTTGAGGTGAGTTTCTTGCAAGCAACATACGCTTACTTTTCCTTGGTCCAAGATATCTTCTAGTTCTATTTTTTTTGTTGCTGACTCCCTCCGCATTCCAGTGCATTATTTGTAGTTGCAATTGATATGATATTCTCATTGCAACAAATGCAAGAAAAATGCTGTGAACAGAATCAGCCACTATTTATTCCTTTATCGACCTCACAAGGGCGTTTGATTTAGTCAGTCATGAGGGTCTGTTGCAACAGTTGGTAAATAATTCTTCATTGTCATTCAATACTCCATGTCCAAGTTTCCCCATGCCCTTTTTGTAACCAGTATTATCCGATCCTATTTTGGCACTTGGGTCACCAATCCAAATTTTGATATTGTTATTTCTTACATTGCCATTTATGGTTTGAAGTTTTATGTAAAATTCCTCCTTAACCTATTTCCTCTGATCTAGTTGATGCATAACATTGGATCACATTCATGTTCATTTTCTTTTCGATAGTTTTAAATCTTACTGTTATTATTCTGGAGCTCTCTACTTCCCACTGCCTTGTAGGATAACATTAGGGCCACTCCTTGACTTTGGGGGACATTTTCCTCTTTACAGTACAGCACTGTTTTACCTGTGCTTAAATGCTGTTTACCTGTTTCTGTCTGTCTGGAACATTTCATTTCTTTTACCACCTGTACTGTCTGTCATAATTCATACATGGTTTTAACATTCCAGGTTATCCTGGAAATATTCCTGTGTGTAGTGTTACTCTTCTTTGTTTCCTTTGCAGGTCCCAGTAAACATAGGCAGAATTCTTCTTAGTCGCTTTTTAAACATACGTGATAGGTTGCAGTTTTCATATTCTTTGCTGTCAGGGTCCTGTTATCACATAGGCAGAGCCTCTTTAATTGCCGCTTATGACATGCATGGTATGTTACAGTGTTATTATTCTTTGCTTTCCCTTCCATCCATCCATCATGTGCCATGCCGGTAAGCGTGGGCGGTCATGTTTTGCCATCTCACTTGATCACCAGAGTCGTGGATCAGCTCTGTGTTTCTGTCTCGACCATGCCACGAGGCCAAGCCATCCAGGTATTTGATTCTAGGTCTTCCTCTTGGTCTGTTCCCTTCGATCTTACCAGTTGTCACCAAGTTCTCCAATTCATTTCTTCTCATAACATGCCAAAAAAATTTTGACTGTCTGCGTCTAATGTCTCTAATCAGTTTACGATCTTCGTTTGTTTTTTGAAGGACCTGTTCATTGGTCTTTCTGGCCGTCCATGGTATTCTTTGCATTTTCCTCAGAAACCACATTTCTACAGCCATCAGATGTTTTTCAGCTTGACTGCTCATTGTCCAAGCTTCACATCCATATAAAAGTACAGGTTCTATGTAGCATCTCAACACTCTTTTTCTCATTTCAGTTGACATCTTTTTATTGGTCAGTATATTTTTCATCTTGCTAAAGGCTACCTTAGACATGGCGATTCTTGTTCTAATCTCTTCAAGGCATCTCCCATCAGATGTTATTACTGTTCCGAGATAATTGTATTTATTCACTTGTTGAAGAATATTCCCATTTACTTGTATATTACATTGTGGTATTTCGTTCTTCCTAGTGACGACCATAATCTGTGTCTTTTTACAATTTAATTCTAACCCTCGTTGTTCACTGTGTGTAACAACTGCATCTACTAAATGTTGCAGGTCCTGTTCATTGTCTGCAATCAAGACTGTATCGTCTGCATATCTAATGTTATTGATGCATCGCCCCCCAATGTTAATTTCTTCCATATCTTCAATATTTCTGAAAATATTTTCACTGTACAGGGAAAACAGATCTGGAGACATTACACATCCCTGTCTCACACATCTCTTAATAGGCTGATATTGGCCTACTTCATTATCAATTCTTATGGCAGCTTGTTGTTTCCAATATATGTTTTTTACAAGTCTAAGGTCTTTTCCATCAATTTGTAGATCTTCAAGCATCCTTATCATGTCGACATGTCTCACTTTATCGAAAGCCTTTGTGTAGTCAATAAAGCAAAGGTGTAGATCTTTGTTTACTTCTATAGATCGTTCAATTACGGTTCTCAGTAAATACACAGCATTTACTGCACCCTTTCCTTCTACAAACCCACATTGTTCTTCTCCTATTTCAGGTTGTATTTTCTTCCTAACTCTTTGCATGATAATTCTTAGCAAAATCTTCGTGATTGTTCGATGTTGATCACATTCCAAGGCTCCTGATTTCTTTGGGATTGCAATAAATACAGAATTACATAATTCATGAGGTATATTTCCAGTATCATATATTGTATTAAGCAGACTGGCAACTTTATCTATTCCATATTCTTCTAAAGCATTAATCATTTCTGTTGTGACACTGTCTGAACCGGGAGTCTTGCCAGCATTCTGAACCTCCATCTTTAAAATTGCTGGTCCTTCATTATTATTTTGAACATCGTAGTGTTCATCTCTGTTGTCGTCATAAAGGTTTTTCACATAATCTGACCATACACGTAAGATCTGATCTTTTTCTATTATGACTCTTCCATCTTTTGTCTTTAGGCAGCCTGCTGATGTACATGTTCTTTGATTAGTAAGCTCCTGGATTCTTTTGTGCATTAGTTTCGCATTTTTACTGTTGTGTTGTTTTTAAATTTCTTCGCAGTTTTTCTCAAGCCATGTTGCTTTTGCCTCCCTACATAAGGTTCTGACTTTTCTGTGAATTTCTTCATATTTAGCAGGATTATTTTTGTTCTGTCTTCTTGTTTCCATTAGTTGTAAAATTTCTTCAGTCATCCATGTCTTACGGCCCACTTTCTTTAATTTTGGAATAGTTTTTTCTGCTGCACAACTGATTGAAATCTTCAGCATTTCCCATTGATCATCTACATCTTGAAATAGGATCTCTAGATCAGACAATAAATCAAATTTGTTCTTTACTTCTATGTTAAAATTATCTTGTATTTCTTTGTCAGTTTTCAATTTGCACAAGTCATATTTAGGGTTTCCTGCTATATACTTGACTTTCTTTAACTTTACCCTCAATGTGCCTGTAATTAATCTGTGATCACTGTAACAGTCTGCAACTGGAACTTTTTTATGACTGTTAACGCATTTAGAAACCTTTTGCTAATTAGGATGTAATCTATCTGGTTTTTAATCCTGCTGTCTGGACTCCTCCATGTCCATAATCTTCTAGGATGCTGTTTAAACCAGGTGTTTCCTACAACCATTTCTTGTTCTTTTGCCCATTCTACAAGTCTGTATCCTCTTTCATTTCTTTCTCCCAAATCATGGTTGCCTACACTGCATCCATCGCCTTGCTTTCCTATTTTTGCGTTGAAATCGCCCATTATGATATTTATTTCTGATTTTTTTGCAGTTCTTCAAAGCAGACTTATAAAATTCCTCTATACTTTCTTCACTGCATTCACTTGTTGGGGTATATACTTGAATGATATTTATTTTAAAAGGTCTTCCATTTAATTTTACTAATAGAACTCTGTCTGACACAAATCCTTTGACAGAATTTGATGTTTGTTTATCTAATATAATGGCTACACCTTTCCCTTAGGGTCCCGGTAACATACAGGGGAACGTCACTCCATTGACATTATTTTCATCACAGGCTTAAAATTATGCGCCCAGGTTTTGTCACCTGTAATGACTTTTGACAATATATATTTCAGAACAAATTGTTTTTAATCTTGTGCAAACCTCTGAATATGCAAGAGTTTTGAAAATCCTCACATTTCCTTTGCTGACTGACTGCTGGAAGGCCACTTGTTGACTTGCAATGTGCTTATCATCACAAATAATGTCATAAACATGTCTAGACTAGGAGCCATGACCAAAAGTCCAGAGCGCAGAAGATCTTCACTTTCTAAAGCTTTAGCTTTCTGAGCACAGCAATTGACGATGCTTCTGCTTCTATCAACTGCACAACTTCCATATACAGCACACACATGTTTAGGAATGCTCACCATTTTTTCTTCAATTAGAAATTATATCAAATTCACTATTTGTAATTCTAGCAGTTCACACACATCATTTAAATGGATTATTGTAGCTGTAATTATCTTAATGTAGTACAAGTTCATGCAAATAATAGAGATATTTCAAAAATTATCTCTATTGTTATCTGAAAAAAAACAGGTGGGTCATTACTTTCTGACTGATGTGATGTACTTTCTGATTGATGATTGCCGCAGGGTTCACCACTGTCACCAGTACTATTCAACGTGTATACAGTGCCGATCACTGAACAACAGTTGAACGGGAGGGGTAGGACTCTGTCATTCGTTGACGACATCCTCGTGTATCGACAGGGTCGAGATAGACAGGCGGTTGCCAATGATATGCAGGGCGAATAAGATCAAATTTCCTCATGGTTTGCTGATGCCGATGCCCTTGTCAACACTGCAAAGGTAACGGTTACATGGTTCTCACTAAACAACCATATTGTGAAAACAGACCTGCCGGCAGTAAGAATGGATGGGAGCATTTTGAGTAGAACCCAGTCAATGACATATCTTGGCGTGAGGCTTGATCGTAGCCTGTCCTTCAGAGATCATGTCGATTATGTCATAACGAAGGCTCGAAAAGGTTTGTCAGCAATGAGAGTCATGGCGACTGCCAATATCGAGCAAAGACTGCTAATACTTCTGTTCCAAGGACTTGTGCTTTCACGCATCGAGTATGCCCTGGCCATCCTCACTGTCAGCCCTACACAGATTGGAAGACTTGAAAAGGTACAAAACGAAGCCATGCGCATCATTTTGGGCTGCACGAGAGACACCAGCTGTGTAGCAATGAGATACATCCTTGACTTCCCGACAATGGAACACAGGATCAAGATCTGGAGAGCTCGTGCATACTTAAAAATAAGTTCAGATGAGCAGCACCCTCTGCATGACGCTATATTCAGAGAAAAGGGTGACAGGCTAAAGAGGGGCAAATCATGGATGGGTCGGGCGGAAGATGTCGTCAGACAGGTCTGCAATCTTACCAGTATCAACCCCGGCAAGGAATGGGTGCCGGTGCCTCCAGCTTTTAAGTGCACTTTCTCCTGAATTATCACACTCGACAGACGGTGCAGAGAGCAGAACCCTGCCGCTGTCAATGCAGAGGTTAACGCGCTCATCTATGAACACTTAGATAACCCCGAAGTGCTCATCTATACAGATGGATCTGTTGTAAAGCAGCAGAGAAGTGCGTGGGCATTTACAGCCCGTTCAGCGGGCCGAACTGTTCAAGAATCCAGTGGTGCCCACTCTATGACCACGAGCAGCATGACGATGGAGGTGATGGCAGTTACACAGGCCTTCATATGGCTGGAATCACAGCATTATACCAACGTGTGTGTACTAAGTGATTCAATGAGCATGATTCAGAAGGTCGAAGCTGGATCTGTACGTAGACAGTGGACTGAATCGCTGAGGAAGTCTGTTGTCCGTAAAGTCACCTTCATCTTCGTCCCGGGACATGCGGGAGTCGAGGGAAATGAACGAGCTGACAAACTGGCTGGCTCTTCACCCCCTGTAGATGGCCAGCCCATGGATCGTGCTGATGTTATTAACGTCCTTAAAGATATGGCGAGAACAGAGGACTTTGACGTCAGTGTTTCCACATCGCTGTCCAGGTTGAAAGACCTGGGAGTAAGAATCGGCACAGCCAGACGCAAGAGGTACATTGGGAAAACAAAGCGCCTCGTCAACCAACACAGAACTTACACTATTAGCCACCGGACGCTGATGCATATGCTGGGGGGAGGATCTGAGCACCTATGGACATGTCCGGAGTGCAATGAAGATACCCCTACTGATAACTGATAACTGAACTGATGTTTGTCACTTGAATTACTAAATGTGCTTGGAGTAAAAATGTCATTGTATTTTCAGACAAGAAACTTAAACATTTGGCAGGTTGTACGATAACAAGTTGAAAAATATTTGTAGTAGTTTTGTCATCTAACTCAATTGTCTCCAAGGCCACCCACAGCACATATGTATAATAGTTACAGTGAAAAGGATGGCCATGGAAAAGACTTGATGCAGTGGTATCATCTTTACAAATAGCCCATGAGATGAAACTTCTTCCCAAAATATCTGGCAAAAGGTTGACGAATGATTATTCACATCATATCTCCTCTGAGGATAACTATAGACAAACAGCACACTTATTTTATAGACTTCAACATTTAAATATCTTGTTTTGGGATGCAGACGTGCTAATGTGTGAGAGTCAGACATTATGCTGTCCAAACACCAAGAACTTTTCACATACCTGCATGGCATCCTGAAAAGCAGACACTTATCTAGTTAATGAAGGGAGGGTTGACAGTGGTTTCCACTTCTTCTTTCGTTCGCTTGAAATTGAATGTTTATACCTGCAATGCTATCTCTTTTATAAACTTCACTGGCCTTTTTAGTTCACTCAATGGTTCATAGAGTTTATCTTTCACTTTTGTTTTCTAGGTCAGAAGGTTTTCCTAGATATTGCATAATTGGGGCAATATTGTAGTATGTTTTTGCCAAGCCGTAAGTCCTCCTTTCTGTGCCATGCCATGGAAATACAATTGAACTTACGGAAAGGTACTGGCTCCTTAAACTTGGAGTGACGATAACAGTTGACAACTCTATGGTGAACTTTGAAAGATAACTTACACCGCTTTATTACGGCAGTTGACAAATCAGATACATCTTACAGTGTAATCATTAGCGTATCTGTTGTGACCAGAGTAGCATCTAATATCAACATACACCAGATGTTTACCCCAACTTGTCCAACGTTCGCTTGGTTGCCACTCAGTATCACTTGTCCTTCATGCTTTCACTCAGGCTGTCCTTGCTGTCATCTTCCTCCGGTTCTGTCTAGATTCGGCCCGACATTCTTGAATCCATGGCGTTCCCAAGATAAGCTTCTAGCTGTTGTTCACTTGGAGTCCACTGCTAGCCTTCAAACCATCCAATAGCCACACCAAGTTGTTCCCAAATTCTAACGCACGACCGCTCGTATTGATCTCCGCACAACGTATGTTTTTGTTGTCACGTTAGTATAACGGAGTGAGTCTGAATGCAACTGTAGCTGAGTGTAACTGTAGGAAATCAAGACGACTCCTTGATGATAAATAAGTGTCTGTTTTATTATGAAGGTTCTCTGGTACAAAATTTGTAAACTCCAAATATCAAAGCTTGTTGACAATTAGCCAGCTGATCATTACTAACCCTCTACGTCAGCACGTGAGCGTCCCTCAATTCTCTAACTACCATGCTCATTCGTGCTCATTCCCTTTCCCCTTGCGCAGCATCTTGCGTACCAAACTAACTAAAGCCCATATAACAGGTCATACTGTTATATTAGCATTGGTGTGACGTATATTCGTACCCCTTAGTTTCTTGTAGTGTTTCCTTTGAGAGTTCTTTACCTCCTTTCAATGACGAAATCTAGCACCTGCTCTGTGGCAGTTTTCACTATCTGCAAGGCCAATCCGCATGTGCAGATGGCTAGTTTGCGGATCTTAAATTTTATATACATGTGGCTGTGTAATTGATTGTATCCTATTCTGAGACTATGGCAAAGGGGTTATGGACACAATTCATAATCCCACATCAATCAATCAATCAATCATGTGCTGGAAAGCGTGGGCGGTCATGACTCGCCATTTCACTCGATCACCAGAGTCGTGGATCAGCTCAGTGTTCCTGTCTTGTCCATGCCACATGGCCAAGCCATCCTGGTATTTTCCTCTCGGCCTTCCTCTTGGTCTGTTCCCCTCGATCTTGCCAGTTGTCAATTTCTCCAATCCATTTCTTCTCATAACATGTCCATATACTGCATACCATGTTCGAAACACAGCTGCAGGCGATTTGGCAGCAGACTGCAATAGTATTTCATAATAATGGTATGAGTGCCAGTAATTCAGAAAGCAATGGCAAACTTTTTTTTTTGCATATTCTATTTACAGGACATCGCTGTCAACACCAGCACTGCTGTTGCTGATGTCTTGGCAAGTTTACGTTCAGTAGTTTGCCATTGCTTTCTGAACGACGGCTCCCATACCATCACACTAAAACCCAGCGTGAGACGGTATGCTGCCAAATCAGTCGCAGCTGTGTTTCGAGCGCAGGTAAGCGGAATCACGAATCACGTCAGTAACACCTTTGCCATGGAGACTGGCAATGGCAAACTACTGAACGTAAATTTGCCAAGAAATCACAAACAAACAAAAAATACTGGGATTGACTGTGACATCCTATGACGGATATGCAACTAACTTGTTTTATTCTAAGGTGCAGAATATCTCCAGTGCTGTTCAACGCCTACACTGTGAGAATCACCGGCGAACAGATCACAGGATCGGGGAGGACGTTGTCGAATGCTGACGATGTGTTAGTGTTTCGCCAGGGTAAGAATAGGGATCGGGTTGCTGTGGAACTACAAACAGAACTCAATCACATAAGCACTTGGTGTGTTGAAGCTGGGGCAGTGGTCAGCTCAACGAAGGCAGTAGTGACATGGTTCTCTTTGAATAACCATATTGTCAACACTCCAACACCAACTGTAAATCTGGGTTCAGAGACGAAAGAATGCAGGCAATGAATTACCTGGGGATACAATTTGATCGATAAGTGCAAAGCGAACCAGAGGAGAACCCTTTGACCCAACTGAAATAATTAACAGCGAACATGGAGAACCAATAAGTGAACAAAAACAAATCCTAATAAGATGGAAGCAGTATTTCGAACAACTTCTCAACATCCCATCAGATGTTACTGAAGAACTAGAACCAGAAATGCTAAAAGAAGAAATTATAGAAGCCATCGGATTAGCCCCATTGAACAAATCACGGGACAAGATCAAATACCAAACAAACTAGTTAAAGCAGCAAGAGAAGTAGGAACAGCTTGGCTACATAGACTATTCAACCATGTTTGGGTAGATCAACCTACACCACGAGACTGGAGAAATGCCATAATTATCCCAGTTTGGAAAAACAAAGGCAGCAAAAGAGATTGCACACAGTACAGAGGCATCTCACTGTTCAGTCATATTTGGAAAGTGTTTTGTAAAATTCTGGAGAAGGGATTGCGAACTACTATGGAGCCCCAGCTCAGCGAAACACAACTTGGATTTGGGAAAAACAAGGGATGCACGGATGCCATTTTTGCTCTTGGGCAACTTATGGAGGGGTCAGTCGAATTCAATAAAACACTCTACTTGGCTTTTGTCGGCCAGGAGGAGGCGTTTGATGGAGTGGATAGAGGCAGGCTGTGGGAAATCCTTGGGCAGTATGGAGTGAGTACACATCTGGCAGACCTATGTGCAAGTAGGTTACCATTCAACAGCTTCCCACAACAAGCAATGATGTACAGACCAGATGGAAACAGAGGAAGAGGCCGACCACATAAACATTGGACGAAGGGATAGCAGAGTCCATGGGAATATCGATACATGAAGCCCATTATCGGGCACTCAGAATGTTTATACTTAACCTCGACACCGCAAGGTACAAGAGGAACATGATGAGATGATTAAACGATTTGATCGAAGCCTCGCTTATACTGAGCACATAGAACAGGTGATAATGAAGGCCAAGCGGGGTTTGGCTGCGATGTGGGTGATGGTGGCCGAAAACTGGGCAGCGCCATCTTTGTCTTTACAGGGGTCTGATCCTTTCTGTTTTGGAGTATGCAATGACAATCCTGACTCTCAGCCATAAGCAGATAGAAAGGATACAGGATGAAGCTATGTGTATTATTCTTGGATGTACAAGAGATACAGTATGCAGGGCGATGTGCTGCCTTCTCGATTTTCCAACCATGGGGGACAAAATACAAATTTGCCGAGCATGTAATTACCTCAGAGGCAACGCAAACACACAACATCCACTGCATAGTGAAATTAACAAGGTAAAAGGCTGCAGGTTAATAAGAGAAAAGTCATGGATGGGTCAAGTCGAAGACATTCAAGAGTGTTAACTTGAGGACTTAGAACCTGGCGAGAGTGGGTACAATTGTCAACAGAGTTCTGTACATCCTTTTCAATTTGCATCCAACTAGACAGAAAATGCAGACAAGAAAATCCGGCTGCTGTGGAGGTGGAAATGCAGGCTGTGATCTTCAAGAATTCTCTAGAGGGTGGTACTGTCATTTACACAAATGCATCGGTTGTTCGACGAGTGAGAAGTTCATGGGCTTTATGGCTCAGACTGGAGGGAGAATTGTGAAGGAAGATTCTGGTGCTTTTGCTTTTACCACAAGCAGCCTGACTATGGAAGTCTTGGTAGTAAGTACTGCAATAACATGGCTCAAGACACAGACATTCACTCGTGCATGTTTCCTTAGTGACTCAATGAGTATGCCCAGGAAGATAGAGATGGGCTGGGTCCATAGAGAGTAGTTGCTGTCTCTGGAGCGGTCTCAGCTGGCAAAAATTAGTTTCGTTTTCGTGCCAGGGGATGCGGGTGTACACGGAAATATGCAGGCCGACAGGCTCGCAGTTTGGGCTACTGTGGAAGGTGGACGAGCCATGGACCAGGCTGATATTTTGAATGCTCTACGAGAAGTAAGTCATTTGCAAGAACAAAGTGATGACTGAATTTACAACCATGGTCAGGCTACGAGAACAACAAGTTAAAAGAGCTGTGGCCAAACAAGAACACTACGCAGGAAGCCAAAGAAGATTAATAAACCAACACAGAACTGGTGTCGGTAGCCACTATACGCTGCCGGATTTACTGAGGAGGGGATCCAAGCACTTATGGACAGGACAATGTTTCGATGTGCTGTGAGGATGATCTGTCGACTAACTAACTAAAACTGTATTCTGTATTCTCGATAGCAAGTTTCATAGTAATGAGTACTGAAAATGTTGAAATAGGAGATTATGTTACATTATTATAATTAATCCTGACTTTTCCAGATCTTGTATTAAAACAGTCTGTTAGCTAATTCTGTGAAATTTAGGTTTTTTGCAAACTGATACATTTCACTCAGTTGCCCAGGCCAATTTCTTAACTCTTTCTGTTCCATATAGCATTCTCTTACATCAGATCACATTTTCCCTGTTGCTTCTCAAATTCTTATATTAAGCAATTATTCACTTTACAGACTAGTTATTTAAGTAATTAATGTCTGGAGCACAAATAGTTAATTCATATGTTTTCTTCATTTCACAGTTACACGATAGAGTTAAAATAGGAGATTTTGATGTTACAATGTGGCGTCGCCATGAACTGAATCCACAGACAATGGATGAGGATGCGGTCAACTGGTATATTTTTCTGATTAAAAATAGTGTTCATTTCATTCTTAGCTAAATTTTTGAATGAATCAGTGAGCTTGATTTCAGTGTTTGTTGTTTCATTTTCATATTCTTAGTGTGCATGTTTAATTTTCTTTGAAATTTTACGTACAAAGATTTGTTACATATTTCATTTGAGGCAACATAATTCCTAATAGTCTCACAGCTCATGCAAAATGATGCAGAAAATCGTGATCGAGATAAGATGGATCTGTTGGTTTTTTTATTTGTATTTTTAAAGGATCACATTCATTACACATTACCTCCATAAGTGTGCCAGTATTCTTTTCTAGATCACAATCGTACAACACATATGAACACTGGCATGGATCCCAGTATGTGTATACTAGAATCACACATGCTTTAAATGTTCTGTTCTTGGGTAATTTTCTATTTTGTTAAAGCTAGCTTGGGTAGCAACTTATTCAGCTTACTCTTTTTGTCTTCCCTTGTCTGTTTTTTTGTTTTGTCCTTGTCTGAGAAAGCTAGGTGTCTGGCTGACTAACCCAGGATCATGAGGGAGTATACTGTTCTCAAGTCCCTTATTTTATAAATATTCACACCATGATTCATACCTTGTCTTCTTGAGTTAGATGTGACTGCTGTACCAAGTCATTCTGCTCCCTAACAAACCTCTTTATTGAGCAACATGTTAAATATGCATAGAACACATTGAATCTGTGATCACATCCCTCATGTAATACCTATTGCTTTATACACATGTGGCACGCCATAAACCCAGTACAACTCAA
This sequence comes from Cepaea hortensis, assembly GCA_963921405.1. Taxonomy (NCBI): domain Eukaryota; kingdom Metazoa; phylum Mollusca; class Gastropoda; order Stylommatophora; family Helicidae; genus Cepaea; species Cepaea hortensis. The sequence continues at coordinate 67,721,191 of OY992887.1, forward strand.
GGCACGTAAAAGGATTTTTATATTACTCTACTGTTTTCTAGTGTTGGACTGCTGTTGTAATGTTTCTTTTTCTTCTTTAAAATAGGGTATTTGTATCTGCTGTCTTGAACTTTTCATTCTGGTCAGAAAAGGAGACGGAAAAGTACAAAGTGAAATACAAAGGAAATGAATACACTGGTTACTGGGCATTATGTGCTGCTATGAATAGAGCCTTAACTGTAAGTGACAGCTTTCTCTTGTCGTTACTAGTAGATTATTAAAGCTAGTGCCATGACAGAAAGCATGAAGTGTTGGAGTTTCACATATGCTAGGTAATGACATTATTCAGTGACAAGCTACTTCCACATTGAGTTTTCTTGTCATCAAAATAAATCTCTGATATCATTTTAAGACCTGAAAGAAGTTAGAGAAAATGTGTTTCTGTAAATTAAATTTTAACAGCTGTACTGCATTATGTAAAAAGATATGGAAATATGGTATATGGCCAACAGATTGGAAGAGAACTATCTTCATTCCAATACCAAAAAAGGTCAACCGGAAATTATGCACCAACTATAGAACTGTTGCTCTGATCAGTCATGCAAGTAAAATTCTACTAAAAATCATAATGGGAAGACTTTGTAAGAAAATGGAAGAAGAGATTAACGTGGTTCAAGCTTGATTTAGACTAGGAAGAGGAACAAGAGATAACATACTCAACATGCATTTAATAATAGAGAAGTGCAGAGAATTTAATGTAAACCTATTCTCATGTTTTGCGGATTATTCAAAGGCATTTGACTGTACAATATCAGAAACTTTGGGAAGTCATGAGGAATATGGGCTTTCCATCACAAGTAGTACGACTCAAAAAATACTCTATCTAGACTAACAAGCAGCAGTTAGAATTGATGGCGAGACATCAGATTGGTTTGACATCAAGCAAGGAGTCCATCAGGGCTGTGTGCTGTCACCCTATTTGTTTAACCTGTAAGCTGAAAATATAATGAGACATGTCAGAGATGATATAACCAGGGGGGCAATATGATGCCCTAAATATTGGTGGTCATGAAATACCACAGATTCGATGTGCTGATGATACAGTATTACTATCCACATCACAGAATGGTATAGAAAACCTAATAACCTTAACCCAAAGAAATAGTGAAAATCACAACTTATATCTTAACATGGTTGTTAAGGTTTCTTGGCAAGTTTTGCAGAAGGTAGTTTGCCATTGCTTTCCTTCTCGGCAGTGACTGTTTTAGTCGGTGGCCATAGCCATTGTCTCTACTGATGAGATCATCTGCCTATCGCTGTAGAGTGCATGACCATAACCAACAACAAAACTACAAAATTAGATTTTTAAGAGCATGCATCTTTCCCATTGCAACATACACCTGTGAGACCTGGACACTTACTAAACAAGCTGAACAGTACATAAATGCCTTTGAATATAAATGTTATAGACGAGTTCTACGAATATCTTGGGTAAAGAAAAGAACAAATGCATCCATACTTCAAGAGCTGAATATTGAAGAAGGTTGGCTATTAAAGATAATAAAACAAAGAAAATTGAAATATTTTGGTCACTTGAAATGTCACAAAAGTTTGGAGACAATAATAATGGAGGGGTATATGCCTGGGAAGAGAGAAAGAGGAATGCCAAGGAGAAGATGGGTGCAGGATGTGGCGGATGATCTCCAGATGGGTGTATCGGACGTGGGACATCTTGCTTGTGATCGAGTTTTCTGGAAAGTTGTTATGGGAGCTAGGTTCTGTAAAGGCCATGCTACTGAATGAATGAATGAATGAATGAATGAATGAATGAATGAATGAATGAATGAATGAATGAATGAATGAATGTACTTATAAGCCAGTATGTTACCATAGCTCTAGATACTGCCTTAGGTGTGTGAAAAGTTACTGACTTCACATAAACAAGGACACAGCTGTATGTTATAAATACAAATTGATGCACTGTTCAGCATTTAAAAGGGTGCAATGACCTTCTTGGCTCACATGGTGAAATTGTTGAGGAAGCCATTCATGATGACCACAAAAACATGACAATGGAAATGTCAGCAGCAGCAGTGGTCAGTTTCTTTGTCTTGAATTTAAAAATACAACTAGCTTTGCATACTGAGTGATTCACTGAGCCTTGTGCAGAAAGACAAGTTCCGTATGCAGACTTTGGATTGAATTACTGTGATTTTCACAATCTGTAGGGCTGCATCATCATCATCATCATCATCATCATCATGATCATCATCTAATGCTTAGCTGACTGGTATGGACGATCATGCTTCTTCACATCTTGTCATCTCCAGCAGATAGTATCAGTTTGAAAAGTGACACCTTTCCATGCCATGACAAAAGGCTGTTAGGAATCTTCTTTTATTGTTTTCCTTGATCTTTCCTTTTATCACGTTCCATTTTTTGCCCTCTCATGAAATGGCCAAAAATAATGACTGCCTCTTTCTGATGTTTATGACTTGTGTGTCTTAGCCTCTTTCAAAACATTTAGATTACTGAATTTGGCTGTCCAAAGAATGTTCAGCATTTGTCTGCAAAACCACATCTTGTGGTCTCAAGAGATTGTTTTGCTTGTTTACTAATCGTCCAGGATTCACAGATATAGGTTAAAACCAGTTCTGTATAACAAGCAATACTTTGTTTGTATCCTATAACATGGAGTCACATACATCTTCTCAGAGTTACTTACATTCATCTTCATACAGCAGTGTGTTGTCAAGACACAGGCTTTAGGAGGGAGGTAATGCTTTCAGCAGTTAATGCAACTTGTCTTACAATCCCGCCGCAAGGTGACACAGAGTCACATTTTTTTAAGTCCATTTCTTCTGATTGTTATAGAACTTGACATTATTCTTCTGTCATATTTTTCCATAATGCATCCCTTGTAAAATGTGAGCTGAACTGGCAGAGGATCTTGGAGTTTGTTGAACATTAAAGATTGGTTCACCATAGCCCACTGTCGAGTGGTATATGCACTGGTACCCATACATCTAACTGTGGTGAAGGGGTAGCGATTGCAGTTCACAATCCTGCATATTGTGATTAAAATCAACTGCAGACAACCTGGAAGTAGACCAATTTGTATTGATTTTTAATGCTGGTATGAGCATCAGTGGTTCAGAAAGCAATGGCAAATTAATATTCCGGTGGCTAGAGGAGAAAACTGCAACACACGTATTCATTACAGATTTAAAGAGTATGCTTAGTAAGGTGGAGAAAGGAATGTTTCGTGTGGAATGGCTCTCGTCGCTTCAGAGGTCACAGATTGTGAGAATTGTATGGATATTTTGCCCTGGCCATGTGGGGGTACAGGGGAATGAACAGGCTGATAGGCTAGCAGGGAATGCACCTCTTGGTGGTAGTTTGCTTATGGACAAGGGAGAGGTGGTCATGCGCTTGTGGGGCCAGTTGGAGAAGGCAGAGGAACAGATTGAGAACCCATATGTGGAAAGAATGAGATTGCGGGGGATCGGCAGGGGTTCTGGAAGAATCTCAAAACTGAGAGGGAAGACCAGGAGAACTTTTAATCAGATTGCGGTGGGTACGATTAGTAGTATGACTTCGCTGGCTGTTGAACGAGGAGACAGAGCACTTATATGAATGTCCTGAGTGCAGTGATGTTGATTCTTAACTCAACTCAACTGGCAAATTATTGAACGTAAACTTGTCCAGCAATCACAAACAGCCAAAAAATGCCTGAGTTGACTGCGACATCCTGTAAAGGATATACAACAAATTTTTTTTATAGGCAGAATAGAAGAACTGGGTGAAAAAGAAAGACAAGTATCTGGAAAGAGGAAACCAGGAAGGAAGATAAATTGCCTGGCAATAAAATGTATCAAATTGTCTATTGGACAATCAAAGTGCACTATACCTTGCAGCAAGCATACTGAAAGTCTTATATTACAATGGCATTCTGATGCTGTGAGAATTACTGCTAAAGGAAATTAGGTAATTGCTAGACAAGGATATATATTTTATAAAGATATGATTGGGCCAGTCAAAATAGATTTGGCCACAGATGAGAAGCAAGAACTTCAGCACCAATGGATGAACTTAAGGGATAACAATAATGAGAATGTTGAATTGCAGGGAGTGGCTTGCCTCCAACACAATTCTGCCACCATTAGATGTTTCTCGGCCTGTCTGTTAATTGTCCATGTTTCACATGCATACACCAATATGGGTTCTCTATAGTACTTCAACACTCTTTTTCTTACTGCAATTGACAACATTTTGTTGGTAAATATGTATTTCATTTTGCAGAAGGCCACCTTTGTCATGGCAATTCTTGACTCTACAAGGCATCTTCCATCAGACGTTACGACTGTTCTGAGATAGTTATACTGTTTAAGAATATTTCCATTCATTTGGATGTGGTATTTCTTTCCTCTTAGAGATGACCATGATCTCTGTTTTCTTACAATTCAGCTCTAAACCTAGTGTCTTACTGTGCTTAATAACCTCATCTACCAAATGTTGGTAGATCCTATAGTTTGTCAGCAATAAATACTGTATTGTCCGCATATATATGTGTATTATTGATATTTTGTCCTCTGAATTCAAATCCTTTCATATCCTCTAAATTTCTCATGATATTTTCACTATAAAGAGAGAAACAGATCTGGAGACATTGTACATCCCTGTCCCACACCTATCCTGAATAAGCTGGAATTGACCCATTTCATTATAAATTTTTATGGCAGCTGCATGTTTCCAGTAGATGTTCTTTATAACTTTATAACCCTAAGATCTTTTCCATCCAATTGGAGGTCTGCCAGCATTTTCATCATATCATTATGTCTTACTCTATTGAAAGCTTTCATGTAATCAATGTAACAAAGATGGTCTTTATTGACTTCTATTGAACACTCTATTATTGTTCTCAGCAAATACACAGCATTTTGCCTTCTAGTTAGTTAGTTAGTTAGTTAGTTAGTTAGTTAGTTAGTTAGTTAGTTAGTTAGTTTAGTTAGTTTAGTTAGTTTAGTTTAGTTAGTTAGTTAGTGTAGTTTAGTTTAGTTTAGTTTAGTTAGTTAGTTAGTTAGTTAGTTAGTTAGTTAGTTAGTTAGTTTAGTTAGTCGACAGATCATCCTCATTGCACATCGAACCATTCAGTCCATAAGTACTCAGATCCCCTCAGTAAATCCCGCAATGTGTAGCGGCTCACGACAGCAGTTCCCTGTTGATTTATTAATCTTTTTTGGCTTCCTGCATAGTGTTCTTGTTTGGCCACACCTCTTTTAACTTAAACACAAGAAATCAATAAGGGGAACCATTAAGGCCACTAAGACAATTAATTACACAAATAAACACAGATAGTATTATTTGGTGCTCACAGAAGGAGAAGGAAGTAGAGGCTAGAAGACGCACTAGACAACACAAAATTTGAAAGCTGTAATAGTTACCGACTGTGATTGAACCTGTCGCCTCCAAATGACGACGGTGCCTCGCTGCAGGAACAAGTGTACTTCGACGCACGACCAACTAGACACTCAAAAACTCTTTTAACTTGCAGTTCTCACAGTCTGACCATGGATGTAGATTCACAGTCATCACTTGGTTCTCGCAAACGGCTTACTTCTCGTAGAGCATTCAGTATATCAGCCTGGTCCATGGCTCATCCGCACTCCACAGAAGCCTTACCTGCAAGCCTGTCTGCCCTGGCATGAAAATGAAACTAATTTTTGCCAGCTGTGACCGTACCAGAGACAACAACCACTGTCTTCGGGCCCACCCCATCGCTATCTTCACTAAGGATCTTTGCCTTCTACAAATCCACACTGTTCTTCACATATTTCTGGTTTTATTTTTCTACTAACCATGTACATGATGATCCTTAGTAAAATCTTTGTGTATGACTCGTTATGCTGATTGTTCGATGTTGATCACATTCCAAGGCTCCTGACTTTTATGGAATTGAACTAAACAGTGATTTCATGAGTCAGTGGGAATATCACCAGTATCATATATATTATTTAGCAGTCTGGTAACTTGGTCTATGCTGTAAAAAAACAACTTTGCTGATTAGATGTATTTCTGTTTAATCACTACAGGAGGGCTGTGAACTTACAAACCCATCATTTTACGCTTCTGTAGACTCTGATACTTTGAAAAAAATATTCCACTCTGATTCTGCTTATAATATTCCCATGTTGGATGAGAGAGGAAAAGTGCTTCGTGAGGCTGGAAAAGTATTGTTGGAGGTATCAACTTTTTCTATTTAGTGTTATTTCTTTTAAAATGTTACGACTCAGAGATTTCTTTGCCTTAATGCAGCTACTGTGAATGTCAGTTTATTTGTATTGTATACATTGCATAGTCATTTTGGTTTTGCTAACTTTAAGATATGCAGTATATTCTGAGAGAAAGAAAATCATAACAATGAACTGGTTTTGCTGAGGTAATTTTACTTGGGATGAGTTCCTAACACTGAACTATCAAATAATAATAGGTAGGTACCTGGCAATGTGTGGGACGATGCCACTTAACAATGCAAATTGCAGTGCTATGATAATGTGTCATGATCAACTGATTTGCGCAATACTAACCGTACTGGAACAGTCCCAGGAACAAATAAAACATTAGGTCAAAAATGAGCTGGACAGATAATATTCATAAATTGAGAGGAAAAACCTTGCTTGGCACTGAAATACTGTCAAGAGGCAGATATTTGTGGAAATAAGATGGAGTGGAGAGAAGGGGGGGGGGGGGGGGGGGGTTGTTCTCCAGCAACGTTGTAGTTTCTTTGGGAACCAGACTTTGCTCTATACAAGGAGTAAATACAGAAAGGATGAAAGCTGGTCACAATGCCATATACAGTTAGGTTTGTTTGCAATTGAAGACTGCTACATTGCCAGAACTTTCTGTGCAAACAACTCAAAAATGACAATTGACGCATAGAGTATGCTCCTAGTATTATTTGGCTATTCTATGTACACTCCCGCTCCTCCATTTCGAACAGCATTTTGTGCTAACCCATCTATGTAGACTCGGATCCAGAGATCATCAAGGAATCGGAAAGTGGCTGTTCTGCGCTGTTCTTCCTTGTCAATATTCCTCTCACTTTTGTCTGGATTTGCAGTGATAGTCTATGTTCATCTTTCCATGGAGTTCGCTCTGGAATAGTTGTCAAGGGGATACCAACAGTGGGCAGATTGGTTGTTTCTCTGCAGAATCATTTGGCCTGATGGATAAAACTGCTTCTTTTCAACTGCCCCATAGCTAAGTTTTCAAATCTGTTCTTCATAGGGTGGCCTGGCAAGCTGAGGAATTTTCTGCTTGTATTAGTGTTTTCGTATCTCTGCGTTCTCTCAGTGCTTGTGTCCTCCCCATCTTCTCCATCTCCACTATAGGGGTTGATCTCATCCCTCCTGTGGTGACTCTTAACTGCTTGATTTTGCACTTTGTCCAGCTCTTGTAGGGTGGTTTTTGATGCTGAACACCACGCAGTTGACCTGTATTCCATCTATGGTCCTATATTCTGTTGATAAACTTTGCTAAGTATTTTCGCACTGGCTCCCCATGTGGTTCCACTTAGTTTTCTCAGGATGGCTATTTTCCTTCAGGCTTTTGCTACTGCTTTGTTGATGTGCTTTCTTCATGTCAGCCTGTCATCAGATATTACTCCAAGGTATGTTAGTTCTTTATATACTCTTAGAGGTATTCCATTTATCTGGATGATCCCTGCCTTTTGTTTTGGAGAGAGGGTAAATAGACTGGTGCTGCACTTGTCAGTGTTTATGCTGACACACCATCTATTTACCCATGCAACAAATGCATCTACAGCTCTTTGTAACAATCTGGTGGCCACTGATTGCCATACATCTACTGTCGCTCGTTGTCCTAGATATTATGACAGATTCACAGGAACATCGATGTAGCAACGAAGAACGTAAGCAACTACTGGCGTCCTTGGCATTCTTACTTTATTTTTTAGAGACAATTGTCACAGCAGTCAAAGTCACAAGTTCCTGTACATCTGGGAGGGCAAGTGATCTATCATAAATATATATATCTTTCTGCTGTGAACAGTTCATAATATTCGAAGAACAAACAATCGTTTCAGCAGTGCTATTATTCAACTGCGTTCATAGATGCTGTGTATCTAAACAATAGTCATCTTACAATTCAACCTTGGTGTCTGGCGAGTGGTGACATTGGGCTGCCATTACTTTTGCAAACTGCAACGACTTTCGTGCAGAGCGTTTTAACAGTCTTGACTTGAGCGCCCATTGCAGATTCTTAACGTAGAATCACTGTACATCCTCTTAAATGATTCTGGATGACTATAGGCCATTTTAGCAATCTATTCGCCACTGCAAAACTTGAATAATTCTTCACAGCTGAAATACTGACACATCTTTCCTCTGTCGACTCCCTGACCTGACTGGTTCAGAATAACCACCAGGCCCGTGATCTTCGCTGTAATGATCACGTGATATGCAATCTTCTTGAGTCGTTTCCCTTGATTCATCATCACTGTCTCCTTAAAGTCTGACTTCGCTCGATTTAATAGTGCATGTTCTTCTGCTTCTTCTTTTGTTCGCTTGAAATATGTTTATAACTGCAATGTTGTCTCTTATATGAATCTAACAGACTTTTTTTGTTCACTCAGCGGTTCATAGAGTTTATCTTCCATTGTTGTCTCTCTAGGCCAGAAGGTAAGCCTGGGTATGTTGTAGTTTGAGAGTATGTGCTCCGCTGTCTGCGACGCCAAACCACATGTGCACATGGTGAGTCACCAATCTTGAATTTTGTATACATGTGGTTGCGTAGTCTATTGTATCCTGTTCTGAGGCACAGAATAATGACTTATTCTGGTCTGTCCATAATGTGGTAGTCGTCTTGAGCAGCTTTTGGTGGCCTTCTGACTGGTTTGATCATTCTTTTCTTTTGGTGGTATGTAATGGGCACATCAGGCTGTTCTTCTTTTGCTCCTTCCTTAGCCAATTGATCAGCTCTGTCGTTTCCGGGTACTCCACAGTGGGATGGGATCCACTGCATGATGACCTTATGCTGACTGCTAAGTTCAGAAAGTAGTGTCCTTAGTACTGGCAATTTCCCAGACAGGAGCGCCCCGAGTACTGATTTTGCATCTGTCAACAGCACCACAGGTTGTGTACCTTGGTTGGTATTTAGTAATTTCTCTGTTGCTATCTTGATTGCCTCAATTTCAGCATCATAGTTATGGCAGTACTTTTCTGTTGGAACGCTGGCCGTGTCCTTAGTATTATTTGGGTATTCTATGTACACCCCCGCTCCTCCATTTCGAACAGCATTTTGTGCTGACCCATCTGTGTAGACTCGGATCCAGAGGTTCTGTGGGTATTCATCATCAAGGAAGCTGAGAGTGGCTGTTCTGCGCTGTACACTGTTCTTTCTTGTCAAATATTCCTCGCACTTTAGTCTGGATTTGTAGTTATAGTCTATGTGCATCTTTCCATGGAGTTCGCTCTGGAATAGTTGTCAGGGGGATAATAACTGTGGGTAGTTCAGTGGTTTCTCTGCAGAGTCGTTTGGCCTGGTGGATAAAACTACTTCTTTTCAACTGCCCCATGGCTAAAGTTTCAAATCGGTTCTTCATAGGGTGGCCTGGCAAGCTGAGGAACTTTTCTGCTTGTATTAGTGTTTTCGTATCTATGCGCTCTCTTAGTGCTTGAATCCTTCCCCATTTTCTCAATTGCTACTATAGGGGTTGATCTCATCCTTCCTGTGATGACTCTAAGAGCTTGTTTCTGTTCCATGTCCAGCTCTTGTAGTGTGGTTTTTTATGTTGAACACCACACAGTTGACCCGTATTCCAGTTGTGGTTGTATGCTCTGTTCATAAACTTTGCTAAGTATTTTCCACTGGCTCCCTATGTGGTTCCACTTAGCTTTCTCAGGATCGCTATTTTCCTTCTGGCTTTTGCTACTGCTTTTTTGATGTGTTTTCTCCATGTCAGCCTGGCATCAAATGTTACTCCAAGGTATGTTGGTTCTTTATCTTCTCTTAGGGGTGTTCCATTTATCTGGATGATCCCTGCCTTTTGTATCGGAGAGAGGGTAAATAGAGTGGTGCTGCATTTGTCAATGTTTATGCTGACGCACCATCTATCTGCCCATGCAACAAAAGTATCTACAGCTCTTTGTAGCGACTTGGTGGCCACTGATGCATGTTCATTTGTGCTCCACAAAACCAGGTCATCAGTGTACATTGCCGCTTTAATTCCATACGGTAGATTAGCAACAAGATCATTGATGAAGATTAGAAAAAATGTTGGGCCCAGGACTCCGCCCTGGGGAACACCGTGACGCAGTAGTACTTTCTTGCTCTTGAGTCCGTCTATCTGGACTTGGGCTCTTCTGTTGTGCAAGTATGCTTTCACCCATTTGTACATTCTTCCATTAACTTTACAGTTTCTCAGTTTCTGCAACAGGCCTTCTTTCCAGACTTTGTCAAAAGCTTTCTTCAGATCTATCCATGCCGTAAGCACCAGCTTCTTCTCTTGGAATGCATCCTCAATTTCTTGAGAGAGGTAGGTTGTCTGATCTTCCGTAGAGTAGCACTGCCTAAAGCCAGCCTGTTGTGGCACAAGTGTCATGAGTTAAACGCTGGTCCCTGCTTCCTCTACAATGATATTGACCTAACGTTTAACTGCTAGAGCTAAATTGTACAATCACATGTAGGACAGCCTCACTATGCTGACTCCAACATAAATCCAACAACAAAGTCTTTCGAGTGAACTGAGATATAATTTATCGCAGGCAACTTCAACAGCAAACGTGAGCGAGTGAGCGCATCCAGTCTTGAGTCTTTCGCACCGAACTTTCGCTCTTGCTTCTCCATCGCTATTCATCTATCTAGACTGTGTGGATAGTTGGGCACCACGCGGGCCCCTGCCATGAGAATGAATGTCTAACAAACGCCTACCTTCCTCTGTCATATACCAGCTATGCCAGCGACCGTGGCATCAGGCTAGCCAAGAGTACCTGTAGTCAATTGCCGGATACACATAGAGCGACTTCATGTGGATATCAAGGATTGGCAGCATCATAAAGGCCGGTATTCTGTGACTGGTGTTGAAGCACGTCCTAACTTGACTTTGCTGGATCACAAACTAAAGCTTAAGCCGTTACGGTGTTAGGTGACGTCGTACTATGCGTCTAAATTGCGTTCAATGTTGGTGTCACAATGTTCACCATTTGTGCCACTCTTTATCTTCTTCTTTGATGCGCTAACTCGTCAATTTTAAAGTTGCATCACTGTCATTTGCCACATGACAACAAGTATGTTTCACTTTCAATGTACCACTGTAGTCTGTGATTGATGACGCGCTCCATTGTTTTGCAGAGACAGCTGGTGAGGCTAATCGGTCTGTAGTTGGAGGCAATGGAACTATCTTTCCCTGATTTTAGGAGGAGTATCAATATTGCTTCTCTCCAGGCTTGTGGAACACTGCCTAAAGTCCAGCTCTGATTGAAAATCGGCAATAGCTTTGCTTTGGCTTCTGTTCCTAGGTTCCTGATAATTTCATTGGAGATACCATCAGCTCCTGTTGACTTTCTCATTTTCAGTTTTGATATAGCTAGCTCCAGTTCACTGTTTGTGAAAGGTGCCTCCATGACCTCATGTAGTATGTCATTCTGTCCTATATGCTGCCGTTTCTCTCAAATCTCTTGTTGTTTCTCTGGACTAATTTCTATATTGTTATCTTGTGCGAATGAGTCCGCAAAATGGTCAGCTGCTTGCTTTCCTGTTAAGATGTTTCCGTCTTTATGTATTGCAATTTTTGAGTTTCTCCCTGTGCCCTCATCGTTAAGTTGTTTTATTAGCTTCCACAGCTTCCTTGTGTCTTTTTCAAAGTTCAGTGACTCTGTTTTCCATCTAGCCTGTAGCTGGGCCCTTTGAAATTTGGCTTTTGCATGTTGGTATTTATTGTGGTGCTCTTGGCTGGGTTTGGCCTCTGCTTGCTTTCTACACACTTCCACATCATCATTATGCAACTGTTGCAGTTTACTACTCCAGTAGGGTTTATATTGTTTACGAGCTCTTCTTGGTACTGTTTCTCGTGCTGCCTGTAGTATGCATTTCCCAAACTCTTCAACTACTTCATTTATGTCTTTCTCTGTGTTCAGGTTTCTAACCAGTATGCTGGTGCGATGCTTGTACATTGCCCAGTCTGCTTTCTTGTAGTTCCACCTCGAGAGGATGCTGCTGATTGATTGATTGATTGATTTAGGAACCGACATCGCAGCATTTGGGGCATTCCCATAAGCACTCCGTCCCCATCCTCAGCAGCCAGCGAAGAGTTCCAACACCAATAGTTCCAGTAGCAATCTGATTATATGTCCGTCTCGCCTTTCCTCTGAGCGTTGAGCGTCGGCCAGATCCCCTCGTCACTCTTCGCTGCCTCATTTTTGCCAGACTATGGTAATCATTTGCTCCTCCGAGGTATACACGTGCTCCTACAAGGGTGCTACCATGTCTGCCTTATGCATCAATACTCCACCAAGTTTTGCCGAGCCAGCCAATCTGTCCGCCTGTTCATTTCCCAGCACACTGGCATGCCCCGGAGAAAAGATCCAGGTGATGCTTGCCGCCTGTGACTTCCGAAGCGAAGCAAGTCACTCTGCACGAAGCTTGCCTGTCCTCACCCTACTCAGCATGCTTTCTGAGTCAGTTACAATCACGATGTGTGTATCGTATTCTCCATCCAGCAGAAAGCTGCACTCTGAAGTTTATATATATATATATATATATATATATATATATATATATATATATATATATATATATATATATATATATATATATATAAAGATCTACACCTATGCTTTATAGACTACACAAAGGCTTTCGATAAAGTGAGACATGTCAACATGATAAGGATGCTTGAAGATCTACAAATTGATGGAAAAGATCTTAGACTTGTAAAAAACATATATTGGAAACAACAAGCTGCCATAAGAATTGATAATGAAGTAAGCCAATATCAACCTATTAAGAGAGGTGTGAGACAGGGATGTATAATGTCTCCAGATCTGTTTACCCCGTACAGTGAAAGTATTTTCAGAAATACTGAAGATATGGAAGGAATCAACATTGGGGGACGATGCATCAATAACATTAGATATGCAGATGATACAGTCTTGCTTGCAGACAATGAACAGGACCTGCAAAATTTATTAGATGCGGTTGTTACACACAATGAACAACTAGGGTTAGAATTAAATTGTAAAAAGACACAGATTATGGTCGTCACTAGGAAGAACGAAATACCACAATGTAATATACAAGTAAATGGGAATATTCTTCAACAAGTGAATAGGTACAATTATCTCGGAACAGTAATAACATCTGATGGGAGATGCCTTGAAGAGATTAGAACAAGAATCGCCATGGCAAAAGTAGCCTTTAGCAAGATGAAAAACATACTGACCAATAAAAAGATGTCAATTGAAACGAGAAAAAGAGTGTTGAGATGCTACATAGAACCTGTACTTTTATATGGATGTGAAGCTTAGACTATGAGCAGTCAGGCTGAAAATGGCTGTAGAAATGTGGTTTCTGAGGAAAATGCAAAGAATACCATGCACAGCAAGAAAGACCAATGAACAAGTCCTTCAAGCAACAAATGAAGATCATAAACTGATTAGAGACATTAGACGTAGACAGTCACAATTTTTTGGGCATGTTATGAGAAGAAATGATTTGGAGAACTTGGTGACAACTGGTAAGATCGAGGGGAACAGACCAAGGGGAAGACCTAGAAGCAAGTACCTGGATGGCTTGGCCTTGTAGCATGGTCGAGACAGAAACACGGAGCTGATCCACGACTCTGGTGATCGAGTGAGATGGCAGAACATGACCGCCCACGCTTACCGGCATAGCACATTATATATATATATATATATATATATATATATATATATATATATATATATATATATATATATATATATATATATTAGGCAAGTTCATTTGAAACCTGTTCCAATGGCATTATTACAAAAACATGAAAGAAACATTAACAGGTGTGGTAGAATTAAAGAAAGCCTTCATTTTGAATGATTTATGCACCATGAGTTGGTCAGAAGAAGTTGCCGTAGGCATTCAGGCAAGCATCCCATTCGTTAGGTAGGCGGCGAATGCTGTCCACAAAAAAGGATTGTGGTTGCTCACTGAACCAAGTATTTACAGCTTTCATTACGTCTGCATATGTGTTAAATCGTTGCCCCTTGAGAGCTTGTTTTTAGAGGTCCGAACAAATGAAAATCACATGGTGACAAATCAGGACTATAGGCTGAATGTTGCAGAATTTCCCACTTTTTCCATGCTAATGCTTCCTGCACAATCTTTGCGACATGCGGACGAGCATTATCATGCAACAAAATCACACCGCGAGAAAGCATGCCTGCTCGTTTATTCTTGATGTCTTTGTGCAGCTTGTCTAGTGTTTGCAAGTAGTGGGTAGAGTTGATTCTGACACCAGGTTCTTTAAAGTCGACCAACAATAGCCCTTCATTGTAAAAAAATGTGCTCAGCATAACCTTACCAGCGGAAACGTGAATTTTTTGGCTTTTCGTGATTTAGCGTGCTACGATTGCATGCTCTCTCTTTTGCTGCTCGGCTCAAAGTGGTGACACCATGATTCATCGCCTGTCACTATGTGGTAGAGAAATGCATCACCCTCCACTCTGTAACGCAGCAAGTGGTTCAAACACCATCCCATGCGTTCCTCTTTTCGGTGTCAGCATCCGTGGTACCCACTGTGAACACACCTTCCGATATTGCAGTTTCTTACGAATGACCTTTTGAATTGTCCCAATTGACACATCAAATTCTTTCGCTTGCAAACATATACTTTGACAACGGTTCATCTGTACTGCTGCATCAATTTTGGTGATGGTTGTTTCTGTTGCCGTGAAGATCTGTCGTAAACTGACGCCCTTTCTGAAACATTCGTGACCAATCTGTCACTGTTGTCTTCGACATACATTTGTTACCGTTAAGCTGCCTGCATTCTTCGATGAATGTCCACTGGTCGACATCCTTTAAATTAAAGAAACTGAATCACCGCACTTTGAGCTTCTTTGGACAGATGTTTAGATCAACCCGGCCATTTTCTCAATGGTCAGAAACAGAACCTATACCTATGAATATGACATGATCATGTTCAACGTACGCAATTACGCGCGGTGCGGCACGAACGGAATTCAAATTAACGCCCCTTATATATATATATATATATATATATATATGCCGGTCTCTCTGGCTGTGGGGTTACAACACTTTCTCTCTGTAATCCCGTTTATCACGCAGAGTCTCGCAGCGGAGCGAGAACTGAGGTGGTTCGACCCCCGCTCGTGACTTGCGGATACTGAGCCGGCCGCTCAGAAAGCAATGGCAAACTACTGAGCGTAATCTTGCCAAGAGATCAACAGACAGCTGAAAGATGCTGCTGTTGACAGCTAAGTCCTGTAAAAGGATACGCAAAAAAAAAAAAAAAAAAAACAAACATATATATATATAATATATATATACACACACACACATCATACTGCTGCACAGTATTGTTATCTGTATTATTTTTACTGACTATAGAATGGATTATGAAGTCAACAGTCTCTGCCACCAAAAATGAAATTCAGAGAGCAGCTTGATGATCTTGAATTCACTGATGACATTGCTCTTCTGTCCCACATCTTAAACCAGATGCAAGTTAAATTAATTACACTTGATGGGAGGTCATAAGGGCTAAAAATACATAGAGGAAAGGCAAAGAAAAAAATGAGAATAAATCAAGCAAATGATAACCAGATTTTCCTTAGTGAAACCTCACTTGAAGATGTGGAATCAATCACACATTTAGGAAGCATGTAAACAAAGTTGGGACAACAGTTAGAGATATTAAAACAGGAAAGAAATATGGAAGAGTAATTTTTATAGCACTTAGAAATTTGTGGAAGTCAAAAGAAATTAAATCTAGCACCAAACCTAAAAAATATAACTCTACCATGAAATTAATTTTGTTGTATGGTTCCAAATACATCTTTGCTTCATTGGCTACACAAAGGCTTTCAATAAAGTAAGACATGTCTACATGATAAAGATGCTTGCAGATCTACAAATTTATGGCAATGACCTTAGACCTGTAAAAAACATATACTATAAACAGAAAGCTGCTATAAAGATTGATAATGAAGTAGGTCAATATCAGCCTATTTGGAAAGGTATGCAATAATGATGTGTAATGTCTCAAGATCTTTTTTCCTTATACAGTGAAAACATGTTAAATAATTTAGAAGATATGAGAGGAATAACCATTGGAGGACATAACATCAGTAACATTAGATATGCAGTGATGATCCAATATTAATTGCAGACAATGAACAGTATCTAAGGTATAAAGAAAAGTACATATATCTAAGAATAAAAGGTAAATGGAAAAATTTCTTCTTCTTCTTCTTCTTCAGCTTTCCGAGCCATTGAGGTCCTTTGCTGCAAATACAATCCGTCTCCATTCGTCTCTCTGGTGGACCTTCTCTTGCCAGTCGTTGATTCCAAGTGCTTGTAGGTCTGTACATGTATTATCTCTCCACCGTCTTCTTGGTCTACCTCGGGGTCTATGGTAAATGGAAAAATATAACAATGATTAATGTACATGCACCCACTGAAGAGAACGAAGATGACGTTAAAGAAAACTTTTATAATGATTTGGAAGATGTCATAGAAGAAACCCCCAAACAGGACATCCTGATTGTGCTGGGAGACTTCAATGCAAAAATAGGTAGAGAGCAAACTCATAAAAAAGTGGCCGGTATGGAAAGCCTACATACAACTTCAAATGATAATGGATGGAGAGTCATCAACCTGGCAGAAGCCAAAGGACTGCAGATTAGCAGTACCAGACTACAAAGAAAGATATACACAAACAAACTTAGAAATCATGTGACAAGAGAACCTATAATCAAATAGATCACATTTTAATTAACAACAGAAATGCATCAAACATACAATAAGTTAGAATTTATAGAGGAGCTGAGTGCCACAGTGACTACTTTCTCGTTGGAGCAAAATTTAAAATAAAACTTAAGAGAGCTTTCTATACTAAATTACAAAGATTACACTCAACATATAACAGAGAAAAACTACGAAAAATTACAGTCAAAGAGAAATTTACAGATGAAATAAAATGTAAACTTGAAACTCTGCAAAACCCTTTGGAGGAAAGCGTTGACCAAACTTGGTTGAACATCAAGAAAACAATTCAATCTACTGCAGAAGAATGTCTCAGTGTGTTAACCACGCATAGAAAGAACAGATGGTTCAATCAAAAATGTGAAGAAGCAGTCATTAGGAACAAGAATGCCAGACATTTATGGTTAAATGACATCAACAACATCCACAAGGAAGAGCAATATAGAAATGAGCTGTAAAGAGGCTACAAAAATAGTTCGACAGCAGAAGCGAGAATATATGAGTAATATAATCAAAGATATGGAAATTAATCACCAGAAAAACGAATCCAGAAAGTTTTTTAAAGAACTGAAGTCAATGAAACGAGGGCACCAACACAACATATACGCGACACATGGAAAGAATATTTTGTTGAATTACTAAATTGTGAAGCTCCAAGTAACACTTTCCCACAGGAAGAGGTTCTAACGTATGAACCACAAATTGAAGAACCTGCATTTGAAGAAATCCTATATGTAATCACACAACTTAAAAACAATAAGGCAACTGGGGCTGATGGAATTGCTGCTGAATTTATAAAGGCAAGTGGCCATGCATTACATCTAAAGCTATACGAACTAATAATAAAAACTGGAGGACAGAAGAATTACCCCATGATTGGAAAGAGTCATTAATTGATACCTATCTTTAAGAAAGGAGACAAGTTCCAATGTGAAAATTATAGAGGAATATCACTACTGTCCACAAGCTATAAGATACTATCCGCAGTATTACTAAATAGACTAAAACCGTATTCAGAAGACACATTAGGTGACTACCAGGTGGGTTTTAGACAAAACAGATCAACAATAGATCAAATATTTATCTTACGACAAATAGCCGAGAAAAATTGGGAATATAAAAGAGATCTCTGTAACATTTTTGTGGATTTTAAAAAAGCTTATGATAGTGTCCATAGGAATAGTCTATGGAATGCTATGCAGGAATTTGGAATACCAAGGAAGTTAATCAACATGACCAGACTATGCATGGAAGATACTTATAATATAGTAACACTAGCTGACCCTGCCCGGCTTCGCCCAGACCCTGGTGGGGAGCATCTCATTTAATTCATATAAGTAGTCATATAAGTTCTCGTTCCCGTTACCGACTGTCTGTCTGTCTGTCTGTCTGTCTGTCTGTCTGTCTGTCTGTCTGTCTGTCTGTCTGACCCGGCCCGGCATTTCCCAGCTCCTGATGTGGAGCATCTCATTTAATTCATATAAGTAGTCATATAAGTTCCCGTTCCCGACTGTCTATCTGTCTGTCTATCTGTCTGCCTGACCCTGTCCGGCTTCATTAAATTCATACAACAAAAAAAGTAACTTAAAAGAACGTTCTTCTACACACCATCCATTATTTTTAATGAAAACTCTTTCTAATCACCTGCATGACTACAGTAACTTCTTAAGCAAAAAAAGATGAGTTACAATGTTATGCATTGTGCATCATTTTTATGAAAACTTTGAAAATGCCTTACAGATTGTATCATTATTTATTATAACTCATATGCCGGTACATAACTATGGACAAAGAGTTTATAAATCTTTGAAAACGATGCCACAATATGACTATAAGTTATACAGAAAAGTTATGCCCCTTGAAATAACTTTTACAGAGTTAGGTCCCCTGAAATATATGAAATTATGATGAAAAATGAAATAATACTGAGTAAGCAGGCGATTTCACACTAACAAAATATCACAGTTGTCAGCTCTGGAATGAAAGGAAGGCGTGTAGAAAATTTCATCTCAATCGGATGGGCCGTTCGCGAACAAATAAAGGCCATACGGACAGAGATACATAAATACATACAGAGATACATACGCACAAGTCTTTTTTATATATAAGATATAAAGGCAGGAAATCAGACCCTTTCCAAATAACATCTGGCTTGAAACAGGGTGATGCACTATCACCGCTACTCTTCAATCTGGCTCTAGAGCAGTGTTTCCCAACGTGGGGCCCACGCCCCACAGGGGGGAAATTTGATTGTTAAGGGGGGCAATTCGAAAATGGAAGAAATCGGCTGGATATAAAAAAATGGGGAAACTTGAGACTGAAGTTAACTAAATTGGAACCTGACATAAAATCTCTTTGCAGCAAGCATCAATCTCAAGGATCTCACCAAATTTAAATAATTACTAATAATTAAAATAATATAGAAAAATCTTTCATTAAAATTATTTTATACATGAATTTCAGTTCTCCATTATATGTTTTGAAAATGTACTTACTGTGGTTTGCTCAATAATTTCTCCTTTGGCTAGGATCGGGTGCATTATTTGCTGCTCTCCCCCTCAGTAGTGCGCCTTGTCAGGTCGGGGGCCCGGATGATCAAAATAAAAACCCATGACATATCTTCACCTTAGATGTGGGCCTGAGCTCACAGTGAGATTAAGGGTCCACAAAAAAAAAGGGGGAGGCAGGGGAACCAGCTTGTCTGGGGTAACCGCCAAACCAAAAAAAAAAAAAAATTCGGCCAACACAACCAACACACAGGTGTGGGGAGGGGGGGGGGGGGGGGGTTTGACCCCTCTGGGAACCGTGAGCCTATTTAACAATTTTAGAAAGGCTTAGGTGGGGCATAGCACAAAAAAGGTTTGGAAACACGTCTAGAGAAAGTTGTAAGGAAGGTAAAGGAGGAATGTGATATTGGAGGAACATCCAAGCTGCTTGGTTATGCAGATGATATAGATATTATAGGGCAAAGTGAACAAAAGACATTGGAAATATTGACTCACTTAAAGGAAAAAGCCCAACAGATGGGGCTGGTTATCAACCAAGATAAGACAGAATATATGGTAATTTCAAGAGACGGAATGGCTAGAAACACTGGCCACATACAAATAGATAATATGACCATTAAAAGAACGGAAACATACAAATACCTGGGTACAATCTTCAACTGCTCCAACATCATAAGGGAAGAAATACAAACTAGAATCAACTCTGGAAATAAGATATACTATGCACTACAACATCTACTAAAATCAAAGGCGCTATCTCGTAACACCAAAATCACAATATACAAAACACTGATCAGACCAGTTGTGCTGTATGGCTCTGAAACCTGGAGTACAACGAAAGGAGACGAAGCCTTGTTACAAACCTTTGAGAACAAAATTTTAAGTCGCATCTTTGGACCCATTAGGGATACACAAAGTGGAGAGTGGAAAAGAAGAAGTAACAAAGACATTTATGATCTGTTTAAGTCCCCGCTAATCACTGGTATCATGAAGGCTAATAGACAACAATGGCTGGGGCATATAGAAAGAATGGAAGATAATAGGGAAACAAAACTCGCTTACACTCAAGAAATAAATTACCGTAGACCCCGAGGTAGACCAAGAAGATGGTGGAGAGATAATATATATACAGACCTACAAGCACTTGGAATCAACGACAGGCAAGAGAAGGTCCACCAGAGAGACAAATGGAGACGGATTGTATCTCCAGCAAAGAACCTCAATGGCTCGGAACGCTGAAGAAGAGAAGAAGAATGAACAGTATCTGAAACACTTAGTATATACTGTTATTGTAGACAGTGAACAACTGGGGTTAGAATTAAATTGTATAAAAACAGATATTTTGCCCATCAACTAGGAAGAAAGAAATACCACAATGTAATATACGAGTAAATGATAACATTCTAAAACAAGTGAATTGGTACAACTACCTCAGAACAGTTATAACATCTTATGGGAGGTGCCTTGAAGAGATTAGAACAAGAATCGCTATGGCAAAGGTAGCCTCTTGCAAGATGGAAAACATACTAACCAATAAAAGGATGTTAATTGCAATGAGAAAAACAATGAACGACGAACGAACAAACTTTATTTTCAAAGGGTAACAAATTGGGCACACAGGCCTGTCTTACATTCGGCCCTTCCAATCACTCATCTTTCGTTCATCAGTGCATAGTGCATTCACATAGGAAAAAAAAACATTGATAAATGAATGTTGTAAACATAAACAATGCATGTTACCATGTTATGAGACAAATCCCCCATCCATCCCCTATCCATCCGCATGTTCCCCACACACACATCCACCACCCAACCACACACATACCCACAGGCACATACATGCCCCCATCCATTCACCTATCTCCCAACCCACACATCCCACACACCTCCACATACACCATCTCCCCTCCACACACACACACATCTTCCACCCACCACACATCCCTTCACACTCATCCCCCACCAACCCACACACAAACCCAGGCACACATTCATGCATCCACCCATCCATCACCCACCCACACATCCCCCCACCTTCACACATCTCCCCACCCACACATCCTCCACTCATCCCATAACCTACAAACACTCACCCACCCAAATATCCTCCACCACCCACACACACACCCCCAACCACTCAGCCAAACACACATCCCCCAACCACATATCCAACACCCACACACACAGATTCCCGCCAACTTACATATCCCGCACCTACCCACACACAAAACCCGCACCCACCCACACATCCCCACTTACACACAACCCCCACCCACACAATCTCCCCCACTAACACATCCCGCACCCACACACACATCCAGCACCCACACACATCCCCACCCACCCCAACCCTACACACACCCACCCTCCCACACATCCTCCACCCACCCACTCGCCAACACCCCCCCCCCCCCCCCACACCCCCGATCTCCAATCCACAATCACGTATCCCTTAACATCTCACCACCAATACACTCACAAACACACATCCCCACACTCATACACACATCCCCACCCACCAACACATTCCTCATCCAAAAACACACACCTCCCACCCACCCCACCACCTACATATACCCCACCCACACACACATCCCCCACCCATACACTCATCTCTCACACACATCCACCCACTCACGTACTCATCCATCAACCACTCACACTCACTCACACCCACACATAACCCACCCACCCATCAACATATGCATCTCTCATCTACCCTCCCACCCACACACACACCATCCACCTAGCCAAACACACATCCCCCATCCTCACATACATCCTTCATCCACCCGCATATCCCACAAATCCCCCACCCATCACCCCCTCACACATCTCCCCTCCCACACAACACCCCACCCATAAACACATTCCCCCCACACACACACATCCCCCCACATGCATTCCCCATACACATCCCCGCACAACATCTCTCACCCACACACACACACACCTCCCCACCCACCCACACCTACAAACATCCTCACCACCCACACATACATCCTCCACCCACTCACATTTACTTCATCTAAACTCACACACTCCCACCCACACAGACATATCCCATTCACAGACACACCCCCACACCCAACCCCCACACTCAACCCCCACACCTATCCCTCCACACCCATCCCCCAGCCCACACACATCTCCCACACACCCATTCACCCATTCAAATACATATTCCCTACCCACATCCTCAACCCACCAACACCCACATACTTCCAACCATCCTCCCAAATATCCCCACCCACACACACGTCCCTCACACACACACATACATCCCCCACCAACCACACATCCCTTCACCCATCCACACATCCCTTCACCCATCCACACATCACCCATCAACCCACACACAACCCCTCCATACATACATTCCCCACAACCCCACACACCCATCCCTGACATACACACCCATACACACATCCTCACATCTAGACACATACATGATGCCTCACATGATCACTGAAACTAATAAGAACAAACTCCCACACTTTACACACAGTTGAGACACTGACGATTGTCGTGAGCATTCTCGCAAGAATTGTAAGACATGGAGAAAAAAATTGTACATATACAATGTGTAGCGTGAAAATTAGTGATGCAATTCAACTCTTTCTATTTTCTCTGTCTGTCTGTCTGTCTGTCTGTCTGTCTGTCTGTCTGTCTCTGTCTGTCTGTCTGTCTGTCTGTCTGTCTGTCTGTCTGTCTGTCTGTCTGTCTGTCTGTCTGTCTGTCTGTCTGTCTCTTTTACACAGGCACACACACACACACACTCTCACACTCATTAACTCTCTCTCTCTCACTCATACTCCCTAACTCTCTCACTCACTCTACAGCGGTGTACATGTGTTCATATTATAAATGATAACATCAATTGGCATTCAAAATGATAATATGAACATGAGAATACACACAAAATATGGAATAGCATGTTACATGACGTGTGCGCTCAAATCTCTCTCTCTCTCTCTCTCTCTCTCTCTCTCTCTCTCTCTCTCTCTCTCTCTCTCTCTCTCTCTCTCTCTCTCTCTCTCTCTCTCTCTCTCTCTCTTCTCACTAACACACACACAGAAACTCACAAACAATGCGCACACACATACACACACACACACACTAACACATCCATTCTCCCACTGTCCCCCTCTCTCTCTCTCTCTCTCTCTCTCTCTCTCCCTCTCTCTCTCTCTCTCTCCTCTCTCTCTCTCTCTCTCTCTCTCTCTCTCTCTCTCTCTCTCTCTCTCTCTCTCTCTCTCTCTCTCGCAATCACTATTTCACCCATTAAGTCACTCTCTCCATCTTTCATTCACTCTATATCACACTCTCTTTCACTCTCACTCACACACATACAGACACACACCCTCAGAATGGTGAAGTGCTACATATAACCTCTGCTTTTGTATGGATGTGAAATGTGGACAATGAGCAGACAAGCTGAAAAATATCTAATGGCAGTGGAAATGTAATTTCTGTGGAAAATACAAAGAATACCATGGACAGACAGAAAAATCAATCAGCAAGTCCTACTAGAAGCAAATGAAAACTGTAAACTGATTGAAGAAATTAGATGCACACAGTCACATTTTTTGCGGCTCTTTATGAGAAGAAATAAACTAGAGAACTTCATGACAACTGACAAGATTGAGGGGAAAAGAAAAACGGGAAGGCAGAAAAGTAAATATCTGGATGGCTTGGCTACATAGCATGGTTGAGACAAATACACAGAGCTGATACACGATTCTGGTGATTGTGTAAGATGGCAAAACATGACATGCTTATCGGCATGGCACATGATGATGATGGTTCCAAAATGTGGAGATTTGACCAAAGCAATTACGAATAAACTACAGACATTCTTTGATTGGACTAAAATGGTATGACAAAATCATGAAGAGTACTAAACAATTGTTAGTGAATCAAGAGATGATGAAAGGATATTAGCACTGGATAGGATACACATTAAACGCACGTTTTAATAGTATAATTAGAAAGACCTCTCTCTGGAACACACAAGACAAAAGAAATAAAGGAAGACTTAAAACACACAAAGACAAGAATAGAATGAGAGACAGAGATGAATAATATGGAAGGATATGAAATGAGCTGGACTAAACATCATTGCCTGCTGACCTGGTGGCCATGGGTTGAAGTCATATAGAGGTGGATTTTAAACATTTATCTGGTCTCCAATTTTGAATCAGACAAATATGGATATCAAGAAATGTCCTGTATGATATTAACCACATCACATCTCGAGTGTTGATTTTTCTATAAAAATTATGGGGCTGGCACCATGTTATCAGTACCTTTCTAGGGTTGTCGAAAGAGTCCCTTTGTTACTTTATTGTTTTATGAAGGGAGCTATAGGACATAAAAAAAGATGACTGGCTTGGTGTGAGTTTGTTGTGAGCCTATGCCTCCTTGGGGAATAAAAGACTACAGAAGAAGAAGAATAGAGAGTGTTGAAGTCTTCAGTCTTGAGCCAAATATGTTGCCTAAACTGCGTTGAGTTTATTTTTGTGTATTATGTCCTTGATAGATTTCATATGTTGTACCAGTCATCTGAATCTTGATCTTCCTCTAGCTATATAGCCAGAGTATTTTTGATTGTAGGCATAACATGAAATGATTGCTGATTGGACTTCATTCTCACATGATGTCTGAGCCACTTGAATTATTATCTCTATACAAATTCAATGCAGGGATTGGTACCTATGATATTTATAATGTCATAATTTCTATGCTATCCCATATACACTATTTTCAAATTAAGACATGTTAAGTTGTCTATCTTGTGTATTAGATAGTTGACATTCAAAGCATAGTAATGGTATTCTTATCACTTGTTATATTAAAAAAACATTTTTGTTATGTTATATATTTATCACAGAGGTTAATTCTGTACTGATAAACATATACTTGAGTAAGTCTGATGACTTTTTATTCAGTTCAGTTAAAAGTAAGTTGAGACAGTGTATCTCTTTGAATTATTATTTCTTTTGGGTGATCGCTTGCTTTGAACTCAAGCATAGTCCATACATGTGCTACTACCTCTTACTTCTTATGCACTGGACTGATTTGTGTGTGTGTGTGTATTAGCTTTCCCTATTACCAGTGTCCTTCTCTATCAGGAGAACTCAGTCTGACTTCTAAAGTACTTGTAATTTAAATTCCCAAGTCAAGGAAAAGAAGTCAACATTTTAGTCCAACTGACTGGTGTAGGGGTTGAACTCACTATCTCACCATCAGCATCACCATTTTGAATTTTCCCAATTGACACATCAAATTCTTTCGCTAGCGAACATATCCTTCGACAACGGTTCATCTGTACTGCTGCGTCGATTTTGGCGGTGTTTTTTTCTGTTGCAACCATATGCACTTGACCCGGCCGTCGAAGATCTGTCGTGAACTTACGTCCTTCCCGAAACATTCATGCCCAATCTGTCAGTTGTCTTCGACACACATTTATTACCATACGCTGCCTGCATTCTTCGATGAATGTCCACTGGTCGACATCCTTCAAATGAAAGAAACTGAATCACCGCTCTTTGACTTCTTTGGACGGATTTTGGATCAACCCGGCCATTTTCTCAATGGTCAGAAACAGAACCTATGCATCATGGGACGATAAGCATGTGCTCTTTTATTCATTGGTTAGTACTTAGTACTTATCACATGACTATGACATGATAATGTTCAACGTACACAATTATGCGCGGCACGAACGAATTTCAAATGAATGCCCCTTATATATTTGAATATGTTAGATAGCTGTACCTTTACACACCACACATGTTTAGTATTATTTTCTATCAAAATCTTATTTTTCTAGAAATTTCATGGTAAATTTGTCAATGTGATCAAGCAAGCTGACAAATCTGCTCAGAATTTGCTCAAGCTCGTGGTGCAAAACTTCCCCAGCTTCCAAGATGTGGCAGAGTTTAAGGGAAAAAAAGGTTGGTCACTAAATTAATTTTTAAGTAGTATTTTTTGTACATACATTTATGAGTTTGTTTTTTTTTTCCCCCGATCACCTATCCCGTTATTATACATTTCTTGAGGAATTTAGTACTGACACAGTCCATTTATTTAGTGGGCTATATTTTCATGGACACTCATGCCACCTTATGTTTTTGATGGAATATCACACATTCCATTTAGGTTTCCTTATTAATTACAATCACTTACACTCAATAACTTGTTGGCTTTTTCAATCAAGGGGTCTCTGTGCCAAAGTGATTAAGGTGTCTACTTCACATTATGAAGGTAATGGATTCATTTCCGGAATCCATCATTAGGTTCATGAGTGCAATGTTTTCAGAGACTCCTGGGGGTCATTGCTGAAGCTACAAAGTTTGTGCTCTATATGATGCTATTGACAGACCTCTGTGTGGAAAGAAGACCAGGCCATATGGGATAGAACCCATTGAAATGAAGTTGATCCTCTTGCCCTTAACCTTTTTTTAACCAACTAACTGTTAAAGTTTAATTTAAACTAGTTCTGTTGGTGTCTTGCTACTGTTACCAATCTAGATGTATTTACCGTGGGCTGCTAGGGAGGCGGAGTACAGGCTTTGATCTTCGAGAATTTTTTAGAGAGTGATGCTGTCATATACACGGATGTGTTGGTCGTTCGATGAGTGAGAAGTTAATGGGCTTTACGGCTCAGGCCAGAGGGATAATTGTGAAGGAAGATTCTGGTGCATTTCCTTTGACCACAAGTAGCCTGATAATGGAAGTCATGGCAGTAAGTACAGCAATAACAGTGCTCGTGACACAGACAATCACTAGGGCATGTTTCCTTAGCGACTCATTGAGCATGCTCAAGAGGATAGAGATGGGGTGGATCCGAAGAGAGTGGTTGCTATCTCTGGAGTGGTCTCAGCTGGCAAACATTAATTTCATCTTCGTGCCAGGGCATGCAGGAGTACAAGGAAATGAGCGGGCTGACAAGCTCGCAGGTAAGGCTACTGTGGAGAGTGGACACGCCATGGACCAGGCTGACATTCTGAATTCTCTACTAGAAAAAGACTGTTGCGAGAACCAAGTGATGACTGTGAATCTACAACCATAGTCATACTGTGAGAACTGCAGATTAAAAGAGGTGTGGCCAAACAAGAACACTACGCGGGAAGCCAAAGAAGATTGATAAACCAACACAGAATTGGTGCCGTGAGCCGCTGCACGCTGCAGGATTTCTGAGGAGGGGATCCGAGCACTAATGGACTGAATGGTTCTTCTTCTTCTTCTTCTTCTTCTTCTTCTTCTTCTTCTTCTTCTTCTTCTTCTTCTTCTTCTTCTTCTTCTTCTTCTTCTTCTTCTTCTTCTTCTTCTTCCTCTTCTTCTTCTTCTGCGTTCATCCGGAATTTTTTTTTCCGGACGTGATTGCGTTGTGCCTGTTTACAGCAGAGCTGCGTTCTTGTGCCGTTAGGCCGACTTCTGCGGGCATTTGTTGACCGGGTTAACCTTCCCAGGACGGATTGGTTCGATGTGCAGTGAGGATGATCTGTCGACTAACTAACTAACTACTATAATCAATCATATTTCTTCATTGTTCAATGAGAAAAAAGAAAATCACCTGTTCTGGGCAAAACATAAGTATATAACTACTGTTCTGGTCCATTATGATCCTGATGCCACCAGTAAGTGGTGTTAGGGAAAGTCCCAGGTAGTAGCTTTTCATGATATATCCTATACAAGTTCATTCCCTCCTGTGAAATCGTATCTGAAGAGATAAGATTATAAAGACTCCTTGGTGATGACGAGACTGCCCGTGAAACTGACACCTGGGGTCAATCAATAAGGTGAGTCCCCACTCCTCCTGTTAATAGGAAGGTAAAGGCTCGGTACATGAAGTCCATGACGTTCTGAAGACCACCCAGAGATGTGGAACATGCTCCAACATTCTGCAGCATCCCACAAAGCAAGTCCAATGCACCAAGTTTTCATAATGGGATTAAAATATAAGAACACTGGTTCTGGACTGCAACCAAATATCCAGTTTGGAATGGGAACACAACCAAAACACTGGCCCTTGCACTATAGACATTAATCCAGTATAATAGATGGAATCCAACATCAGATGGAAGATGTACAACAGAGATTAGGAGCAGAATAGGGCAGGCAAAAGCCGCATTTCAGAAAATGAAGAGTATCTTGTGCAATAAGTCACTGAATGTAAGAAAGAGAGTGATGAAAATGCTATGTAGAACCAGTTTTGCTGTATGGCAGTGAATCTTGGAATGTAAATGAACAAAGTAAGAAGAAATTAGAAGCAACAGAGATGTGGTTCCTGAGACGAATGTTGCGAATTCCTTGGACTGCCAGAGTAACTAACGATAACTGCCTGAAACAGGCTAATGAAACTAGAACATTATATACAACAATAAGACAGAGACAAACATCTTTCTTCGGTCACGTGATGAGATGAGAGGCATTGGAGAACATCGTAACAACTGGAAAGATCGAGGGGAAGAGAGGCAGAGGCAGACCAAGAGAAATGATGCTGGCTGGATTGAGACGGTGGCATGGAGGAATATCAGCAGCAGAGTTGATCCAGAAAAGCAAAGACCGAGATCTGTGGAGAGCCATGAACGCCTACGCCAGCTGGCACGGCACTTGATGATGATGATGAATAGATGGAATTAACAAATTCACTCAGAAACTACCTCCTTCATAATACGCCACAGCTAATTGTGACCTGGGTTAGAAATTCCCCAAAAGAACCTATAATCCAGGCTTGAGGATAAATATGGTAGTTCCATGTACACACAGTAGCCACCCTCCATGACCTGCTGAGGCAAACTGAGGCCAGTGGGTCATTTAATAGATAGGGTATCCTCCTCGCATTGTCTTGAGGGTACTTCCCTAGAGCCTTGGCAACACTGTAGACCAGGGGTGGCCAACACGAGGCCTGTGGGCCACATATGGCCCGCCTGGAGTCATATTGTGGCCCGCGGAACTAGGTCAAATAAACATAAATGGTAACTTTATTCTACATATCACCAAAAGAACATTACATCATGAGTCGTTCGTATCATATATTTTTAAATTATAGCTAAGAGAAATTTTAAATATCTCGCATTTTTTGGGGAAACATTCATTGTTTGTGAGCCATTTTAAATATCCCGAATTTTCTGGAAAATTCATAGATGTTAGCTATTTCAAATATACCACGAGCAGCATGATGATGGAGGTGATGGCAGTTACACAGGCTTTCATATGGCTGGAATCACAGCATTATACCAACGTGTGTGTACTAAGTGATTCAATGAGCATGATTCAGAAGGTCGAAGCTGGATCTGTACGTAGACAGTGGACTGAGTCGCTGCGGAAGTCTGTTGTCCGTAAAGTCACCTTCATCTTTGTCCTGGGACATGCGGGAGTCGAGGGAAATGAACGAGCTGATAAACTGGCTGGCTCTGCGCCCCCTGTAGATGGCCAGCCCATGGATCGTGCCAATGTTATTAACGTCCTCAAATATATGGCTAGAACAGAGGACTTTGACATCAGTGATTCCACATCGCTGTCCAGGATGAAAGACTTGGGAGTAAGAATCGGCACAGGTTGACGCGAGAGGTACATCGGGAAAACAAAGCGCCTCGTCAACCAACACAGAACTGGCACTATTAGCCACCGGATGCTGATGAATATGCTGGGGGGAGGATCTGAGCACCTATGGACATATCCGGAGTGCAATGAAGACACTGTCTGACACTAGATGTTGATAGAATTTAATATGAGACTTCAACTTCTGATATATATGATGTCCATTTTAAAAAGACAGATGAATTTGCGGCACTGTATTCACTTAAGGACACCACTAAGTCACGAGATTCGTTAGAGGCAGTTACATCAACATTGACTCTCTTTTCGTTACAACTTAACCACTTATCGGGCGTAACAACTGATGGTGCTTCAGCAATGGTTGGGAAACACGAAGGTCTAGGCCTCCAAAGTCAGTAATACTTCAATGCTAAATTTTCATTGCATTATTCATCAGGAGAATTTATGTTCGAAGTCCCTCAAAATGGACCATGTCATGAAAGTGGTCGTCAAAATAGTGATCTGCATTAAGTTGAACGGGTTGAATAACCGTCAGTTCCAAGAGTTTCTAAAGTCTTTGGGCTCAGATTATAATGACGTTACATTTTATGCAGAAGTAAGATGGCTGATCGGTGCAAAAATGTTGAAAAGAGTGTTCGATTTGCAGCAAGAAATACAACCATTCTCTGCAAGCAAGTCAAAAAGTATCCCAGAGTTTGAAGACAAATAGTGGGTTTGCGACTTTGCATGTCTGGTTGATATAACTAGCCACCTAAATGACATTAATATTCGTCTACAAGGGAAAGATCAATTAATTAATAAGATGTATGATCATATTTCTGCATTTCAAATGAAACTTGGTCTTTGGGAACAACAGTTGAGGATAAAAACTTTACTCACTTTCCTGCGTAGTCATTGCAACCAGACATCACAAAGGAGGCGGTGGATAAATACGCGCCTTTGATATATGACTTAAACCTCAAATTTGAAAACCGATTTCAGGATTTAAAAAAAAATAAAATCATGTGGTATACGTGAATTTATTACCAGGAAGATTACAAATGGAACATTGTGAAATGTGTTGTGATACACAGTTAAAGGAGAAATTCCATCATATTGGTTTGGAAGCGTTCTATAAAACGTATTTGGACAAGGATAAATATCTTGCATTTTGCAAACATGCTTTGTCGATGGTTTCGCTATTTGGGAACACTTATGCATGTTAACAGCTTTTTAGTCACATGAAGCACATCAAATCACAAGTGAGAACACGAATTACTGATGTTCATAGGAAAACTGAACACCAGTCTAGATCAATGTTGATGCACTTAGTTCTGCAAAACAAAGTCAAATGTCTCACTTTTAAATATGTTTAAATTGCCTAATAAATATGTTTGATTCTCAGTTATGTTTTATTTTCTTTAAAAAAATATACATATTTTTTTTTTTTTAACATTAAACCAGGCTCGTGTTTGACCACAATCCCACCTACTGGGAAGCGACGATGTGGTCAAAGCTGTAGCACGCTTGCTTGTTTACTTTAACTTGTTTACTTTAATTAACAAAACAAAAAACAAAAAATATTAGGTGCGTGGCCCGGCAGGAAATATTATTTCTGAAATTTGGCCTGCCTGCTGAAAAGGTTGGCCACCCCTGCTGTAGGCCATCCCTTTCAGTGCCATCAGCATTGGCAAATGAAGATGTAGGTTTAGGCTGGTAATTCCAACTCGAAGTCACTGTGCTAATCATTGGAGTTTCCCCATTAAAAAAAGAGGAGCTGAAGTTCTGAGCTGGGGACTCCCATTTGGTTGTCCCAATTAAAGGCCTCTCCATCATCCCTTTCCTCTGTTGATACAAAAAAGGCAAATCCATTGCTATACATTTGTACTAAAATCAAATGAAATAATCGAAGTATCAACAAACATAAAAGGAGATTCAAGGAAATGGGGAGGAGAAGGGAGGGTTTTGCTCATTCACCAGTCCCCTCACATTGTTGATGGAGTGTATTCCACTCAGATGGACAGTGGGTGATATATTCTCATTTTTCACCCTATATTTGTGCTGGACACTGAGATTTCTTGCTGAGTTGGGGACATCATTACACAATCAACAGCATGATAATGTACCTGTACAGATAACTCAGAATTCTGACAAGACCCAGACAATATGAGACCTGGGCATCATGAGATAAATATCATATGACAGATATCATAAGGTAAGCTTCATGAGACAGGCAGCATGAAACTGCATGATGAGACAGATACCCTGAGACAAGTATCATGAAGTAAATCTCATAAGACAGACATGCTGAATCAAGCATTATGAGGCAGATATGAGACAGATGGGAGACAGGCATCATTTACAACTGTAATATACAATATGT
Organism: Cepaea hortensis; assembly: GCA_963921405.1. Lineage (NCBI taxonomy): Eukaryota > Metazoa > Mollusca > Gastropoda > Stylommatophora > Helicidae > Cepaea > Cepaea hortensis. The sequence continues at coordinate 67,753,609 of OY992887.1, forward strand.
AATGTGTAATATAATTTGACCAATGGCCAGACCAATCACCAATCCTTATGGGCGGTACTTTTGGTACAAGGATGCCCTATCCCATCCACACTCACACTACAATGCCAGTCCTCCCCTCTCTCAGACTAGACTCAGTTCACAAGTGCTATCCAACATCACCATCAAATCATTTGCTCTATCCCTATTGGCTAACATTAATACATTTTCAACAGCAGGTAAGGCATCATCTTATAAGCAATATTCACATGTGAAACAAAACGCGCATGAAAACATGTCCTTTCCCCTGAATCATGACCTGAGCCATCAGATATATATTCAACAAACATAGGCAAGGTTCGAACACATATTGTCCTTTTCTGAACGCAGTTCGGAAACCCAATCAATGTTGCAAAGGAACAAATGCGCTTAATTCAGAGATAAATTGCATATAAGGCAAATATTTATGAGTGCTTTTAGCAATTCTTATGAACATAAAATAATCACCAGTCATCACAGGAATTGTGTTATTCTGGCATAAAATGCATGTTCTGCAAACATATGAATATAAAAAGGCGTCTTTCTTTTCATGTGAGATAGTACCAATAAAATCAACATCTCACTCACTCAAACATTCTCAGCATCTACAAGGAAAAGATTACATGTTACATCACACATTCTGACCACAAGAGTGATAAGATGTAGACTCACAAGAGTATTACTACAGTCAATTAAGAATGTGCAATGATATGCTTCCATAGGAAAGTACTATAGAGCATGAAAAATGCAGATATGCTTTGAGAGTGGTATACAGTCATCAGGCATACCGCAAAATTCTCAAAGCAGACGAACGATAGACATGGTAATAATGTTTTCAGTGGTTTAGACATGACAGCCTGATAGAAAGCACACTCAGTATAACTTCTCAATGAAGTACTGATCTAACTTTCACATTTCTCATACAAATACTCTGTTATTCGTCTCTTTCACTAGGCACAGCCACAACATTTTAAAAATGATTTATAGGCCCACCTGTGATGGGAAATTAAATGGGGCATATATTAGCACCACATCTTGAAAAACGACCCGTCCTGATGGAATCCGAAATCACAACTGTTAGACCATGGTGTTGGCCCAAAAAGATAGCGTTCTTAGCCAGGCGTTAGCCAATCAAATGATTGCATGCGCCTTTATCCTACCCTGCCCTGTTCGAGAAGCTTCTATCTTAAAATAACTTCGATATCGGGAGGGATACCGTTCCATAGCCAAAATGTTGAGAAATGTTTACTGGACTGAGACTGTGGATGAATGACCACGTTATGTTACACCATACAATTCTCACAATCCGTGACCTCTGAAGTGACGATAGCCATTCCACATGAAACATTCCTTTCTCCACTTTATTAAGCATACTCTTTGAATCTGTAATATAATGTGTGTTGCAGTTGTCTCCTCTAACCAGTGGAATGCTGCTGTTACTGCTTCCACCTCCATTCTCATGCTGGATGTCGTAGTCTCATATGCCAGGCTCTCCTTTTTCAAGACTCGTCCATTAGTATTTGCAATAAAACTCCAACCACTATGTCTATTTCTCACCACTGATCCATCGGTGTAGATGACTATGTCACCTTGGTGTGTGTTACTCTGGATCAGTTGTCGCACTTCAAACTCAGTGCGGCCTGCTGCCCGTTATCTGCACTCAAGACCCAGTGTTACTTTTACATTGTGCCAGTCTGTCATGTCTTACGGAACTTCAACCCACTCTTTTTTCATTCATGATTGATGGTCTCCAGATCACGGCACCTGATGTATAGATAGTTCTTCCTGTGCCATCCAGGACCTGCCTTGTCTTAGTCTGTGCCCCTTGACCATATCCATGGCTTCATGCAGGGGGTGATCCCTATCGGCAGAAACTCTTGGGTACCATTTGGCCTGAAGGACCCTATGCCTATCCATCATTGTTGGTGGCACCAGAATATGCCTCATGTGTATAATTGGTGTGTCCTTTGTGCACCCCAGGATTACCCGCATGGCAGTATTCTGTATGTGCTCCAACCTTTCAAGCTGGCTCTTTGATACTGTCAGCAGCCCTAAACCATACTCAATGACAGAAATTATTAACTGCTGAAAGAGCCTGTACAGCATCCTCTTATCTACCCTGGTTGCTGCCATCGCCCTCATTGCATTAAGTCCCCTACAAGTCTTCACCACCAAAGCCTCCACATGATCCTTAAAAGACAAACACCTGTCAAAAGTGATACCCAAGTACTTCAGTTTACTTCCTCTACTAAGAGGACATCCATTCAACATAATACCTGCGACATCTGCCTTGACGATCCGGTTATCCAGGGAGTACCAAACAACCGATGCTTTGTCTGGGTTTATAATGGCCCCTGCATCCCTGCATCACTCTGCCACCCTGTTTACTGCCACCTGTAAGTCTTCCGCCAAACTAGTCCTGAATCTGCCCTGTCTGTACACCAGCACATCATCTGCAAATGTCAAGATCTGATGTAGACACTTGGGTCATGGCAGATCCCTGTGGCAACCTAGGTGTAATAGTACAGGGGTCAGAAGTTCAGGAACCAATGCACTGTGCAACCTTTTAACCACTACTCTCGGGATGTTATTGAAGGCATATTTTGTTTTTTTTATATTGACTTCGAGTCATTCAAGTATGCCTTGTGGAGAAGGTATTTCTCAGCCAGAAATTGGTTGAAGTCTTTGGAATTTTCATAGAACAAGTCTTTATGCTTCCGAGGGCTGGACCGAGGATGTCCATAGCAGTGTTGTAAATTTTGTCCTTTAGGGCTGCGGCACTGGGCTTGAGGCGGTTTTCCAGCATATTTTCAAACGACAGCTGCTTGATTTTACTGTGTAGGCGGGTGATATGTAGTTTTTTTTTTTTTTTTGCACTTTTACCTCTTAAGGATGCCATGGTGGTTTGATGTGCATGTTTATTTTTTAGACAATCAGATGATGGTTTGTCCAACATTCGGCACTACACATGGATTTTGTCACCCGAACGTTTTGTCTGTCACTCTTCCTGATGATAACATAGTCAAAGAGGTGCCACTGTTTCGAGCGAGAGTACATCTACAATGTCCTATTTCTCATGGGAAGACGGAAAATTGTGTTGGTAATCAGGAGATCGTGTTCTGCACAGGTATGAAAGAGGAGTCCATTGCTGTTACAATTTCGGTAAATTGGTCATAAGTCTGTCGTTTATAGCCTTCGGAAATCCAGCCAGTTTGCCAACGAGTGCCGACTTAATGGCAAATCCCACACCTGAGTGGCATCTTTCCTCACTCTTCTTTCCACTCCGGAAGAATGTGTAGCCAGCACCTTCTTCACAGATTTGGCCTTCATCTGCAAGTCATGTCTCGCTCAAGGCTGCCGTGTTGATTTTGTACCTGCCCAACTCTTTCCCAATCATTGCTGTTTGTCTTTCTGGGCCAGATGCATCATCTCTATCAAGTAGGGTGCGTACATTCCAAGTTCCGATGGTTAAGGGAATATAGTTTTCTTTTTTTTGCTTTACCTGTTTTTACTTTAGTTGTATGTCGGCCACAGTATAGGGTACCCACCAACTGTGGCTAGCTGGTTAGGTAATGATGAAACAGACAATATTTAGGGCACCTTTTCTAGCCCTTTCCTCATGCTATGGGGGTGAGCAGTACTTTTTTTATAGAGGGCTGCTCAGTTGCTTAGGGGACTGCCTAATCCCACAGCTGCTCCAGTCAGTAGAATTAGACCATATAGCCTGAGCCACGCCACCTGTGTGCAGGTCTGTGACTATGACTGCTAGCATACCAATGCCTGCCGCTTCGCCACTTACTCACAGGGCTTGAAGATGATAGATGAAGGTAGATTAAGAATGACTGGCGCGATGAATAGGATTAAAGTGTGGAAGAGTTGCACAATTCGTTGACCACACTCTCTCTCGCCTGAGTCCATCTGAATCCAGTGGCAAGACAAGGCAAGATGACTGGACACGAATACAGGTGCAGTGGATGACCAGTGCGCTCTACGTGCCTTGCCGTGCTCATCATGTTCCACAATGCTTTGCAGGTAAACGACGTCTCGCCCGTTGAATCATCAGTGATTTCTTCCATGCAGTCTGCTGAATCCTTCACATGCTGGGTAGGCATACCCTAGTTCACCGATTGGTTTGAGGCTAAATCGGTTACCCACACTACTAGGAACCACATGCATGAGCTGGATGTCAGTGTCATAGTCTTGCTCGTATCTAGATAACTAAACTTGGGTTCATACAGGCAACAATAAATCTGTTCGTTATGAGATCGAATATTTATTGTATTTACATATACAGTATGCGTTGGCGCAGTGGGTAAACAGACCCGCGCTATATTACATCTGTCAAATAGTAAACATCACACACATAAGTATCATTTAACAGTCTAGCAAACTATCTAGCCTATGTCTATATATCTAGTGATATCTATAGAGTCCCTCAAAGGCAGGCCCTGTTGCCTCTCTCAAGTCCATCCGTCCTCTGCCGGTCTCCGCGTGTCCTAACTCGACACGGGCGGTAACTCTGTCCGAGTTCCTCGTGGACCCCGCATTAGGCGGGCCACATCAGTGTCCACGGAATCATGGACTTGGTGACCATCTCTATCTAGAAGGTTCTAGATTACTTGGGTCCTGCTCGACTCAATGGTTTCCCTTGGGCTGGAATTACAGCCCTTTACTAGATATGCAAGTGAGGCGGTGACAGGATTCCCCCCTCCCCCGTGACATGATTTGTTGTTGGGAATTAGATCCGTTCTAATTCTGTCACCGACTCACCTACAGTTGGTGTTGTAGTTTGGTGGATAGTGAGTTAATATACTTAGCTTAGCAGTTAGGATACATCTAAGCACCACTACTTGGAATACCTGTTCATGTATTGCACACAGTGCAGTAGTTCATGATTGAGGTTATCCCAACTCGTGACGCTTGGAAATACGCCACACATTCAGCATACACAGTACACAAACCTTAAAACTCAACACTATCAAGTTAAAATACAGTCACTTTATTATAAACATCAACTTATTAGTCAAAGCACACTAACAAGCCAACAGGGACACTTGTAGTATGAGGGGGATAAAATAACAAGGTAACTACATATTTAGCATTATATAACATACGGGAGTAAAAGTGTATAGAAATACACACACAGATCAAGATTTGAAGGTGTACTTATTTAGCCAAGACTTCGGTCTTGTTAACCCTCTATTATATAGGGGTTATTTGTCTGGGTACCATTTTGGGTACTATGAGAAGGGCAAGTTGTAAATACAACTACTAAAATGCCACGTAACTTCGGTCTGATAAGCATATTTAAGCACACGAGAGACAGGGATCTCTGCACCAAATCAGACAAGTGTTGTATGGTAGAATACATGAGTTTTTAGTGCTAATAGGTAGGTTGCCAGGTTACTATCTGAATGTTTTTGAAGCTCCTCGATGTTATCTTGCACTCTCGTTACTGTGGTAAAGGTTTCATCGGTTGGACGCGGCACTTGTTGCGGAACAATCTGCTCGTGGAGCGAGAACACATTAGTGACTGTCACACAAAAAAATGTCAAAATAATAACATGTCAAAAAAAAATTGTTTACAGAATCAAAATAAAGAGGCGCTGTGGAGGCAATGGTGAGACATTGCCGAGGGACTCAGATTACTTCTATTTTATCGCTAGATAGCTACTAGTTCTATGTAACATTGTAACGTTAACAATTTCTTTGATTTAAACAAATCAATGTGTTACCAAAAATCAATGTTTTATCAAAAATCAGTGTGATATGATTAAATAATTAATTTTACATGGCATTTAATAGGTTTTTAAGAAAACATTCTATGCCAAAACCGGAAAACGAGCCCCCAAAAAGCCTGTCATAGTCTTGCTCGTATCTAGATAACTAAACTTGGGTTCATACAGGCAACAATAAATCTGTTCGTTATGAGATCGAATATTTATTGTATTTACATATACAGTATGCGTTGGCGCAGTGGGTAAACAGACCCGCGCTATATTACATCTGTCAAATAGTAAACATCACACACATAAGTATCATTTAACAGTCTAGCAAACTATCTAGCCTATGTCTATATATCTAGTGATATCTATAGAGTCCCTCAAAGGCAGGCCCTGTTGCCTCTCTCAAGTCCATCCGTCCTCTGCCGGTCTCCGCGTGTCCTAACTCGACACGGGCGGTAACTCTGTCCGAGTTCCTCGTGGACCCCGCATTAGGCGGGCCACATCAGTGTCCACGGAATCATGGACTTGGTGACCATCTCTATCTAGAAGGTTCTAGATTACTTGGGTCCTGCTCGACTCAATGGTTTCCCTTGGGCTGGAATTACAGCCCTTTACTAGATATGCAAGTGAGGCGGTGACAGTCAGGCTTGGACCAGTGGGGAATGGTCTCTGAAAAGGGCGTAACAGTCATCCTTACCAAAGGTACTACCAATGCCTGTTATCCCAGACCCCCCACTTGATGATAATGATGTACTCATGAATAATAGTTGCAAATAGGAGACAACAGTTATACTTTCATCATGATAATAGGTTTCAGCTGTACCAATGTTTTCATACTTCCCATTTGTATTACAGTGGGTATATATAAGAGAGCACAGATTTTGATTGGAGACATTTGGGGATGCTGTGAAGGGCAAGGCTTGGGAGAATTTTATGATTTTGACACCATCACAATGTTTGCAGACTACCGGTTTGTGAAGCCACTTTTCTTTAAATTGTTTTTGTTTTGTTATAAGTGCTCAGTGTCTCGCAGTAAAGATAAAACACATGTGAACTGATTTATGAAAAAGGGTCAGAACAGCCCATTTAAACACACATGGGCACATGCATGCATGCACACACACAAAACCACATATATACACACACCAAGAAGGAGAGGTTTCATTCTCAGTTATGTCAGCCCTGTTATAATTACAATATTGTGTGTGCTTTAAACAGTCCTATTTTTGGTATGTTTTCCTTTTATATGACAGTTTAATATCCAGATTTATTCAGCCTCTTCTGTTTTCAAACCTAGTTTTACTTTCCATCTTTATTGTTCTTTGTAAACATATTAATTTTTTCTCAGTGCTATTTGCCAGCAATAAATGATAATGTTGATAACATAGGAGACAGGCTTCGTCTTCTTTCCTTATCCTTCTCTTCCTCCTCTCCCTTTTCCTCCTCCTCATCTTCTTCTGCTTCTCTTTCTCCTTCATCATCTTAAAAAAAAAGAAATAAATTTAGGAGGAAAATAAAATAATTGATAAAAATGGAGAGATTTATAGTTGCAACGTGGGTCCAAAAAGTGTTATACGAGTTCAGATCTGAACTAAGGGAGTCTCTGTGGTGAAGTGGTCAAGCCGTTTGACTCATGCTCCGAAGGTTGTGGGTTCGATTCCGTCCTTCGGTTTATGAATTAAATGTTTCGGAGACTTCTGTGGGTCGTCGCTAAAAGCTACGGAGTTCGTGCTTTGTGCAATGCTTTCCGTGCTGCGGAAAGAGACAGAGCTATATGGGTGCAATGAAGTCAACCCTGCCGACTTTTAAGCGACTTTTTAAGATCTGAACTAAACCATCTAGAGAAGAAATCAGAAAGCTATTAAACTGCTGAAATATGCAAAGAATACCATGGACAGACAGAAAAACCAATGAACAAGTCCTTCAAGAAACAAATGAAGATCATAAACTGATTAGAGTCATTAGACGTAGACAGTCACAATTTTTTGGACAGGTTATGAGAAGAAATGACTTGGAGAACTTGGTGACAACTGGCAAGATCGAAGGGAAGAGACCATGGGGAAGACCGAGAAGTAAATACCTGGAAGGCTTGGCTGCATGGCATGGTCGAGACAGGAACAAAGAGCTGATCCACGACTCTGGTGATCGAGTGAGATGGCAGAACATGACTGTCCAAGCTTATCGACATGGCACACGATGGATGGATGGTTGGCCATGAAGATATCCCAACAGAAACTATTAAAGCTAACATAGACACCTCAATTGAACAAATTATTTAGCAGAGGTATGGAGACCTAAGAAATACCAGCAGACTGAAGGAAGGGACAACTGGTGAAGTTGCCTGAGGAAAATTTTAGAGGAATTATTGTCAGTTCCTGGGAAAATATTAAGCAGGTTCAGTATGGAAAGATTAAAAGATACCAATTACAAACAACTGAGGGATTAACAAGCAAATTTCTATAAAGAAAATCTCTTGCAGTGATCTGATATTCACATTCGCATAAAAATCGAGCAAAATATTGAACTGAATTTACCACTTTATATTGGATTTGTAGGTTATGAAAAGGCAATGACAGGAAATTATTTGGATGGTGTTGCGGCACTCTGGGATCCCACAGAAAATTATTAACAGTAAAAATAATATATGAAGGTGTGGAATATTGAGTTCTTCATAAAAGAAAATTAACAGATACATTTGAAATAAAAACAGGAGTGTAACAGGATACCATTTATCACCATTATTATTCGTACTGACTATAGATTAGGTTATGAAGACTACAATAACATTGCAAGAAATGGAATGTAGTGGACCCTGACAAAGCAACTTCGCTAACGACATTGCGCTCCTGTTACACACATGAAATCAGGTGCAAAATAAACTAAATTCATTTGACTGAAGGTCACAAACAATTAGGTCTATAAATTCATAGGGAAAATACAAAGATAATGAGATTAAACTAAGCAAATTACAACCTAATCTTCCTAAATGAAGCCTCACTTCAGGAGGCTGAATCTTACACTTATTTAGGTACTTAGGTTACCACAATGTGGACAAAGATGCAGGAAATGATAGAGATATTAAAATAAGAATAGACAAGGCAAGATGAGCATTTATAACACTAGGAAATTTGTGGAAGTTAAAAGACATTAAACTTAACATCAAAGTTGTCGGCATCTGTGCATTATGGGTAGTGAACACTTTTCACTGTTCCAACAAGTTGTATATCCTTTACAGGACATCACAGTCAACTCCGTCATCATTTGGTTGTTTGTGATTTCTTGGCAAGTTTACGTTCAGTAGTTTTCCATTGAATGACCGGCACTCATACCATTGTATGAAAACCATAACAAGACAGTCTGCTTCCAAATCACCCACAGTTGTGTTTTGAATGTTGTATGTAGGATTATGAATTGCATTCGTAACCCTTTCTCCATAGTGTCATAGACTCACTCACGTTATGGATCTTAACTAAAGGTCTAAGGCAGTGGTAGGTGAATGCACTCGCACAATAAGCACTTGCACAAAAAGTACTTCGAATATAATGCATTTAATGTATTAGAGTAACGCACAGTATACGATCTCGCAGAGATCGTGTTTGATATGTACACACTAATCTGTGTCCACACACTAATCTGATTCCACACTTATTGTCGGAATCGTTTACAATTCATCATTCTGATTACACTCTCAGTATACACTATGAAGCAGTTAAATACAAATGTGCACTCGTTTACTCAGATTCGCCATCGCATTCACAGTCGCATTCAGTCGCGCTATCAACTATACACTCAGGAGTTAAACCACTACTCTGTGTCCGTCGCTGTCGTAAGTCTTAACCTGTCTGATTAACTTGGCTTTGCTCTTCCGTATCCCAGGTTCTCATACCCCGTGATTCATGTGTCGCCTGGGGCATGGTCCGTTGGACATAGGTCTAGCCCCAGTTACAGGCTCACCTGCACTTGACGTCAACAGCGGTGACCTTTCTCGGTATACCTGTCTACCTGTCCCTTACAATACACTACAGTCCCTGTAGCTAACCTGTCTTTCCTGCTACTGTCACCTATTGTCTTAGGCTGTATTGGGTCTGTGACACACTCCCCCTCGTCCCTATGAAAGTGACACACTTTCAATTTATGTCTATGGGTGTCATAAGTTAAACTATGTTTCTCTGTCAAAGACCCAATAATGTTGTCATGTCTTATTCTATCTGGTTGTATGCTGGAATGCTTTCATGTTGGTGAGATGCTTGGTCTCGTAAAATAGCGTATTGTTATTGTTGTGTATCCCTTACGGGACGTTGCAGTCAACACCAGCATTTTCCAGCTGCTGTTGATGTACTAGGCAAGTGTTATGTTCAGTAGATTGCCATTGCTTTCTGAACGACCGGCTCCCATACCAGCACGTTATAACACAATACGACACGGTCTGCTGCACAAATCGGTCACAGCTGAGCTTCGAAAGCCTGATACCCGGCTCACGAACCGCGTTCGCAAGCCTTTAGCCAAAGAGCCGGTGTATTATATATAGTGTATTCCACATAAATATTACCTTACTGTAACATGGCTAGTTGGTACTTTATGTGATCTTCTGTTTGAACTTTGTACCTTGTTTGGTTATGGAACTCGACACAGACCGAGGCGTTCGCAAGCCTTTAGCCACGGAGCCGGTGTATTATATATAGTGTATTCCACATAAATATTACCTTACTGTAACATGGCTAGTTAGTACTTTATATTATCTTCTGTTTGAACTTTGTACCTTGTTGGTTATGGAACTCGGCACAGACCGAAGGTTACGCTGATATATGCTAACATTCAAACTACGACCCCTCTCTCAACAATACCCTGTTAGGCGTTATGCTGTGACTAATCTGTCACAACATCAGGAAAAAGTTTACTGGACATGGTGGCCAGGTATCTAATCCCTGGTCTCCCCAAATCTTAGTACGTGTAGCTCATATCTAGATGATCATCTTTGGCACGTATTAGTCAATTCTAACAGTTGGAATAATTGATTGTGGGTTACACTTTTATCATCTATAGATTGCTTCCCTTGGGTGCATTATTTTCTACTGCCTAACCTCTAGTGGCTTTTAATTGTGAAAAAAAATTACATTTCTTTATTTTCTCTAAGTGTCATACACTTGGCGTCATGGCATTCAAAGTTGTGACATGTATGACAAATCTGAATGCTTGATGCCGAACGATGATTCTTAGATTACAATACTCTCTTTCCTTCAAATTTTTTATTCAAATTTAATGTCATATGTCTCATTCTCATAGGTGGAATGAGTATATAAGAGAATTATATAATAGAGAAAGGGAAGAATTAACAGAAGAAAATAACTTAGAAGGCCCACCTATTCTAAAAGAAGACGTCGCTGACACTATGAAACATATGACGAAAGGAAAACCATCTTGGCCAGATGAAATCACAGTAGAAGAATTAGAAGTATTGTGAGAATTTGCGGTAGATATATTAACCAAAATGCTGAATGATATTTACAACAGTGGATATTTTCCAAGCGATATGCTGAAATCTGTATTTATAGCAATACCAAAGAGACCAGGAGCAATTGAATGCGAAGATTTTCGTACAATTAACCTCATAAACCATGTCACTAAGCTTCTACTCAAAATTATAATGAGAAGAACAAGAAAGAAAATAAAAATGGTAATTAGTGAAGAACAGTATGGTTTTATGGAAGAAAAGGGTACAAACAATGCAATATATATATTACGAACACTAATAGAAAGGTCAATAGAGAAACAGAGAGACATATATTTATGCTTCATAGATTATACTAAGGCATTTGATAAAGTAAAACATGATGAGATGATTAAAATGTTGGAAGATATCAACATTGATGGGAAAGATTTAAGAATAATAAAGAATATATACTGGAACCAAGTAGCAGCAATTAAAATTGGAAATAAAGAGGGTAGTTACGAACAGATAAAGCTAGGAGTACGACAGGGGTGTGTCTTGTCACCCGATCTCTTCTCCCTATATAGTGAAGTAATAATGAGAGAGATCAAAGAGAAGCCAGGAATACTAATCAGAGGATATAATATAAACAATATATGCTATGCAGATGACACAGTATTGGTGGCGGATAATGCAACAAACCTACAACAATCGTTAGACATTGTGGTAACAGACAGTGCACAGAAAGGACTCTCCTTGAATATCAAGAAAACAGTAACAATGGTGATATCAAAGAAAATGGGGACACCACAATGTGACATAGAAATAGAAGGGGACATTCTCAACCAAGTGGATAATTTTGAATACCTAGGTGCACTTATAACATCAGATGGAAGATGTACAACAGAGATTAAGAGCAGAATAGGGCAGGCAAAGGCCGCATTTCAGAAAATGAAGAGTATCTTATGCAGTAAGTTGCTATCAATGAATGTAAGAGAGTGAGTGCTAAAATGCTATATAGAACCAGTTTTGCTGTATGGCAGTGAATCTTGGAATGTAAATGAACAAATTAGGAAGAACTTAGAAGCAACAGAGATGTGATTTTTAAGACGAATGTTGCGAATTCCTTGGACTGCCAGAGTAACTAACAACGATTGCCTGAAAGAGGCTAATGAAATTAGAACACTATATACAACAATAAGAAAGAGACAAACAGCTTTCTTTGGTCATGTGATGAGAAGAGAGGCATTGGAGAACATCGTGACAACTGGAAAAATCGAGGGGAAGACAGGCAAAGGCAGACCAAGAGAAATGATGCTGGACGGATTGAGACGGTGGCATGGAGGAATATCATCAGCAGAGTTGATCCAGAATACCAAAGACCGAGATCTGTGGAGAGCCATGAACGCCTACGCTAGCCGGCAGGGCACTTGATGATGATGATGATGTCTCATTCACACTGTCATTCATACTTAATATTAAAATACTTAAATATTTTAGTAATCTAATTAGCTGGAGTTCAAAAGTGCCTTCGTCACGGTTGAACGTAAATACAATGTCAATACATCGAGCACATTATGTATTGCTAAGTAAAGTCTATGGCACACGTAGGTGCTGTCACAGAAAAATGTGTCTGTTTCCTCTTAAATACACTCAATGCAAATATCTATCACACTGTTAAAATTATTCGTGTAAGTTGTGTTTAAAATATTGTTCTCTTAAATATCACTGTAATGTGGTAAGTTTGTTCGTTGCGCTCAGATGTGGTTGACTAGTTCTTTGTGCTATAATGTGTTAGATTAACTCGTTGTGCTGAGTTGTAGTTGGTTCATTTGTTGCGTTTTCGAACGGAAGTCTGGACAGTAGGTCCTTAAGCATGTACTCTGCTCCCTTTATATGTTGTATAGTGAAGCTGTAGCTCTGAAGCAATAGAGCCCATCTGGCAATACAATGGTTTGATGGCTTGCCCTGATGTAGGATGCTGAGTGGACTATTGTCAGACTGCAATATAAAATGTGTCCCAAGCAAATACTTTGAGAGCTTCGTGATTGAAAAAATTACTGCAAGACATTCAAGCTCGGATGTACTGTATCTTTTTTTTTCATGTAGTTAATTTGCGGCTGACATTCAGTACGGGGTGGAGGATGTTTTCGTAAGTCTGCAGAAGCACTCCTGCCAATCCGATCCCGCTGGCATCTGTTCTCACTGTAAATATTAAATTAGGGTTATGAAGTTTCAGAATGGGAGCTTTAGAAAATACATTTTTATTTTTGCAAGAGCAGTTGTTAGGTCTACACTCTTTATAATGATGTTGGGTTGACGTTTCGTCAACAAGTTGGTGAAAATTTCTGTCAACTCTGAAAATTTTGGTATGAATTTTCTATAATAGTTCAAGAAACCCAACATACTTCGAACCTTTTCTTAGTAGTTGGAACATTCAAATTCAAAATTTTGGAAATGATTTTGTTGTCACTTGATATATTACCGTCAGAGATCTTGTACCCCAAAAATCTATTTCTTTGCAGACTATTTCCACTTTGCTGGGTTTTATTGTCAGACCATGTTGCTTGATACAGTCAAAGATCTGTCGGAGTGTCGCTATGTGTTCTGTTATGTTACCGGTTTGGATGCAGATGTCATCGATATATGTCTCGACGTGTAGTATGTCTTGCAATAACAGTCTTGTCATCCTAACAAGGGTTGCTGGAGCGTTCACTAAACCAAATGGAAAATAATTCCATTCATATAGGCCTCATGGAGTGGGAAATGCTTTAAGGTGGCTAGATTTGTCTGTCATGGGTATTGATTGATTGATTGATTGATATAGGAACCGACATCACAGCATTCGGGACATTCCCATTAGCGTTCCGTCCCCATCCTCAGCAGCCAGCGAAGAGTTCCAACACTAATAGTTCCAGTCATGGATATTAACCAGTACAGTACTGTCATGGGTATTTACCAGTACAGTACCCCTTCATCATGTCGAGTTTTGAAAACAGTCTAGAGTCTGTCATATTCATGATAAGGTCGTCACAATTAGGCATAGGTTCTGCATCTAGTTGGGTGATGCAATTCAGTTTGCGGTAGTCTACACAATCATGTAGAGCCGTCCTTCTTTCTCACAATAACGATCAGAGATCAGTATTGTGAGTGTCATCATCTAATGATGTTATGTTTCTCAATGTCTATAATTTCTTGGTGGAGTTTTTCTCTATAGTGCAACGGTATAGAGTACAGTCTGCATTTAATGGGTGTCTGACTTGTGAGTGTGATATGGTGTTTAAGCAAGTCAATTATTCCAGGTTGATTTGAGAAAATCGTTGCATATTCTTTTAGCAGTAGTGTGTAACTGTCTCGGTCTGTTTTAGAGAGGTTTGGTGAACGTTTGATGTCTTGTATTGTGTCTGTTGTGTCACCTGTTGGCACTGGTATCTCATATGTTTTGTCTGTGTCTGTGTGGTCCACTATTGTTGTGGTTGCTTCTATTTCGTCCTGTTGTTTATCATGCTCTTCATCTCTATTATAGTAGGGTTTTAACATGTTTATATGATATATTTTGTTGCGATTGTTGATTGACACTTCATAGTCAACTGCTGACATCTGTTGAAGTATTTTGAACGGTCCTTGCCAGGAAATCGGAAGTAAGTCCCTGTTGTCTTGTAGAAGTAACAACACATCTTGTCCTGGTGTCAATGTCAATGTTTTGGTCTTTCTGTTGGTGTAGTCTCTGTAGATAGCGCCTGTCTGTCGTAATGTTTCTTTGGCAATTATACAAGATTTCATGATTCTATCACGAAGGTTTGTGACTAACTGATAAGCTGATATGGTTTTGTTGTCAGTGGTTTTCCCAATTAATAATTCTTTAAATATGGCTAATGGGCCACGTGGGTTGGCACCATAAACAAGTTCAAAAGGCGAGAAGCCTGTACTGCAATGTGGTGTTTCTTGGTAGGCAAAAAGTACAGTGGGGAGTAATGTGTCCCAGTCTCTTAGACATTCCTCCGTAACTTTAGGTAACATATGTTTTAGTCCCCGTTAATCTTTTCTATGATATCTGTTGTATGTGGGTAGTAGGGACTATTTAAGCATTGCTTTATGCCTAGCATTTTACTGACAGCTTGGGTGGCTGCTGAGATAAATTGACTACCTCTGTCAGCTAGAATAGTGTATGGGAAGCCAATTCTGGTGAATAAATGGGGGGAAAAACACTTTTGTAACATCTTTGGAAGTAATGTTCTTAAGAAGCACTGCTTCTGACCAGCTTGTACATAGATCAACCATGGTGAAAATAAATCTATTGCATTTTGATGGGATATGGTTCAGTGGCCCGACAATGTTTACTGATATCTTTTCAAATGGTCGAGAAGCTAGGTCAGTTGGCTGGATTTTGGCTTGTGGGTGTTTGCCTTTTTTAACCAGCTTCTGACACACTTGGCATGTTCTGCAATATTGTCTGATATTGTAGTATTTAGGCCAGTAAAATGGGGTCAACAATCTTGACCGTGTTTTTTTCATAGCCCATATGTCCCGCAAAGGGTGAGTCATGTGCTATTGCAAGGGCTTCTTTGCTGTGTTGGGCAGGTAACACTGTTTGTGCCAGGGTGGTAGAATTTCTAGTATAGTATCTTGTAAGGATACCGTTCTTAAGACTGAAATGCCAACTGGCGTTTTCTGTCAGCTTTGATTTCTGACTAACAAGTTTAAAATATTTCTGAAGAGATGCATCAGACTTTATGAAATTTTCTTTCATGATGTTGGGAGGAGCTGTCATCGAGCTTACTTGTTGTAGAGTTTAAGTTTGGTTTCTCTCACACTCTATTTTTATTGTAGTTCTTGTATCAGCGTTAGTTGGTATAAATTTTTTATTTCAGGCAGTGATGCTCTGCTCTGAAATGTCAGTTACCTCGGGGAGGTTTCCGATGATAAGATCGCAGCGATGGATTATCAAGTGCTGCACATTTTACCTTGCCTGACAAAAAGGGTGTTTGAATGCTTGCCCAGGCAAGTGGGTACTTTTCACCATATCCAGAAGAAGTTCTAGAGGCGACAAATTTGCCTGTGTAATCTGAAGGTTGCAAGAATTTTTTTTGCAGACCTATCAATGTACAGCCGCTATCCCTTAAAATTGTTTACAAAGCCTTGATGGATTTTTAGCTTTCCTTTGGAATCAATAACTGCATTTGTCTCTTCATTTCTAATTGGCATGCTATGTCCACAATTTAAAATGCCATCAGTATGGAATTGATTGCTTGTAGTACATTTATCTAAGTTAAATACATCAATATTTTGTACTGCATTTCCTGTTTTTTGTTCCTCATCTTTAGAGGATGAACTATCAAATATCACTGCATTTGCTCTCTTTGAAAGTTTCCTTCCCTCACAATTCCTTTGCCAATGTCTGAAAGATTTACAAAAACAGCATTTGATTAGCCTTTTGTTCTGGTTACGTTTGGCTTGCTGTTTGTTTATCATCCTCTGTAAGTAAATTTGATAATTTGGATTTTCGTCGCCCATCTCGTGTTCTTTATGCTTGTTATGGCAATACTTGCACTGGTAGTTTGTAAAGATAGTAGCTTGTCTGGTTTTGTTGTAATATAACAGAGCGTGTCTGAATGCAACTGTAGCTGAACGTAACTGTAGGAAATCAAGTCAACTCCTTGATGATAAATAAGTGTGTCTGTTTAATTATGAAGGTTCTCTGGTAGAAAAATTGTAGACTGCAAATATCCAAGCTTGTTGACAGTTTGCTGGCCGATCGTCACTAACTCTCTACGTCAGCACATGAGTGTAACTCAATTCTCTAACTACCGTGCTTATTCGTGCTCATTCCCTTTTCCCTCATTCATTTCCGCTCATTCATTTTCCTTTTCAGCATCTTGCATACCCAACTAACCAAAGCCCATATAACAGGTCATACTGTTATATTACCTTCCCATCCCAATAAGACTTTTCCCTGAAAAGTCTTAACTCTCAAACCCCAATTCTATGACCCAAATCACTTAACCCAAAAATCCCACACAATTTAAATTACGTCTTCTTCATTTCTGTAATAATTTTAAATCAATCCGCTTATCTAACTAGCATCAACCCATTCATATTACCCTTCTCTCTATATCTCACAATTTCATCTCATAGCCAGCAGTTCCATACTTCTTGTCTACTTATATATTATAGCAAACCGCTATGTTTCTTCACAGACCTTTGTGAAGTCATACTTCTTCTTCGTTCATGTAATACAAAACAATATTGTAAGGAATTTATCTAGATATTTCATTTCATATACACATATGTTCATCAAAACCATTGGTATATAAATACAATTGGAAATTTGTGGTGCGTTATGCAATCTCTCATATTCTCTCAACATCAACAAAACAACACAGGATAGACAGAAAAGATGGGGTGCGCACCCAGATATAAAGATATAAAGAAGTAGTCAGAAAGCAATCACATTTACCTCCCTTGCAATCACAAAAACTTTATAAATAAAGTTTTACAAACGCATCTTATTAACCATGAATATATACTTCTGTTTGTTATAAATTAAGTCGATCCAAAATTTCTTCCTTATATACTCCATATTAATATTTGTGTTGCCATCCACAACCATTAATAACTATATTTCGCATGGCTCATGTTCAAATAATATTGACAATGTTCATTTCTTTAAACCAATTAACGCTGCTTATCACAGCTCCTATATTTATCCCCTCACATCCCATTATAACCATCCTTGTTCATGGGCGTATCTAACTTTGTACTAAACCATCTGTGCTGCTATCTACAGCCCCATTAATGTCCACTAGCTCCTTATATTCCCATTGATGCTGAGTAACACAGCCTCTATTTATACCACCTATAGACGTTAGTCACATTAACTTCTTCTTCTTTATAACATGGCATCTAATCCATATATTTTCAATTAATGCTGACTTAATGCAGCTCCTATTTCAAGCTCCCAGAACCATATATTTCTACCAGCTTTATTCCCCCATCATCTAAGCATGGCATTTAATTCATGTGTTTCTAAACTACATGTAATTAACCCCCCATATTCCAACCATTAATGCTGACTGGTGCAGCAGCCTTCTTACTATCATAAGGCCGAAGTTTATAATACTCATGTTTACTAAAACTTATTACTCACAAGGGAAATATGTCTCTCTTCTAGTCCACAGTCGTTTGTTTGCTATTTTCTGAACGCAGGGTTCTGAACGAAGCCCCATCCTATTGCTTTCGCCAATTCTATACTCAGAACAAAATAATAACAATTTCAACTAAGACTTAACAATTATCAAGTTAATGTGATGAATTCAAATTAGTCAAAATAACTGAAAGCACAAGTTACAAAAGTTATTAACCAAGTGTAACTCAAACAAAACTCTTTCCTCCCCCCAAATATATATATATGGGTTTATCCCCAACATAATGTACATAGTCACATTATCACCAATTTAAATCAACATAAACAATAACGGTCTCTTTTATGGACCGCTACATTACCCTAAAATAAAGAAAACACAACAAGTCTTCTTCTAAAATCAAATAATAACCATTTCACAGAACCAATTCAATCAAAAATAATACACTACATTATAAATGATGCAATGCATTATACTCTACGAAAATCTAACTTAACACATCTGTAATCTACAGCCACCATACATAGGAAGAATGCTTTGTCTTCTAACACAGGTCAGGCATTTTAAATCCTCCTAAAAAAATTCTCCTGCAATCTGCAGTCTACTCCATCACCCTATTTACCATATCTCCACTTTTTCAATAACGCTAGATTTCTCTCTATCATTGCCATTTCAACATCAATGTCTTCTCTAACCTGAGGAGAACTCAACATATCCTCTTTTATACTACCATTTTCGTCTTCATCAGTTTCTGATTTTTCATCCATATATTGTTCTTCTGTACTTACATTCTCGGCGGCCTCAATTTTTTTTCTTTTTATATCTAACCTGATTTTTCTATCTTGGCTTCTTAATGACCTTTCCAACAGTGGCATTTCTTCATCGCTTGATGAATTTTCTCTAATTCGCTTTTGTCTTTTAACTTCTCTATCTCTCTGTCTCTCTATCCTCCTCTTTACTGCTTGCCTGGTATTTTTAAATGGGGCAGTTATTTCTTCTTCCATAGAATCAACACCATTATAATCATCGTACGTATTCTTTTCTTCCTGCATAAAAGTTTTAGGTATTGTTTCCTCTTGATCGTAAGTATCTTCATATACTGGTGTTGTTAATACTTGATTTTGTACCAGATCTTTACCAAAATCTGAAGGTATTGTATATTTAACTCTTCTGACGAATTGTCCATCTGAGTATAATCCGTCTGAATAATAATAATAATTATTATTATTATTATCGCTTCTCTTATCTTCATCTCGTCTTAAATGCTCCACATGTGAACGCGCTACGTGTCCTGTTATTTGATTCTTGATAGTATATGTTACTGGACCTAATTTTTCTAAAATGTAATATCATGGAATCCAATGAGAATCAAATTTAGAGTTTCTTCTATGCTTCTTATAGTAAACTCTGTCACCTACCTTAATTCTTGTAGTTGAGTATTTTTATCTGCATACTTTTTCTGTCTTTCTCTAGCTTTAATTATATTACTTCTTAACCTTACATGTGCCTTGTGCATTTCCTGTAAAATCATTTCTTGAAAATTCTCACCCATATATTTCCGTTTAGGTTTTAACAGATTGTCAATTGGGAGTATTGGTTCCCTTCTGTATAGCAGGTAAAACGGTGAAAATCCTGTTCCTTCGTTTTGATGTGTTCGTATTGCCCCCAGTGCTGGTCCCAGATAAAGGTCCCAGTCCCTGTTGTGTTCCTCTACATTTTTTGCTAATATATTGTATAACGTTCTATGTTTTCTCTCGTTTTTCGCATTCGAAGGTCTATAATAAGAAGTTTTTATGTGGGCAATATTTAAATCTTGTAGTAATTTCTCAAACTTTTTGTTTACGAATTCTCTTCCATTATCTGTGAGTACTGTCTGTGGGCAACTAAACCTTGGTGTATATATTCTTGTAGGAAAATATTAATAACAGAATCAGCGCTCTTATCTGGAATTGGATACACTTCTGGCCATAAACTGTAGCAATCCATGATATGAAGTAGATATACATTCCCCGATAACGTTTTTGGATGAGGACCTGAAATATCTAAACTCACCTTCTGCATTGGGAACTGAGGAATATCCGTATCTTGTAGGGGACATTTAATTGTTTTCATATTTCTTAACCTACATTTCTCACACTCGTCAACGTACTTATAAATGCTTTTAAACATGTTTGGCCAATAATACTTTTTCTTAAGAGCTTTGCATAATTTATCACGGCCAAGATGTCCATTTTCATCATGATATGCTCTTAAAACCTTGTTTTCTAACTGTTTCGGAATGTATTTCCTCAATTCTGCTTCTTCAGTTATTTCATTCATATAGTATAACTGTCCATCTTGCTGTAATTCAATAAAATTTTTTGTAAAAGTGTTTTCGGCTGTTCCTTTCAACTTTTGTTTGATTTCTATTACTCTCGGATCTAGTTCTTGTTCTTCCTTCATATCAAAATGTGGTAATTGTGGACCCTCCACTATTTGTTCAAGATCTTGTTCTGTCTGTGAGCTTTCAAAATTTTCTCTATTCTACATGGCCGAATCCAATATATTTACCTGCCAGTTTCGGTCTATCTCTGGCTCTCCCTCATTCTCATTATCTTCAGATATCTCAGGGTATGGAATTCTGGACAATAAATCTGCACAGGTGTTTTCTTTACCGGAAACATATTTGACTTTTGCATTGTATCCTTGCAAGTTCAGCGCCCATGTCTGTATTTTTCTGTTTTGTACTGGGGCTTCTAGTAAAGATTTAATGGCATGTGATCAGTTTTAATGATGAAACTTGCGTTATGTAAATAATAATCAAGTTTTTGAAGGGCATAGTGGATAGCATATGCCTCCTTCTCAACTGTCGACCACTTCCTCTGTGATTTACTAAGTTTGTGTGACAAAAAGTAGATTGGTCTCTCATTTCTAACCCTTGGTATTCCTGAATTTTCACCTTCGTATGGTTGCATTAAACATGCCCCTATAGCTTTATCCGAAGCATCTGTATATAACACCAATTGTTTATTTAAGTCTGAATGTGCCAAAAGTGGAACCGTTGTTAAGCTGTTTTTAAAAAAATCAAACGCTTTCTGACAATTTTCAGTCCATTTAAATCTTGCGTATTTACAAGTCAGGTTTGTAATGGGTTCTGCTATCTCAGCGAAGTTTGGAACGAAACGACGATAATACCCGGCCATACCGATAAAAGCCCGAACTTCTCTTATATTGGTTGGAGCAGGTAATTCTCTAATGACTTTAACCTTATCCTGATCTGGTTTATTTCCTTCTCTATTAATGATGTACCCCAAATACTTAGTTTCTGTTTTTAGGAATTCGCATTTACTGAATTTCAATTTAACGTCGTGTAATTTTAGTCTATCAAATACCAACTTAACGTGTTTCAGATGGTCTTGCACGTCTCCTGCTATGTAGATTAAAATGTCATCTATGTGTGCTAATGCAAACTTTTGTAAGCCCTCCAGTACTTGATGTATTAATAGCATATAATGAGAAGGCGCCGTCTTGACCCCAAAAGGCATTCGTAAAAATTTGTAAGAACCTGCGTGAGTACAGAAGGCACTTTTCTTCTGAGCATCCGGCGACATAGGGATACACCAAAATCCTGACCTTGCGTCTAGCGTAGTAAACAAGGTAGACCCATTAAGTAGCCCCAAAATATCATCAATCACCGGCAATGGATAGGCCACATTCTTGGTGATTTTGTTCAGGGCCCTGTAATCGCAGCAAAATCTGTGACTACCATCCTTCTTGGTCACTATGACAATCGGAGATGACCATTCTGACTTAGATCTTGTTATGATTCCCGCTTTTAGCATATCTTCTATTGCTTTTTCTACTATCTCTCTATTCCTTAGAGGAGTTCTATATGGTTTCAAACTAATTGGTGGATGATTTCCTGTGTCTATTTCCATAGTAACTGTCTTAGTCTTACCTAACTCCAAGTCATTAATAGCAAAAACATCTTGATTTTTTCTTACTAAGTCTTCTAATACTTCTTTATACTCTGGCAGAGCTTTTAATTGTGATAATAACTCTTGTTCTCTCTTCAAAGATGACGTTGTTTTGTCTACTGAATGTACTTGAGATGGATATTTTCTGAATGCATGGATCGATTCATCATTCCATCTTTTCCAACTTCCTCTATTTCTATTTTGGTTATTAATAGGGCCTTCTGGATTCATTGGCAATCCTTCTTTAACTGTTGTTGCTATGTTGTTAAGCTCAGGTGCTATTTTTGCAATCACACACCCTCTATACAACGTAATGTCTTTTCCTGTGTTATTAAAAATCATTACAGGAAAACTGTTATATCTATCTAATGTTACTATTCCGTCTGTGACTTCTAACCCTGGTTCATCTATTATCTCTCTCTCTCTAATTCTGTTACTGTACCAGTTTGTCCTGTCGAAAAATACGGATTTTTAAAATTTTTTTGCTTGTATCAGATTGACTGTCTGTGGTTTTAGAATCATAGATGTTTTTACTCTGACCAAGGCTGATACGTGCATGTCTTCCTCCAAGTCCACATAGACATCTTGAAATCTCAACTTGTGTAAATCAAAATAAAGCCTCACACCATTTTTTATCAAAAAATCTCTACCTAGGATCATGTTCCTATTTAACTCTTTAACCACATGAAAAAGGTGTCGCACGTTTATTCCTCCCAATCTAAGGTTTATCATTGTTTGTCCAACCACTTCCAGATTTTGTCCAGTAACCGAATGAAGGGTATCTTGATTTCCGAACATTTTGAAATTCTTTAATATACGATATAAAAATTTTTCCTTGATCACACTAACCTGCGCTCCTGAATCAATCAATGTTCTAATTTTAAATTTACCTATTTCTATAATGCATGAACTGGGATCAATCATATTCACTGAAAACCGTTTTATCTCTCCAAGTTGAGGCCATTTTCTATATTCTCTATTTCTATTTGTCCTATTATATTTGCCATTTGGATAATTAATATATTCACTCATTCTTGGGACCTTTTTATTCTCCCTCCTACCACAGGTCCTATTCAGTAAGTGGGATGCCAGTTTTCCTGCATTCTTGGCCTTGTATAATTTCTCTGTCTGTCTTCATAATTTCTACTTGGTCCACTGTTTCCAGCTCTATTCTGTGCACCAACCTGGGCACGTCTGTTACCACAAAATCTTAAAGCGTGTCCCCTCTGACCACAGCTCCAACAAACCATATTTGTGCTATTTGCTGTCTCTCTTATAGGGTTTCTCATTTGTCTCTCCCTATCATTATTTCTTTGCAGTGTCTGTATTTCTCCCCGTCTTCTCCATCCGTACCTCGCTTGTCCAATCTCCATGGGCTCCTCAATTCTTTCTTCTCTATTACTTCCTATTTCTCGTCCTACTCTTAGTTTAAATCTTCGTCTCAAATTCTCTTCCCGTACAGCTATATCCACAGCTTGTGATAATCTCTCAGGGTTTTCTCTCATTAATTTAAACTTCAGTCCATCTGACTTTATACCGTCTACAAAAATCCCGACCAACATTCGTTCCACTTCTTCCCCTCGTACGTTCTGTCCCAGGAATGCCTCCTCAGCTAGGTTAATCAACCTATCACTAAATAATTGCACAGTTTCTCCAGTGTTCTGCTTGGATTGTCTTAACACTGAAAACGCATGCTGAGGATCTGTGATCTCAGCATACTTGTGGGCTAAGTCGTCCTTAAACTGCTCCCATGTCTCCTACTCCAGCTTCTAATTTTCTTCTAATGTGATCCGAAACCGGTGCTACAGTGGCCTGATAAACAATATTCTTCTTCTCCTCGTCTGTCGCTCCCATCAAAAATGCATGTTTCTCCATCGAGGTCATCCATCTCTTAAAGTCCTTCGCCTGCCCACTGAATTTTTCAATATCTGTGCCTACCCCTTGCTGCTTTATTGCGGAGTTGAGTCTGCTTATTGCTCTACCCACTCCCCCTAAAACTTGTGTCAACGAAACCTGTTCTTCTGCCATGTTGCAATATTCTTGTTATATAACTCAATATAAATTATTTCAACATTACAATATTGTTAATTATAATTAATATTGTTAATATACTTTACGTAAGGATACCCTTGAGGACGTAAATTTCCCAACGCGTAGTATCGTGTTCTTAAAAAAAAATCCATCCAATTGACGATAGATTTGCTGTAAATTTTAATCCCGAGTAGTCTCTGGTCTCACTAGTGTAACAATCACTTTCACCTCTGGTCGGGCACGTCTGAACTTTGGCTTCACCCCTGGTCGGGCATGTCTAAACTTTGGCTTCACCCCTGGTCGGGCACGTCTAAACTTTGGCTCTTTGGTATCAATTCATTCTGGAAACGTCTCTAACTCGACTCCAGTTCAGAAGCAAAGCGATTAAAATGGGCTTTCTTTAGCAGGCCGGCAACCATTATGCCCACCCGCCTCAGAGAAACAGAATGCATCTAAATCGCACTCAGTAGTGAACATCTTCATGAGCCTGAATTTCTTTTCAAACTTTAGCAAGGTTGATACAATTTCCGAGTCAGCAAAATGATTCTATGGCCTTATTGAAACATTCCCACAGCGGCATTTAGGAGTCTGGAGCTGACTTGACAACAAAGTTCCTTGTGAGTAAAAATGTGGAACGGCAGCTCTTGGCTATGATAACGTCGAAGAAGCCATCAGTTGTTGCATATGAGAATGTGAATCATCAACTCTTGAAAACGGCCACGGCTATGATGATGTGGAAAAAGCCATCATTACTTCGCGTCTGACAATGTGAATCAGCAACTCTTGAAAACGGCCACGGCTATGATGATGTGGAAAAAGCCAGTACTTCGCGTCGCGTTTCTCAGCCCAAGTTCAGGATCCTGGTTATTAAGGCTCCATTTCAGACTATATAACAGAGCGAGTCTGAATGCAACTGTAGCTGAACGTAACTGTAGGAAATCAAGTCAACTCCTTGATGATAAATAAGTGTGTCTGTTTAATTATGAAGGTTCTCTGGTAGAAAAATTGTAGACTGCAAATATCCAAGCTTGTTGACAGTTTGCCGGCCGATCGTCACTAACTCTCTACGTCAGCACATGAGTGTAACTCAATTCTCTAACTACCGTGCTTATTCGTGCTCATTCCCTTTTCCCTTGCGCAGCATCTTGCGTACCCAACTAACCAAAGCCCATATAACAGGTCATACTGTTATAGTTACTGTCAGGTTTAGATTTGTTAAAGGTTGCCACAGCAACAAACTCAATATCTTTGGCTAAGCTAGAAAAAAAAATGTCTCTATTTGCAGTATAATAAGCAGATCCCGTTTTCTCTTTCACAGAATCACATTCATTCTCCTGCAAAAATATTGAGAAAGGTGTAGGTAATATTGAGATTAGTTTATCTCTTAAGATAAGATCTTTTAATAACTCAAAATTTTTGTTTATTTTGGCTGCAGAATGCCATTTACTGAAAATATCTTGGACTTTTGAGACATAATCAAGAAAAGTTTGTGTAGGTTTGGGAGATCATTTAGAGAACTGCATTCAGTATCCTGCACTGTCTACTCATAATCCTTTCTTAGTTCTGGCGGGATTGTTTCTATTACTTTCAGTGGTTTCCCAGAGAGATTTTTCATGTAAATATTCCAAACTGACAATGGGATATCATGTTTCATGATAGTTTCACAATTTTGGGTCCATGCAGAAATGCAGTCGCCTGTGGTAAATGTTTTTTTTTTTACAATGCCTTGATATTTCTTTAATTTATTCTCTTTCTCTTTGCTTTCTATTTTCCTAGTTTCTGTGTTGTTTTGTGATTCTACTTCTAGTTGTTTTAATTTAAGTTGTGTTTCCATTTCTTCTCTCTTAGTTTGAGCCTTTATCTCTGCTTCTCTAATTTTAGTTTGATTTTCTAGTTCAGCTAGTTTCATCTCTCGTTCTTTCGCTCTTTCATCTCTTTTGTTTGCCTTTTCATCCCTTTCAATCTGTTCTTTTAGTTTACTTTCACTCCATTCTGCCAATTCTTTCCCAGTGTATCCTAATTTCATCCCCATATCTATAAATTCGTTTATAAAGTGGCCATATTTGTTGTTTAGTCTATTTACACTGACCCAAAAAAAAAAAATGTACAATCAATATAATAGTACAATACATGATTATATAAATATACAGTGAGAAAAAAATTAGAGTGTATACCTAACATCTCGCAGAAATAAAAAAAAAACAAACTACTTAGCTGCTGGTGGTATTCAGACTTTTCCCTCTGGGCTTGGATTTAAAAAAAAAGGGTTGATATGCATGGTGGATTTCCCCGGTACTGTGACTTTGCTTACTGGTAGATATCTGGCTGTTGAAAGAAAAATGTTATTAGGCTGTCTATACAATTTTGTTGTTGCTGTAGAGGAAAAGCTGCTATTATAGTTGTCAATTGCATTTTATGTGTCTAGGTTTACGTGTGATCTGTAGTCTGTGGCTCTTTACTTTCTACAGTCTGTGGTCATCAGATTCAATAGGACGATGTCCCCAGTTACTCTCTGTCATAGACTCACTCACGTTATAGATCTTAACTAAAGGTCTAAGGCAGAGTTAGGTGAATGCACTCGCACAATGAGCACTCGCACAATAAGCACTTCTAATATAATGCATTTAATATATTAGAGTAACACACATTATACGAGCTCACAGAGATCATGTTTGATATGTACACACTAATCCGATTTCACACTTACTGTCGGAATCGTTTGCAATTCATCATTCTGATTACACTCTCAGTATACACTATGAAGCAGTTAAATACAAACGTGCACTCGTTTACTCAGATTCACCATCGCATTCACAGTTGCATACACAGGCTCATTCAGTCGTGCTATCAACTATACACTCAGGAGTTACAACCACTACTCTGCGTCTGTCACTGCCGTTAAGTCTTAACCTGTCTGACTAACTTGGCTTCACTCTTCCGTATCCCGGTTTCTCACACCCCGTGATTCATGTGTTGCCTGGCATGGTCCGTTGGACACGAGTCTAGCCCCAGTTACAGGCTCACCAGCACTTGACGTCAACAGCGGTGACCTTTCTCGGTATACCTGTCTACCTGTCCCTGTATAATACACTACAGTCCCTGTAGCTAACCTGTCTTTCCTGCTAGCTGTCCTGTCAGCTACTCTCACCTACTGTCTTAGGCTGTATTGGGTCTGTGACACATAGCGTTGGCACAGTCCTAATGTAAGAGTTATTATACACCATGTTGTTGATTGACTCGTGAACAGTTTCTGATCACACATGGTGTGCAACACAAAACAAAAATTATATCCACATCTGAAGTAATGTTTTCCTTAACAGTACAAGGCAAAATACTATACAGCTGAAAAAGCCACCAAGATAAATAATTTTTAACAACAGCAGACAAATAAATAGCTTTAAAACAAGGTTGCAGCAATGTTTCATTCTGCAGTTAATGTAGTGTAACTTGACACAATGACAACATAGTTTTCTGTTCCAGATAAAGATGATAAAAATGTCATCAAAACATTGTATGTACTATGTTTTAATCACATAACAACAGAGTATATCAGGTATTCCTAATTGCATATTTGTCTGCTACTTATTTTAATTTCAGCTAGGAAGATAATTACTTACTTAAGTTATATGTAGATTTTCAGATTATACATTTCAGCAAACTAAATCTATTAGCAACTGTTATTTGTTTTCTCTCATTCATTTGTAGAATCCCACAAGCTTTGGTTTACTTTGGAGTCATCAGATATTCAGAAAACCTCATGAATAAACTGAAGCAAGGTAAGTTCATATACAGACATTTATGGACTAATGTGTTATCTTTTTATTTTTGTCTCCTGCAGCTTAAATGTCTATTCTTGAAATAAACTGCTTTAAAATTTATGTTTTTCGTTTACTTGTTTAGTTCACTATGTATCCTCTGTTATTTTATTTCAACTTGCAAAGGGCCATAATGTTTAAAAACAATTTAAGTAGTTATTTGTTCTATTTTTATTCATATTAACCCTTTACAGGCCACAGCGGCTAATTCCGGCCGATGTCATAAAACGATCGTAGCGTCCGATTCCGGCCGATACTATTATGCATTGTAAAAACGCGATCTCTCGGCTTTCCGACACTTCCGACGGCTGCTTTCGCCAACAGCTTGACAACGTGGCCGCCATTTGTAAACGCGATAGTATGAATTTGAACGGACTTTTACAGACAATTTTTGATAGTTTTCGGGATTTTTACGCTGTTTTTCAAAATGGATTTTGGCGATTCTTCAAGTGATAGCCGAGATTTCGCTAGGTTCAATTTAAATGACATTAAAGGGCACGAAGTTGACTATTAATCGGCGCTAGATATCAGTGCAAAGCGTTACTTTGCATTAGCAGTCTGAGTCAGACTTTAAAGAAAGTGATTATGATTCTGAAAATGTGTTTGTAAATTGCCGTATAGATGACGGAAAATCACAAACAACATGCCGTATTTCGTAAATATTTGTGTTCATATATGGATTACCGACAACAATCACGTGAGTAACATATTCTGCATGCTTTTCCCTTCATTGTGTTGTTTATTTAACTAAAATCGGTTGACTAACACCTTATTTGTGATGTTTTTACTAACGCAACCCGAAATTTTACCGAACCTGAAAAAATCTTGCCCGTTCAGGGTTAGAAAACGGACAAGCGTCTGCCCTGTAAAGGGTTAAACAAAATAACACACAAACATTGTTATCCATTTATTCAACTGGACAAATTTAGAGAAGGAGAAGTTTATTTTTTACACAATTTAATCCTGTCTATTTTTTAAGTGCCTGCCTAAAATCTTCATACACTCCTTGATATATATTCTGATACCTATAAAATTATTTAAAATTTGGTCCATTAAAATTCTTTCTGTGATCACGCATCCTAATATTAACATGACTACTGTCAGAAAAAAGCTCGGGTCTCTTTCATCATCATGAAGTATTTCAGCCATTGAGTTGACTGTGCAGTTTCCTGGTCATTCCATTCATATTCTCAGTATTGTGCTACTATTTTTAATCCCTAGTCTGTCTGCATTGATAGACCAGTTTTATAAATGTTTTTCTTGATCTACTCATTCCTCATTTTCCTAGCCTTCTTCTTCTTTCGTTCGCTTGAAATATGTCTATAACTGCAATGTTGTCTCTTGTATGAATTTAACTGTCTTTTTTAGTTCACTCGGCGATCTATAGAGTTTATCTTCCACTGTTGTTTCTCTAGGCCAGAAGGTTTGCCTAGATATGTTGTATTTTGGACAGTCTTGGAGTATGTGCTCTGCTGTCTGCGATGCCAGTCCACATGTCAATCAATCAGGTGCTGCCTCCACAATGAAGGTTGGCTGCAATGGATCTGCAACACTGTCTGTCTCTTGCCTTTATATTCTTTCCATTCCGTCAGGCTGATGTTCGTTCTTCTCTTGATATTATCTTCCCACTTGTATCGTTGTCTACCTCTTGCTCGCCTGCCCTCAACCTTGCTCTCCAATATGGTTTTTAGAATATTATCACGTCTTTTAACATCGCTGAAATATTTCACTTGCCCCCTCTTTATTTCTTTCATCAACCCTCTCTTCATTCCAAGTTTTTCTAGAACCTCTGCATTTGATTGTTTTTGTTTCCATGAAATACGACATATTCGTCTGTATATCCACATCTCCAGGGCTTCTAAACGACGTTCAATTGCTTGTTCAATGTCCAGGCTTCCGCGCCATAGCGTTGAATATATGTCAATCCACATGTGCACCTGGCTGATTCACCAATCTTGAATTTTGTATACATGTGGTTGCGTATCTATTGTGTCCTGTTCTGAGGCACAGAATAATGACATGTTCTGGTCTGTCCATAACATTGTAGTCGCCTTGAGCAGGTTTTGGTGACTTTCTGACTGATTTGTCAAACCATTTGACTTGCTGCCTTCTAATAAAATCTAGCGCAGCTATAACCCCCACTTTAGTCCTGATTTCTTCATTTCTGATCTTATCTTTTCTTGATACATTGAGTATTCTTTTCAGGAATCTTTTTTCTGTTGTCGTGATGTTTTTTTTATCTTTTTCTGTCATTGTCCAGGTTTGGCATTGGTAACATAGAGTTGGTAGGAAGATTGTGTTATAAAGTGCTTTCTTAGTAGTTATTGATACATATTTGTTCTGTAGTATTGGTGATTTGTCCAATTAGTTGGTTTGCCTTATTGCATCTATTTTCGATCTCGTCTTCTGATTTGCCATTTGATGATATTATACTTCCTAGGTACTTGAAACTCTTTACTTGTTTCAAGGGATGTTCGTTTAGGTGAATTATTGTTGTTTCTTCTTCTTTAGTTATAGTCATTACCTCTGTTTTACTTGTGCTAATTTTCATGTTATGTTCCCTACACATTTCGTTTAGACTATTCATGTGGTCTTGTAATTCAGCTTCTGATTTTGCTATTAGTGCTTGTTCGTCCGCAAACAGGAATTCTCTAATGGTGTAACTTGCAGATGGTTCTTCTTTTGTGTTTTCGTCATGTGGTGTTCTTGCGGTCTCTGTTTGGCTGGTTTATTTACATATGTTGTCTATATATGTTATGAACAAGAGAGGGGATGGGACACAACCTTGTCGTACTCCGGATCTTATGGTGAAGGGTTCTGAGTATCCTCCAGTTGCTCTCACTATGCATTCACTGTTGTTGTATAAGCTTCTACATAGGTTTGTTAGATGTGTACTCACTCCATATTGTTTAAGGATTTCCCACAGCTTGTTTCTGTCTACTCTATCAAATGCCTTTTCTTGATCGACAAAGGCTAAGTAGAGTGTTTCATTGAATTCAATTGATTTTTCTATTAGTTGTCTAAGAGCAAAAATGGCATCTGTGTATCCTTTGTTTTTCATAAATCCAAGTTGTGTTTCGCTTGGCTGGGGTTCTATGGTAGTTCGTAATCTTTTCTCAAGAATGTTGCAAAATATTTTCCCAGTATGACTCAAAAGGGAAATGCCTCTGTATTGTGTGCAGTCTCTTTTGCTGCCTTTGTTTTTCCCAATTGGGATAATTATGGCGTTTCCCCAATCTTGCGGTATCTGTTGTTCTACCCAAACATGGTTGAATAGTCTATGTAGCCATGCTGTTCTTACTTCTCTTACTGCTTTAATTAGCATTTGGTATTTCGTCTTTTATATCCACAGGAGGATAGTCTTGTCCCGGTGATTTGTTCAATGGGCCTAATCTGATGGCTTCTATATTTTCTTCTGTCAGTATGTCTGGTTCTAGTTCTTCAGTGGCATCTGTGTCGGTTTGTTGAATTCTTGTGACATCTGATGGGATGTTGAGAAGTTGTTCGAAGTACTGTTTCCATCTTATTAGGATTTGTTTTTGTTCACTTATTGGTTCTCCATTTTCACTGTTAATTATTTCAGTTGGGTCAAAGGGTTCTCCTCTGGTTCTCATTGCACTTATCTTTTTGTAGAAGTTTCTAGTTGCCTCCTTGTAGTTTTTATTTAGGGTTTCTCTATACTTCTCACAGTCTTTTTGTGTTTCTCTCTTTACTATTCTGTTCACGTCTTCACGCTATTCTATATTCTATATAATTACATTCCTGTTTGCTCTTCAACCACTTTTTATATTTGTCCGTTTTGTCTTTTACAGCTTTCTTTACCTCTGCATTCCACCAACCTGTTGTTTTCTTTATCCATGTTTTGCATTTTATCGTGGTTCCACATGTTATTTTTGCTGTATTTAAAATGCTTGATCTGAACATTTCCCATTCTTCTTCCACTGTTTTTCTTTCTATAGGTAATTTTACAAAGATTTCAGTTAGTCCTTTCTCATAATTTTTCCTCACTGCCTCGTCTTTGAGTTTTTTAAAGTTTACTGATTCGCATGTATTTTCCTGGTCTTTGCTTTCTTCTTCTGATGGTTCTTATTGTGGCAGCAACTGCTTTGTGGTCTGATTATGTTCCATTTTTGTCATTTTCCTCTAAAATGATATAAACAGATAGACATTATAGCATTCATAATATGATTTCAATATACCCGTTATTGTATTCATAATATGATTTCAATAAAATTAAATGATTAAGTTGGGCACTGCCCTTGCATCTAATATATTTCTCTTTTTATTATTTCTTGTTAATATAAAATCAATTTGGTTTTTAGTATCTAGATCGTTCCATTTATACCAGGCGTATATTTGTGAGTCTTTGTGTTTATAGAATGTGTTTGTGATATAGAGGTCATGTTGGCTGCATAGCTCTATCAGACTACTTCCGTTATCGTTTCTTTCATTATGTTGGTCTCCAAATGCTCCAAGATGTTTTTCTATACCACTGTGTTATGTCCTAGTCTTGCATTGAAGTCTCCCATAACTATGATGTTGTCCTGCTTGTCTAGTTTAGCACGTCATAGATGTCTTCGTAGAATTCCTCACATTGTTGCTTATTTGTGTTTGTATTACATGGTGCATATATACGTACATATGTTGTAATTGATGATTCTTTCTTATATATATTTTATTTCTAGTATTCCTCTTGCTATCCGCGGTTCAATGACTATTCCCACATCGTGTCTTGACCTTTCTTGCTGTTTCACTCCAGAGTAGACAAACATGTAACTATGGTGGATCTCCTTGCATCCTTCCCTTTTTATTCTGGTGTCCGCTATTCCCATCAGTCCAATTTTCTTCTCTTCCATTGTTTCTATACGTTCTTCTTCTTTACTATTAAAACCACAAACGTTTATTGTGCCTATTTTTTGAATTGCTGATCTATCTTGTAGTCCATTAACATTGCTAGGTCTATATCCGTTTGGGTCAGTCCGTTTATACTTCTTAGTTTTTCTACAAGCAGTATGAATATCCCCTGCCACCTTGCTAGGCCAGTCGCAGGTTTAGAACAAAAATCTGACCACAGGGAGTCCATCCCCTTTGGCGAGCCTTAGCCCCATTAGCCTGTGACCTCGTGGTCATGGTTTCCCGGTTTACACCACGTGTAGGTGGGGGTTGACTTGTGTGGTCTGCGGGTCATCAGCAGGCTACTAATTTTCATTTTTCACCACTCCTGGGAGAGACTAGCTGATTCTAACCTTGTTGGCTGCAGGGCCAGGTGCAGCCCACACCTTGTAGACCATTTTCTGTTCTGTTCTTCTTTGTCAAATATTCCTATCACTTTTGTCTGGATTTGTAGTGATAGTCTATGTTCATCTCTCCATGGAGTTCGCTCTGGAATAGCTGTCTGGGGGATACCAACTGTGGGCAGATCAGTGGTTTCTCTGCAGAGTCGTTTGGCTTGGTGAATAAAACTACTTCTTATCAACTGCCCCATAGCGAAGTTTTCAAATCTGTTCTTCATAGGGTGGCCTGGCAAGCTGAGGAACTTTTCTGCTTGTATTAGCATTTTCGTATCACTGTGTTCTCTCAGTGCTTGTGTTCTCCCCATCTTCTCCATTTTCACTATAGGGGTTGATCTCATCCCCCCTGTGATGACTCTTAAGTGCTTGATTTTGCACCTTGTCCAGCTCTTGTAGTGTGGTTTTTTATGCTGAACACCACGTTGACCCATATTCCAGGTGTGGTCGTATTGATAAACTTTGCTAAGTATTTTCCCACTGGCTCCCCATGTGGGTCCACTTAGCTTTCTCAGGATGGCTATTTTCCTTCTGGCTTTTTCCTACTGCTTTGTTGATGTGCTTTCTCCATATCAGCCTTTAATCAAATGTTACTCCAAGGTATGTTGGTTCTTTATCTTTTCTTAGGGGTGCTCCATTTATCTGGATGATCCCTGCCTTTTGATTTGGAGAGAGGGTAGAGTGGTGCTGCACTTGTCAGTGTTTATGCTGACACACCATCTATTTGCCTATGCAACAAATGTATCTACAGCTCTTTGTAGCGATCTGGTGGCCACTGATGCATGTTCATTTGTGCTCCATAGAACCAGGTCACCAATGTACATTGCCACTTTATTTCCATGCAGTAGATTAGCAACAAGATCATTGATGAAGATTAGAAAAAGTGTGGGGGACAAGACTCCACCCTGGGGAACACTGTGATTTCTGTAGTACTTTCTTGCTCTTGAGTCCGTCTATCTGTACTTGGGCTCTTCTGTTGTGCAAGTATGCTTTTACCCATATGTACATTCTTCCATTGACTTTACAGTTTCTCAGTTTCTTCATCAGACCTTCTTTCCAGACTTTGTCAAAGGCTTTCTTCAGATCTATCCATGCCGCAAGCACCAGCTTCTCTTGGAACATATCCTCAATTTCTTGAGAGAGATAGGTTGTCTGATCTTACGTAGAGTAACAATGCCTAAAGCCAACCTGCTGTGACACTAGGATGCGTTCACTTTCGGTGTACCACTGCTGTCTGTGATTGATAATGTGCTCCATTGTTTTGCAGAGACAGCTGGTGAGGCTAATTGGTCTGTAGCTAGAGGCAGTGGAACTATCTTTCCCTGATTTTAGTAGAGGTATCATGATTGCTTCTCTCCAGGCTTGTGGAACACTGCCTAAGGTCCAGCTATTATTGAAGATCTGCAACAGCCTTCCTTTGGCTTCTGTTCCTAGGTTCCTGATCATTTCATTGGAGATACCATCAGCTCCTGGTGACTTTCTCATTTTCAGTTTTGATATGGCTAGCTCCAGTTCACTTATTGTGATAGGTGCCTCCAGAACCTCATGCAGTATGTCATTCTGTACTATATGTTGCCATTTCTCTTGAATCTCTTGTTGATTCTCTGGAATAATTTTGATATTATCTTGTGCGAATGAGTCCGCAAAATAGTC
This sequence comes from Cepaea hortensis, assembly GCA_963921405.1. Taxonomy (NCBI): domain Eukaryota; kingdom Metazoa; phylum Mollusca; class Gastropoda; order Stylommatophora; family Helicidae; genus Cepaea; species Cepaea hortensis. The sequence goes on from OY992887.1 coordinate 67,788,663, forward strand.
AGCTGCTTGCTTTCCTGTTAACCCTTTACCGGGCAAAACGTCCGAACGCGTCTTTACCCGTAAACGGGCAAGATGTCAGAAAATGTCCGTGAATACTAAGCATTTTAAAAATGCGATCTCTCGAATTTCCGAGACTTCCTGTTCCTGTCTACCAGTCTTGCTGATAGCATGAAAGCATGGGTGACATTTGCAAGTGTTTTCTTTAAATTTGATCAGATATTTAAATAGTTTTTTGGGTTTTTGTACGTTGTTATTCAAAATGGATTTCCTCAATTCTTCAAGCTATAGTGGCGATTTCACTGGGTTCAATTTAAAAGACACTGAAGTGCACGAAAATGATGATGAATTTGAGTTGGATCTCAGTGATATCAGCTTGTGCAGTGTGCACACTTCAGATCTTTCGGAGTTTGAAGAATCTGATTAAGAAAATATGGCTGAAGAAAGTAGGGCGGGGCCATCTCGAGACGCAAACGGTTGAAGCAACAAAACAACAAGACTGAAAATCGAAGAATTTACTGAAGAAACTGGCATCAATATAACAACTGATTATCATTCTCAGCATGCCTTCTTTCTTCAACTCTTCGAGGAACAAACTTTTCAAATGATTGTTGATCAAACAAATGTGTATACTAGACAAAAGATCAAACAGATAGATAATCGAGGCTGGGTTCCAACAAATGCAACTGAAATGCAGGCCTATTTTGGTCTGCTCATACTAATACTAATGAGGATCCACAGTCTGCCTTGTGTGGAAATGTACAGGTCGACAGATGATAGGTTGGGAGTGCCAGGTGTGAAAAATGTGATGCCTCTCAAGAGATTCAAGAAGATGGAGCAGTATCTACATGTGGCTGATAACAACACAGCTGACGGCAATGACCGCCTCCACAAAATTCGGCCTCTCATCGACATGGCTAATAGGACATTCTTACAGAGTTACAAGCCTAAGAAAGAAATTGCCATCGACGAGGCAATGGTGCCATTTAAAGGCAGGAATGCACTGAAACAATATCTACCAGCCAAGCCAACAAAATGGGGAATGAAAGTATGGTGTGCTTGCGAGCCAGCAACTGGCTACCTCCTCCAGTTTTCTGTCTACCGTGGCAAAATAGATGGTGGCACTCAGCATGGACTGGGCCATGATGTAGTGATGCAGCTTGCTGCCCCCTTTTTGGGAAAGTATCATCACCTCTATTTTGATAACTTCATCAGCTGGGCTTCTTACTGGCCTTCTCCAAGAGAAAACTTATGTGGCAGCAACGGTAAGAAATAACAGGAAAGATCTGCCTCTGGCATTCAGAGAAAAGAGAAAAATGAAGCAAGGGGACCATCAAATCTTCCAGAAAGAGGATCTGCTTGCTACTGTGTGGCATGATAAAAGGAATGTCTTCATGCTCTCCAGCAATACTTCACACACATTGGACAACATTGAGCGATGGGACCAGCACACTCACACCAGAAAGCTTGTGCCCTGCCCTGCAGTTATCAAACTCTATAACCAATACATGGGAGGGATGGACAAGGCAGATCAAATGAGGGGGTACTACTCTACACTGAAGTGCAGATAATACTGGCGCTATCTCCTCAGTTTTGTCTTCAATTCATGCATAAACAATGCTTTCATCCTGTTCGAGCAGACCGCAGCAAAGCCCAGCAGACGCTACTCCCTTCTGGACTTCCGCCTGGATTTATCTGAACAACTCATCGCAGGATTCTCCAGCAGGAAGAAGGTTGCATCAAAGAGAAAAGGCCAAGCAGTAGCCCCAGAAAATGTCCACAATCACAAGCTCATGAAGTTTGAGGGCAGAAGAAAGCCTGCATGGCGTGAAGAAATGCCAAACATCGTACCCCTGCAGAATGAGCCATTGAAAGTTCATATGGCTGTGATGTGTGCCAAGTGAACTACTGTAAGGGCACTTGTTTTCCCCAGCATCTTGGAGGCCAGTGAGCAGTTGGCAGTGTTTGTACATAATGTATTTATGACTGACAATCACAAACAATGTGTTGTATTTTGTAAATATTTGTATTCATGTGTGGATTATACAAGCAAGATTGGATTATTCATATGACATATGAGTACAATTATAAATCTGCATGCATTTCCCTTCATTTTGCTCTTTATTTTACTAACATCCATTCACTGACACCTTAGTTATGATCTTTTTACTAACATTACCAAAAATCTGACTAAAACCCTCAAAAATCTTGCCAGTTTAGAGTTAGAAATAGGAAAAACCTGTGCCCTGTAAAGGGTTAAGATGTTTCCATCTTTATGTAGTGAAATTTTCGAGTTTCTCCCTGTGCCCTCATCGTTAAGTTGCTTTATTAGCTTCCACAACGTCTTTGTGTCTCTTTCAAAGTTCAGTGACTCTGTTTTCTCCTGCCAGCTTTTCTTTCTAGTCTGCAGCTTGACCCTTTGAAATTTGGCTTTTGCGTGCTGGAATTTATTGTGGTGCTCTTGGCTGGGTGTGGCCTATGCTTGCTTTCTACACACTTCCACATCATTATGCAACTGTTCCAGTTCACTATTCACTACTCCAGTAGGGTTTATAATGTTTATGGGCTCCTCTTGGTACTGTTTCTCGTGCTGCTTGTAGTATGCATTTCTCAAACTCTTTGACTACTTTATTTATGTCTTTCTCAGTGCTCAGGTTTCTAACCAGTATGCCGGTATGATGCTTATACATTTCCCAGTCTGATTTCTTGTAGTTCCACCTCGAGAGGGTGCTGCTTTCACTTACAAGCTCATTTTCTACAGTTAGAAAGACTGGCCGATGGTCACTGCCACCAAGTTGTTTTCCAACAATTTTTTTAATGTTCCACTCCAGGTCTGGTGAATGAAAAGCCAGGTCATGTGTAGTTGTAGTGTGCCATGATCTCGAGTAGAAGGTATGTGAGTCAGACCGCTAGTTAATCAAGATGAATCTATTCTCATCCTGCCAGTCTTCCAGTTTCTCTCCTATCTGGTCCGTGAGATCATAGCCCCAGCTCTGCGAGTGGCTGTTGAAATCACTGCACACAATAATTTTTTCATTTAACCCTTTACAAATGGCAAACTACTGAGCGTAATCTTGCCAAGAGATCAACAGACAGCTGAAAGATGCTGCTGTTGACAGCTAAGTCCTGTAAAGGATACGCAAAACATTTATTTAACCCTTTACAGGGCAGACGCTTGTCCATTTTCTAGCCCTGAACGGGCAAGATTTTTTCAGGTTCGGTAAAATTTTGGGTCGCGTTAGTAAAAACATCACAAATAAGGTGTTAGTCAACCGATTTTAGTTAAATAAACAACACAATGAAGGGAAAAGCATGCAGAATATGTTACTCACGTGATTGTTGTCAGTAATCCATATATGAACACAAATATTTACGAAATACGGCATGTTGTTTGTGATTTTCCGTCATCTATACGGCAATTTACAAACACATTTTCAGAATCATAATCACTTTCTTTAAAGTCCGACTCAGACTGCAATGCAAAGTAACGCTTTGCACTGATATCTAGCGCCGATTAATAGTCAACTTCGTGCCCTTTAATGTCATTTAAATTGAACCTAGCGAAATCTCGGCTATCACTTGAAGAATCGCCAAAATCCATTTTGAAAAACAGCGTAAAAATCCCGAAAACTATCAACAATTGTCCGTAAAAGTCCGTTCAAATTCATACTATCGCGTTTACAAATGGCGGCCACGTTGTCAAGCTGTCGGCGAAAGCGAAAGTAGCCGTCGGAAGTGTCGGAAAGCCGAGAGATCGCATTTTTACAATGCATAATAGTATCGGCCGGAATCGGACGCTACGATCGTTTTATGACATCGGCCGGAATTGGCCGCTGTGACCTGTAAAGGGTTAATGGTAGTGTGCCCAGTGTCTGTGGGCAGTCACTTGGACAGCAGTAATTGATCAGATGTAGGTCTGTATTGCCTGTCTTATGTTTAAGTGTCTGATACTCAGCCCCTTCCATGTAAACTTCAATTTGGGAAGCAGTAATGTTATTGTTTATCCCACCTTTTTGCCTGTCCTTTCAGTCAGATCGGTAACACTGGTAGCGTCTGATTTTGAAGGCTATATTTTTGTTGAGGTGAGTTTCTTGCAAGCAACACATGCTTTTTCTTGGTCCAAGATGTTTTCTAGTTCTATTTTTGTTTGTTGCTGACTCCCTTCGCATTCCAGTGCATTATTTTTAGTCTTTGTTTGGTATGGCCAGGCGCTCTATTCTCAGTTCCCCTGGCTCCACAGGACATCTGAGAAGGACCTCCAGTAGTTGTGGTTGGACCCTTTCGAGGCATAGGGCCCGGCACTGCACCTGCCTGGGGGTCCAAAGCAGGGCGAGCACCATAACATTTAGCAGAAGTCAACATATTTCATGGTGTAATTGCGTGGCACCCTGATTTCTGTGGTGAGCCTCCTTGCTGGTTGCCGCCGTCTTCAGCACCTTTCCTTTGCTAGAACAGACTGGTCTTACTTGAGTTTAGATGTGTAGATGCGCACACATGTGGTTGCGCATGCATGTACTTGCATACACATCTAGAGTGTACTGGTTGTTTTTCGGCGCCAGAGACTTGCCACCGCCCCTTCTCCTGTTAGTTAAAACAGTTCCTCCACGTAAAGGCCAGGAGTTGGACTTTTGCTGCAAAGGTGATGAATGCACGAGCCATTGGGGTATTTATGCAAGGTCGGGTGGCACTCTTCCCCAACTCTGCGCCCCGGCAACATACAGCAACATTTGGAACAATTTTCCTAGTATTATGCCTTCTAATACTCCTTGTGGTACTTCTTGTTTGTGGTAATCAAATCAGTATTTCAAACATTCTGGTCTTTATCAATTTGAAGTCCTCATCTCAAATGCCTTATTCTGCTTTGGTATATGCAATGAACTTAATAAAACAGGTCTTTTATTGCATTACCTGCATAATTTACTAGTTCAATCTGCATTTAATAAATTCATGTTTTTGAGAATTATAAAATGTGCTGCATCAAATTCTGCTCTTAGCATTGGTATTGTTCTTTCTTCTTATCTACACTTCTATAATGCTGTAATGTAGTTAGTCATTAACTGATTCAGTGGCAAACAAAATGTTGGTTTGGACCAAGCAAAAATGGATGGCAGAAAAAGTGAATTAAGAATGTGTTACAGCAATGACTCCCACCAAAAAATAACTAGAAGGACTAGTTGACTAGTTAACTAAGAAAATCTTGTGATTATTGCATTTTAGTGTGGTGAAAAGATCAGATAGTTCAGAATGTGACAGTAGTTATTATGTGTAGTAGCATGTTCTGGCAGTGGCAGACATTACTTAATGAATATGATTGTAGAACACCCATTTATTTCAGCATATTTATTCCAAAGTGGTGAGCAGCTAGAGGTTGAGATTCGAGGTGTTAGTCTCTGGGCCTGTGAGGTAGGAACTTGAGTAAATTGCCTTTTTAAAATTTGGTTTACATTACTGTTTCTTTCATGTCATTTAGAAATATAACTTATTGTCACATACCTTAATGTATATATGAATGTGTGAGTAAATGTGTATATAAATGTATGACAGTCAACTGTATAGGTTATGGGTTAAAATAAAGTAGGATAAAGTTAACAGACAACTAGATTAGAAGAACAGTAAAAGACAGTCAGTACAAATGTTTCATGGCCAACGCATACCCAAAAGATTAAAAGTCCAGGTCAAAGCAATCACGTGCAAACACAGGCTCGATGGCATTGAAAAATAGTCAGACAAAGGCTTGGTTTAACAAAGACTGGGAACTTTAATGTTAGGCTTCAGTACTGACCAGACATATTTGATAGGTACAGAAATAATTGTACTGAAATCTAATAGTGAACAATTAAGGGTATAGACTTATTTCTAACATTTCAAAGAAGACTATCGACAAACATCCAGATCAGTGTATTCTTCATGGACAGCTTTCGAGTGTAAATAGTACTCTCTTAAGTTATTTGTTTTAGACAAGGAAAATTATGACAGTGCTGTCTCTGCATCATAGGAAGGAGATTTGATTTACTTGACAGTGAGTGGGAAATGTACAGGCATTTCTTGTTAATAGGAAGACACTGTCAAGTGTGGTAACATTTGTGTAGAAAGTGAAGTAGTGTCCCAGAGTCTGAGGAGACTACTCAGCAGGGCAGTCTTGGCAAGATTGGTTGGTGGGAAACTTAATGCACTTTGATGTATATTTGCATTAAACTATTGATTGTTGTACCACCTGTGTTCAGACCTATCTATTCTTGAAGTACTGCCATGACACCTCGCCTTCATGATTGTCCCCGTTAATTTACTAAAGCGAGCCACTGAGGTTAATGACACTGATATTTTTCCTTAATGCAACCATTGCATTAATACTATCTTCAATAAATAAACAGTTAGTTGCCCTTTTATATACCTTGCTTATAACATACATTGACAATATATGCAGAGAAACAGAGAGCGAAGAAAAAGACAACATGACAGAATTATTATTTGCAGATGACCAATTGTTATTATCTGAAAATAAAGAGAGCCTTCACAACCTTCTAAATAAAGTTAATTCCAAGTGTGAGAAATATAACATGAAAATCAACATTGAAAAGACAGATGCAGACAGTCAGAAACCCTGCCAATAAGAATAATGAACTCAGAAATAAAACAAACCAGTGAATTTAAATATCCAGGGTAAATTTTTCACTGTAGATGTGTGAATGGATAGAGAAATCAACATACGTTGTGCAAAGGCAAATCAGGTACTGGGTCAACTAGCTCCACTTCTGTTGCATAGAATGATACCTATAAGTACTACAGCTAACCTTATAAGAAGTATTTTTTAGCCTACATTACGCTACCAATGTCAAACATGGACAATTTCTACAACTAATGAATGCAAAATTATAACAAGAGATTAAATGCCTTAGAACAGCTGTGGGAATAACTGTGAGAGATAGAATTAGGAATGAGGAAATGAGAAGAAGACTAGGTCTGAAACCAGTCATGCAATTCATTAAAGAACAACAGATGAAATGGCTTGGCCACCTCACAATATGCCCTGGTATCATCTACCATAAAGAGCCACATTGAAGAGATATATAGGATATAGAGCAATGGAAAGACATTAAATGGCTTGGCCACCTCACAATATGCCCTGGTATCATCTACCATAAAGAGCCACATTGAAGAGATATATAGGATATAGAGCAATGGAAAGACATTAAATGGCTTGGCCACCTCACAATATGCCCTGGTATCATCTACCATAAAGAGCCACATTGAAGAGATATATAGGATATAGAGCAATGGAAAGACATTAAATGGCTTGGCCACCTCACAATATGCCCTGGTATCATCTACCATAAAGAGCCACATTGAAGAGATATATAGGATATAGAGCAATGGAAAGACATTAAATGGCTTGGCCACCTCACAATATGCCCTGGTATCATCTACCATAAAGAGCCACATTGAAGAGATATAAAGGATATAGAGCAATGGAAAGACATTAAAAAATGAAGGGATGGTTTCAAGAACAACCTTAGAGAAATGAAGGCCAAATTGCATGGTCTCGAGGTATGGTGTCCGCCTTGAGTGCTGGAGGTCCCGGGTTCAAGCCCCGGTGAGGACAGGGATTTTTTCACGTGGACTTCTAGTAATAAAATTTACCCTGATCTCTGGGTAGTGAGATCGGACACCCGTATGTATTGTTGCACACGTAAAACATCCCTTGGCAGTTGGAAATCGAAAAAGAGTAGCCTAACGGCCCGGGCAAAATTCCGAGCTAAAAATCTACCCAAAGTATTTCAGGATCCTCGCCGGTGCTACGGAGTTTGTGCACTGAGCTGAGTTTCTCCAAACTCAGGTTTGAGTTAGGAGGAGAACAGAGCACTTATGGGTTGTACCCGTGTGCCATGATGTTGATCCGTCGACTAAACTAAACTAAACTAAAGAAGAAGTTACTCTTTTACAGGTTTAGAGATGTGTTGGGTATATGGTGCTAGCTTATATTTTTATAACCTAATTGGCATTCCATGGTTGATATGGTCAGTATCATGTTGGCTGCCTTTACTTGGCAGGATATTTCCTAACACCTATTTTAGGCTGGGTCAACCTGAGTAACCAGGTAGATTTTTGAAACTTCTTTGATAGAAATCCAATAATTACCAGCAGGTAAGTGTGCTAGCCACTGTGCTACTGCACTTCCTACTACCTTCAGTGTCCTCATTAATTTATGTTTAATGAGGTTTTTAATTGTCTTATTGGAATTGAACCACAGACATCCATATTAGTGGGCTTGTGTTCTAAGTCTGCCACATAGATGCTCATTCTACGCAATTTAAGAAGACTGAAGCAGCAGAGTAAAGGCAGTCAATCAATCGGTCAGGTGCCTTGGATTAGGTCTGTGTTCTTGTTCTGATTATGCTATATGGGCAAGGCATCCAGCTATTTATGTTTTTTGTAGTCCCCAGGCTATTTTCCCAATCAGTATGACATTTGTCACTAAGTTTTCAAATTTATTTCTTCTCATAACATGCCAAACAAATCTCGGCTGACTACATTTAATTCCTCTTATGAGTTTATGGTTTTCATTTGTTTCTTGTAGTACTTGCTCATTGGTTTTTCTGTCTCTCCATGGTATTCTTTTGCATTTTCACCAGAAACTACATTTCCTCTGCCATTAGATGTTTCTCAGCTTGTGAGCTTATTGTCCATGTTTCACATACAAACAACCATATGGGTTCTGTATAACACTTCAACACTATTTGTTTTCCTCACTGCAATTGACAGCTTTATATTGGTCAGTATGTTTCCCATCTTGCAAAAGGCTACCTTTGCCATGGCAATTCTTTTTCTAATCTCTACAAGGCATCTTCCATTTGATGTTATGACTTCCAAGATATTATTAAAGAATTTTTCCATTTGCTTAGATATTACTGTGTGGTATTTCTTTCTTCTTGAAGGTGACCATAATCTGTTTTCTTACAATTTAATTCTAACTCTTGTGTACAATAACCACATCTACTAAATGCTGCAGATCCCTTTCATTGTTGGCAGTTAATGCTGTATCATCTTATATTATTAATGTTATGTCCTCTGTTTTGTCAGGTCTTAGTCAGATAAGACTGAGCTACCTTATGACAGTTGACGGTTATCAGTTGGGGTATCTTCATTGCACTCCGGACAGGTCCATAGGTGCTAAGATCCCCCCCCAGCATATGCATCAGCGTGCGGTGGCTAATAGTGCCAGTTCTGTGTTGATTGACGAGGCACCTCGTTTTCTCAATGTACCTCTCGCGCTTGGCCGTGCCGATTCTTACTCCCAAGTCTTTCATCCTGGACAGCGATGTGGATTCACTGACGTCAAAGTCCTCTGTTCTCGCCATATCTTTAAGGGTGTTAATAACATCGGCACGATCCATGGGCTGGCCATCTACAGGGGGTGCAGAGCCAGCCAGTTTTTATCAGCTCGTTCATTTCCCTCGATGGTACTACCTGCTTCTGTTAGCGCTGAATGTAGGGCGGCGCTTACCAAACCCGACACCCCACATTGTGTCAACGGCTTCGGGCGGAAGAACTCAAATGAGAGGGTACAAGCCTTATCCTAGTGTGAGGAAATGCTGGTGCTATGCAATGAGAGAATGATGTATGGTCATATGGCAAGTACATGATGTAGGAAATAACATGTATGTAACTTACTGGCACAACTGACGAAGAAACCTTAGTGCATGCTCCATTGTGAGACGTGTTGCACATTCAGCTTGCAGGATTCCCAATTGGGTCCTTGCATGAGGATCCGCTGCACCATTATGTGAGTGGATTTCTGACTGTCCATGGCTCCCAAGAGAGCTGTAATGAAATAAAACAAGGATGTGTAGTATCTATATACCTACAGATCTCAGAACACATGCACGCACATACATGCACATACACACATACACATGTACTTTAGTGTTTCTAATCTAAGTTCACCTCATTTACTCCCCCCCCCCTCTCTCTCTCTCTCTCTCTCTCTCTCTCTCTCTCTCTCTCTCTCTCTCTCTCTCTCTCCTTCCTTCCTTCCTTCCTTCCTTCCTTCCTTCCTCTTCCTTGTCTGTCTGTCTGAAGGGTTTTAGTCGCACATTCTGGTTGAACATCAAAAGCCTTCACTTCTCTGTGGTGTTATGATACATGAGTGGCCTAAGTCCTCTGTCTATCAACAGTTGTCACAGAATGCTGCATTAACATCCCAGAAGATATCTTGGTCTACAAATCTGATGGACCAATTAGAAGAATAGAGATTTAATCACGCTTCTCAGCAGCTATCCATCTATGACACCAAATTGTGCATCACTGTACAAGGCCACTCTCTACCTACCTATGATGCAAGACTGAGCATGTAACCTGTTGACACCCAAGTGAGCACAGTCTGGTTTCTATGTGGGAACATCTGCAATTTGATGCCAGTAAATTTTACCAGCAGAATACAGGTGGAAGTGCCGGCTTGATAAGACTCTCGGGTTAACCATATTGTCAGACTAATGGAGCCTTCATGCTGATAACATTCAGGTCCAGTGATTCAAGATGTGAAATGTTAGGCTGATAATAAAACTACACAGACGGGCAGTCGTGAGACTGACCCACGGCTGGAAATTGCAACCACGCGAAAGTTTGAAATGACCTCAGCCCAGGGAAACTTTTCCGCCAGAACAGCCCAGGGAAACCGTCAGGGTATGAAGCGACACGAAGCGTGACCCAGGGAAATAATGCAGAGGGAGATTGGAAAAGGCGCCAAAGAGATAAGGGCATTGGCCATCCCGGGTATAAATATTAGTGACTAGGACTGCTGGAATGAGAAGTGTATTAAAAAAGGATCAGCTCTCAACAAGAGCACCAGGTTGTGGATCCTGAAAATAGTGAAGACCATGTAGCGTCAGGAATGGACATTGGCCCAGAAAACCGACAAGCTGATCCTTCTAGAAAGTAAGTGTTCCTACTTGAGCATAGGTGTTCCTATGGGAGCATAAGGGAATCCTTTTGGAATCAAGGCAGATCTCATATGTAACCCGGCCACAGATCCAGACAGGATACAAGTAACTTTAGAGTTATGTACATGCTTTTCATCACTACATGTATGTGATTGTTGTATTGCATAAACCTTTACAGTTTCACTATCATCATTCTGATAACCATCATATGTTGAGTGATTAATTATAGACAATAAAAGTGACTGTAGTTTGTCTTAACTCATTCAGTTGTTATACTTTATTTTGCAAGGGAAGTAGTTGCTTTACTTACCTTGGTGGGGGTTTAATTACGTACCAGGGTGGGGAGTTACATCAGGGGGAAAAAACTTGCACTGTCTAGTAGTCCAGTGGTAGACTTAACCTAGTCATCTAACCCACTCCTTGGGGATATCAAGACCAGCTTATTTTACCTTTTAAATGAGCCATTCACAGCTGTACTCTTGAGTGTCCAGGGCTTAATCTTTCTTTTCAGCCATATAGATTTGGCTCCGAGTCAATTTCTGACAAATTGGGGTTGCTAGCCAGTGATAGTACATATCTTGGCGGTGGGACCCCCACTTCTGACAACAGGTGTCATATTTTCTTCCTCTCAGGTGGTTTCACACCAATGTTGGTAGGAATTTGAAGTGTTAGTTTGGACGTTTTCATTAGACTGCTATTATGTCAATGATTTCTCCTAAGTAGTCAGTCTTCTATTTGTGTCAGCCTCAAGCAGGATGAATCTCACTCAGTGTCTATCCTGTATGTGAATTAGCTAAGCTCTCCCGTGGCTTGGATAATGTTGGATTTCTCCAATTTATCACGTACAATGAGAAAACAGTTTTCACAGTGACACTATAAAGGCAAGAGCTGGAACAATAAGTAACAAAGAAAATCCACAAGCTGAAGGTTTGGAAGAGTAAACAGAAACAGAAAACTAAAGCAGGCCCTCTGAACAGAAGACAAATGATAAAAAGTATATTGGTATTACCTGAGTTTATAGCTAGGAATTCGCTAGACTCCTTACTGAAGTCGGAGAAAATGAGATGGTAATATTTCACCAGAAGGCTTTCTGGGTATGCTATAACTGTGCTTGCATCTTAGTTTTGTTGGCAATGACGTAGGGTAAATACTGTTTTCATCCCTAACATGATTTTTGTCTTCTCTCCTCCCTTTTTCACTTTGTATGGATATCTGGACATCTCATGTCCCGTATTCATTAACTCCTCCCCTACTTTCACTATGGACTGACAATTTCACCTGTCAGTCATCTTTTGACCGGACTACACCATGCGACTGAAACATGCTTTGGCTGATGCTCGGAGACGCGATCGACGTCATCTAATATATTCCAGTCTGCTGTTTACATCCTTGCCTTCCATGTTTTGTCGGCATTCAAACTTCTTATGTGTGGTTAGCAAATATGTGTCAGGGCAAGTAGTATCCACCGACCGCCGTTTGTAAGTTCACACATTAGCCCGGCTAAAAGTCTTCCCCCAGTCTGGATTTCTGCAGCAACATGTTAACTGATGAGTATTTTTTGGCATTTTATGAAGTAGGAGTGTTATACCTCATTGTCCCCTTTCCCTGCTTTAGGGTGGTCACGAATGAGATTTTACACCCTTTGTAGAAACCAGGCTGTTTGCTTTTTGCGATAGCTCTATTTGCGCAATTTTGTGTCATAGAACTAAACACCGAGCATTGCTGTGACGTTTTATAGATTCTTTCTTCCCATTCCTCTTGGCTTTTTATTCCTTTCTTGGGGAAGGAGATATAAATTCTGATATTGCCTTGGAGTTTAGTTACAATGAGGCAAAGCATGAAATAATTCTTTACATCTGTTTCCCTCTCACACACTTCTCTGAATGATTTATTTAGCTTTGTTAACATTGCAATCTAACCTTCGAAGTCAGTAAAGGGTGTATTATATTTGGCAAAATGATAAAATGCCATGAAATATACATTCATATGTTGCAGCATATTTTTAACATACTTAAGAGGATTCTTCTTTGTACTTTCAGCCTTCTGACACTTGAAGTGCAGAAAGGATTTTTGTTCCAGGCACAACTGTCAAATTTTGGTCTATAATTTTGGCAAACTTACCACACACTTCATAGTTTGCAATTGTTTCTTCACATCACATCCATAGTAGTAGTTTCAATTTCCACAGGTCTAATACTGTAGTGTAAACCACAATACAACTTGTCACACCCACAAAAATGGATGGTGCGTGTGACGTATTTGGAGCCCTATGTTAGGAGCAGGATGAATAACGTCCAAGTTACATGACCTCTACATTTTCCCTTCCGGTCGCCAGCATGGCGGTTAGGCGTTGAGCCGTTAAGGCCTGTGGCGTATTTATGCTTGTGGCTACGGTTTGCAATCGCATTTTCCTCATGTTGGACTGGTAGTGCATGATTCCGTCGCTCTTCTACTGAGTGAGTGCTTGGGTGACACCGTGAGCTGTGAATTTCGCGTGGAATGCTTTTACATCTGTCCTGTACTGTGAACTGCATGTTCAGAACAATGGCTACCGGCGGTTGCTGAATTTACTGTTTTGCCCTTTCGATTCACAAGTGCATTTTTCGGGAGACTCCTGGGATTCGGCGCTGAAGCTGCGGAGTTCATGCTTTGTGCGACGCTTTCGGCGGTTACCCTGCGGTAAAAGACCGAGCAATGTGAGAAAACCTAGGTCAATGAGGTCTTTCTGGTGACTGCTGAGTCCATCGACGATGAACTGTGGTATTCGTGGATGAATTTTGTGTTGACATTCTGACGGCGGCTTTATGCGCAGTGTACCTATGCGGGCTTGTTGGATTGCCGAGACTCCCGTTTATTCCACTTTTCACATTGGACAGTGGGGAACATTTTGTGTGATATTCGCTGGGACGGGAATAGAGCATAATGGGGACGACCCGTTGCTGTGAAGTTGGAACCTCAACTAACTAACTAACTAACTAACTAACTAACTAACTAACTAACTAGCTAGCTAGCTAGCTAACTAACTAACTAACTAACTAACTAACTAACTAACTAACTAACTAACTAACTAACTAACTACCTACCTAACTAACTAACTAACTAACTAACTAAACATTTACCCTAAGGTAGCTATTGCTACAGAATTCAAGCCTTGGCTTGCAATGGTGAAATAGTTTATAATTCATTCATTCATTCAGTAGCATGTCCTTTGCAGAACCTTGCTTCCATAACAACCTTCCGGAAAACTTCATGGTCATAAGCAAGATGTCCTGCATCCGATACACCCATCTGGAGATCATCTACTACATACTGCACCCATCTTCTCATTTGCTTCCTCTTCCTCGGCATATATCTCTCCATTATTGTTCTCTGCAAACTTTCTTGACATTTTAAGTGACCAGAATATTTCAAGTTTCTTTGTTTTATCATCTTTAGTAGCCAACCTTCTTCAGTATTGAGCTCTTGTCGTCTAGATGAATTTGTTCTTTTTTGTATCCAAGATGCTCTTACAATCTGTATATAATATGTATATTCAAAGGCATTCATGCGCTTTTCAGATTGTTAAGTAATCTATGTTGTATGCATCTGGTATTTTTGTGAGATCAAAACTAAGTGGCCTTGGTCCTCAGGTAAGCCTTTTGAGTTTTACTTTCACACCTGCTTCGAATAACTGATGATCTGTATCACAGTCTGCACTTCGTAGGGTTTTTGCAGATGTTATGCTTGATCTACGTCTACTTTTTCAGCTCTCCCTGTACCTAGTTTTGCATTACAATCTATTATTATTGTTGCCGGTCTCCCTGGTCTAGGTGTTACATGACTTTCTCCGTAATACTGTATACTCTCGTGAGTAAAGTGACGTGCACGACAATCAGTAGCGGTTCTCTCTGCGTAGGTAACTTACGGGGTATGTGAGCCAGTCGCTCAGAAAGCAATGGCAAACTACTGAGCGTAATCTTGCCAAGAAATCAACAATCAGCTGAAAGATGCTGATGTTGACAGTGATGTCCTGTAAAGGATATGTGAACAAAAAAAATTATTATTGTTATGTCATTACAATCTAATAATAAAAATCTGGAGGATAGAAGAATTACCCCATGACTGGAAAGAGTCATTATTGATACCTATCTTTAAGAAAGGAGACAAGTTCCAATGTGAAAATTATGGAGGAATATCACTACTGTCCACAAGCTATAAGATACTATCCTCAGTATTACTAAATAGACTAAAACCATATTCAGAAGACATATTAGGTGACTACCAGGTGGGTTTTAGACAAAACAGATCAACAATAGATCAGATATTTATCTTACAACAAATAGCCGAGAAACATTGGGAATATAAAAGAGATCTCCATAACATTTTTGTGGATTTTAAAAAGGCTTATGATGTCCATAGGAATAGTCTATGGAATGCAATGCAGGAATTTGGAATACCAAGGAAGTTAATCAACATGACCAGACTGTGCATGGAAAATACTTTTAATATAGTAACATATAAAGGCAGGAAATCAGACCCTTTCCAAATAACATCTGGCTTGAAACAGGGTGATGCACTATTGCCGCTAATCTTCAATCTGGCTCTAGAGAAAGTTTTAAGGAAGGTAAAGGATGAATGTAATATTGGAGGAACATCCAAGCTGCTTCGTTATGCAGATGACATAGATATTATAGGGGAAAATTAACAAAAGACATTGGAAATATTGACTCACTTAAAGGAAAACGCCCAACAGATGGGGCTGGTTATCAACCAAGATAAGACAGAATATATGGTAATTTCAAGAGAAGGAATGGCTAAAAACTCTGGCCACATACAAATAGATAATATGACCTTTAAAAGAACAGAAACATACAAATACCTGGGTACAATCTTCAACTGCTCCAACATCATAAGGGAAGAAATACAAACTAGAATCAATTCTGGAAATAAGATATACTATGCACATCTACTAAAATCAAATGCACTATCTCGTAACACGAAAATCACAATATACAAAACACTGATCAGACCAGTTGTGCTGTATGGCTCTGAAACCTGGAGTACAAATAAAGGAGACGAAGCTTTGTTACAAACCTTTGAGAACAAAGTCTTAAGATGCATCTTTGGGCTCAATAGGGATACACAAAGTGGAGAGTGGAAAAGAAGAAGCAACAAAGACATTTATGATAAGTCCTCGCTAATCACTAGTATCATGAAGGCTAATAGACTACAATGGCTGGGGCATATAGAAAGAATGGAAGATAATAGGGAAGCAAAACTCGCTTACACTCAAGAAATAAATGACCGTAGACCCCGAGGTAGACCAAGAAGACGGTGGAGAGATAATATATATACAGACCTACAAGCACTTGGAATCGGCAAGCGAAGGTCAACCAGAGAGACGAATGGAGACGGATTGTATCTGCAGCAAAGAACCTCAATGGCTTGGATCGCTGAAGAAGAAGATGTCATTATGATCAATCTTATCTAATGTGTCTTGCAGTGTGCTGTAAAAATCGTAAATTTCGTCATCCTCTGCATTTGATGTAGTAGTTGTGTGTTTTTTTTTTGGGGGGGGGGGGGGGGAATGACTGCCATAGACTTGATTCATATACATAGTCATATAAGCTCTCCCGTTACCGACTGTCTGTCTGTCTGTCTATCTGTCTGTCTGACCCGGCCCGGCTTCACCCAGTCCCTGGTGGGGAGCATGTCATCTAATTCATATAAGTAGTCAAATAAGCTTCCGTTCCCGACTATCTGTCTATCTATCTGACCCGGCGTGGTTTCGCCCAGCTCCTGGCGCACAGTAACTTAAAAGAATGTCCTTCCACACACCATTCAATGAAAACTGTAGAAAAAGATGGGTTACAATGTTATGCATTATGCATTATTTTTATGCAAACTTTGAAAATGCCTTAAAGATTATATCATTATTTATTATAACTCATATGCCTGAAAATAACTATAGACAAAGAGTTTAACAATAGTACAAGTAAGTCCAACAATATGACTATAAAGTATATAGAAATGTTATTAAAAGTTATGCCCCTTGAAATAACCTTTCTAGAGTGAAGTCCCCCTGCTATATAGACATTATATAATGAAAATGGAAAAGTAAATGTTATTAAATAAGTAGAAGAGTTTACATTAAGAAATTATTATAGTCAGTTGCACAGGAATGAAAGGAAGACGTGTAGAAAATTTCATCGCAATCGGATGTACCGTTATCGAACGCATCCAATACATAAATACCCACAAACATACACTCTGTTTTATAGATATAGACAATGTAGCACAACACGTCTTCTCACACTGCCAATTTCATACTAATCTCATTCTGTCGGATGGCACAAATATTATCGCATACATGCGGAACCACTTGAAGACACCGTCAATTATTATTGTGAAATACTTATCGTCCTGAGAGTCGCCAAGCCAATCTATTCATTTAGTACACAGTCATTAATCGATAAATTGCCTACTTACGAGGGTAAGTTAATAAGTAAGTCACAAATGGCTGTAGAAAAATAAATAAATATGATAACAACATGAAACCAGTTTATTTTTGTACATATATTGACCCTTTATTTCTCAACATAATTTCCACCAACACTGATGCACTTATCCCATCGTTTTATCAGTCCTCTCAAACCAACTGCGTAGAACTGTGTCCTCTGTTTTCTAAACCACGTTTTCATTTCACATTCAACTTCGGCGTCATTCGCGAAATGTCTCCCGTCTAGGTGGGTTGTTAGTGCTAATGCTGACAAATATTTGTCCCGTAATGCGGTGCAAAGCTGGGTAGAAAAAGTTATGAGGGTGAGTCAATAAGTTAGTCACACAGTTCTGTGGGATGGCCGGTAAATGAAAACAAAGCACGCAGTTCTATGTAGCCGGTTTGGGAGGACTAATAAAATGATGGGATAAGTGCATCAATTTTGGTGAAATTATGTTGAGAAATAAAGGGACAATGTATGTATAAAAATAAACTAGTTTGAAGTTGTTATCATGTGTAGTTATTTTTCTACTGCCATTTGTGACTTACTTATTAACTTACCCTCGTACAAATGGCAGAACACGCTGAGCTACTGACCTCTTTCTAGCGTGTTGTTGGCCTGGATCAATGACGGCCTTCAGACTGTGACAGTTAGTGAATACTGGACGCTTTTGAATGCTGTGGTTACATGCATGGCTTCATCGTTTCTTTCACATCTAAGTTGTAATTTGCTGCATGATGTGTGACGTTTTTTTTTTTTTTTTTTACTGCGAGCAACGATATTTTCTCGAGCTCTCTTCTCAGCTGACTGCCATATCTCCATCCCTTTGTCCCCACCTCGACTTCCATCACGTGATGTTTCGTTTATCATGTAACTGACGAATATTTATAGTCTTAGTTCTAACGTTGTTACTATGTTCTAACGATTTTCGTAATCATTACTCAGTCTTTTCTTGTTAACTCTTTAGGTCTATAGTGGATATGTCTCGCCCTCTTACTTCTTTTCCTTTTAACTTTTTTCAGAGTCTTTTCGGCACATGGCAATGGCCTTAAAGTCAATTCGGTATCATTAGTGACCTGAAAACACCTTGAGAAGAGCTCCTATGTGTAGTTTCTTGAAGTTGGAGATCACTTGCTGGTCCAAAGGTTGAAGCAGAGGTGTGGAATTTGGAAGCATAAATTTGACCTTGATGAAGTCATACTCTATGCCCAATTCCTCCTCCAGGGCCGGTGGGTGGGTAGGAGCATTGTCCATAAGCAGCAGACATTTAAGGGGCAGATTATTTTCTTCTAGGTACTTCTTCACACTTGGGGCAAACACTTTAGTCAGCCATTCCATAAAGATGGTTCTCGTCATCCATGCCTTAGCATTAGACTTTCACATCACACGCAGTTTGCTTTTTTGGACATTGTTGCATTTAAAGACGTGAGGATTTTCTGAGTGGTAGACCAACATTGGTGTAATCTTACAGTCACCACTGGCATTGGCACAGAACAGCAGTGCTTTCTCCTCCTGGATGATAAAGGTCCTTTTTGGCATTTTCTTCCAGAAGAGGCCCGTTTCATTGCAATTAAAGATTTTTTGTGGAACATAGTCTTCCTCTTTGATGATCTTATCAAATTCCACCTTGAACACTTCTGCTTTTTTCTCGTTAGAACTTGCAGCCTCTCCGGGCCTAATTACACTATGAATGTCACTTTTTTTTTTAAAACTTTTCAAACCAGCCTCTGCTGGCTTTAAAATCGTCAGTCTCAGCACCCGTACCAAGCAATTTCGACAATAAATCACTGTGCTTTGCTTCTTCACATATTATTGCCTCACTAACACTGTCTCCTGCAAGTTGTTTTTCGTTGATCCAGATCAAGAGAAGATTTCAACTTTCTCTAAAATTTGAGGTCTTTGCTTCTGCAGCTTAATTACGCCTTTAGCCACATCAACTGATTTGAGTAACTCTTTGTTCTTTATGATGGTGGAGATAGTTAATTTTGCCATGCTGTACTCATTAGCGTCACACACATGAATGCCATTTTCATGTTTCATAATTATTTCCTTCTTTACCTCCACTGTTATACGGTACTGCTTCCTAACACCACCACTACCGTTCTTTGAACTCATAATTGATGAGGTTAACAAGGAAAATAATGAAAGAGATAAACTGAACACAGTGCCACTGCTAAGAAATCTTTTACTGCTGTGTAGTAAGGCCAATGAAAGCGAGACTGCACACACATGCAAAACTAGGCTACAAGGCTAGCGCTAAGCGATGCTAGTACTGCGTGGCCTTCGTTTGTACTGTACGCGATCGTTTGTCTCCAATGTTAAACCTCTCTCTCTCTCTCTCTCTCTCTCTCTCTCTCTCTCTCTCTCTCTCTCTCTCTCTCTCTCTCTCTCTCTCTCTCTCTCTCTCTCTCTCTCTCTCTCTCTCTCTCTCACCTTTGTTCGTAACCTGAGGCACTGTTCGTTACCCAAGTCAAAAAATTTTCGAAGTTGTTGTTCGTAACTCCAATTGTTCATGACCTGAGGCACATTCATAACATGAGGTACCACTGTATCTCATTATATGCATACTGCAGAGTTAGATATAATATGAAGTGTTAATGTGAATAAAATACTTTTGGCTGAAATATATAACACATAGTCACTGATACTACTCTACAGTAATTACTGGTAGTAAACTTCAGCCAAAAGTATTCATCTATTCACTTCACATAAAATTTAACTCTGCCAGATGCACCTGAAGAGACAGTGAAATATGCCAGGCAATACATTGTGCAACCTAATGTTTGTGTCTCCTATTAATGAATTAACATCTTTTTTTTAATGAAACTAATTTCATATGAAAACAAAGCAACTATGTATCCAATACCTCACCGCGTTATGCCATATATTTTTCCTTTTAAATTCTGAAAGGTCTCAAAACTATTATTCTCTCATTAATGTTATTAATAGATTTCTGTTTCATGGCTTCTTTTTATAATTATTTTTAAACTTGCTTTTTTAAAATCATAATAAACATGGTTTTGAGTAATAGAGTAATTTCTTGTTACTGTTTATTGAAGTTTGTGCAATCTTTTTATTTCACATTGCAGCTTGTGCGGGATCACATTCTACACTTGCATGAAGCAGACATTAACCCCAAAAAAGGCAAAACAAGCATCTGTGCCATCTTGGTGGACCACTACCTTTGGGACATAAGAAGAGAAATAGCTGAAAAAATGGAGGACATTCCTTTTCATCGCTGTCGAGGAATATATTATTAACACCATTTTAATTCAGTTTAAATAATTTAAAAGAATCCATGAATTTATAGTTGTAAATGTAAATTGTTCGATATCATTAATTGTAAAAGGAAATAAGTATAAAATGCAATGACAGGTAATGTTCTGAGCTTGAATGTACAATGCTTATACCTGAAGCCTTGTCTGATTAAAATCAGAATTGTTCTATGATGGTGTCACTGATAAAGCCATGTTGTTATGTATTTGTATATGGTACTAAGTATATTTTTATAATGTACTATAGTCCATTCACAAATCATTGCCCTCATTCACAATCAATTTTTTTGAAAACATCTATTGCATTGTTATGAAATGTTTCCTGCCGTCTTATATTTTCCCCCACCCAAGGAATATGTCTTTGATATGTCCAAAGGCAACTTAAATCATGGGAAGCGGCGACATTTCTTGGATGTTTTGGCAAAAAACTAGTGAATTCACGCTAACAAACTTGTTTTCCAGTAATTCCCATCAATTCGGGTAATGACAGAAGGCGTAGCCAGATTCGTATGGGAGTGGGTGCAATGTGTAATATTAGTAAAGACAGAGAATTTACAGAGGCATGGGGTAAATAATGTGGAATGGAAATGGACAGGGAAGTGGAAGGAATATATTTCTTACCTTATTTTTCATTTCCTTCTTATTTCTTCAGCTGCTGGTTGTGTGTACACAACGAGTCATGTTACTAGGATGCATTATAACTTTTTTATATGGAGTTTGTGAAAGCTTCAAAACAGCTGTGCGTTAATGTGATATTGAGTGACCAGAGATGATATCGCAATTTAGTCATCATGTGTAAATTTTTAAGGATCTATTCAGCTGTCTGTGTAGTTTTTTCACACGTGCACATGGGTGACAGAACCACCTTGAGTCTTCGTGAAAGATTGTCTACCCTGCTGTTTAATGTTCAGAGACAGAACATGATTACCTGTTTTGAACGACGAATATTGTGAAAGTCTCTGTAGTGGACTTCCTTCTTAACGACCAAGATGTTGGTCCTCTTTTCTTTGAAGTTTATAGATTGATTCATATGCCGTGTGTTATCCCCTAATTTGATGTGTTTGTTCTCACGTTTCTTGTTATGCAACAATATGTCAGTTTCCACCGTAATATTACTCTTTTGTTGATATTCAATGCATTTAGTGTTATTGTTTTTTATTTTCAGTGTCATTTGTTTGTCACCGTTGAGGGCTTGCGGAACTGAAAATTCATCACTGTGGAATACAAACTGTTGCCATTGACAAGTTGTATTGTTTGATGCTGTAATGTTTAGGGCGTGCAATTCTTCTGAATAGTTGGAGCAAAATATCCCAGTAGGTGGGCATGTGGATTAATGTCTGCGATCTGCCCAGACCTTAATCTGTGTCGGACGATTCCAGTAGGTTGATGACTGCTCTCGGTTGCATAACATTCAATACATCCTTTCTCCAGTAGTCAACTTCTTTCAACACTGGTCCTCACAATTTTTCCAATAACTTTTATCAATATTTAATAGCACGAACTGGGTTAATATCTTGACATCAGACAGTTTGAATGTAGTATTTTCAGCTGCCACCTGTACTTTAATTTTAGCCCACACAAGTTCTATTGGGTTTAAATGAGAATGGTACGGCAAAAGTCTCACACACCCATGGCCATGCTCTTCTATCAACTTGTTGATATGATATTTCTTGCTTTTTTGCATCTGTTTTACAAGGGACAACAATTCTAGCTTGAAATACGTTTCTGGGAATGGTATGTTTTCCCTTCAGAACCATATCTTTATGCTTTGTGCTCGATGCCATAGGTATTTTGTCTTCTTGGGCAACAACATTGTGGTATAATGCATTGTCCATAATTAGACAAGACGGTCTATCTAGGAATGGAAGCACTGTATTCTCAGGCCAATCTCTGTAGTCTGTATGCTTTGATACGAACACGAGTCCCAACATTCTGTAGTAAGCCATTATGAGTACTACCAGCATGGGCTATGACCAAATGCTGTCCTTTACGTACTGGGCACACATCGCTTTAACTTTCCATCCACTGATTGCCATTCCTTTTCACTTGTGTGGTGCGCATTGATCCACGTCTCATCTAAATACACTATGTCATAACTTTCTTTGCGCATTTCCCTTATTTCACATAGGTATTTGCTTCTCATGGCTCCTAAATGCGGTTGCTCACAAATGATATTTCTACCTCCCTTGTACTTTCTAAACATGAAGCCTAATGTCCTTATAATTTTCCACAAAGTTGTTTTGGATAGCTCTATGTCATTGTTCTTTCTCAACCAAACCCTAAGTTTTCTTACAGTCACTGTTTCTTTGGCATTCAGCAATTTACAATAGCTTGCCTTATGGCATCCTTGTCAAGGCTGTCTACAATTGCCTTTCTATCTATCCTTTGCTTATTGCATGGTGGTTTCATTCCAGATTCTTGCACCCATCGACGAAATGACCGTTTACTCAAACCCAATCCATGCACTGTTCTTTTCTTGGGATTTGTAATATGAGTGTTTGTCAATAAGTAATGCCTCCTATGATTATGTGGTTGTTTCGGGATTTGAAATTTATATATTGAGCACAACCCACTACTGGCAACGCCGATCGCATTCTGGCATGAACCCAAGGCCCATCCACGTCAACATGGAAGCACCATACTCGAGTTTCGCCCTCATTTGAGCTCGTCAGTAGTGCATATCCCTGACCGGATCCGGAAACAGTCCCGGATCACGCGTGTGAAGCGGGTGTGCAACCACGCGGCACACACTGGACACACCAAATTATCACAACAGAACATCACAATGCTACCCATCGTAGGCTATGCTCAAGATTGCCCAATCGCCGCGACCGACGTCCGTCAATCTATGGGACCCGAACGATCAGGACTTCTCACTGGCAAGGAACACCAGGCCTCCTAAATCCAGTGAGCAATAATAACTTGATTATGTGGTTGTTTCGGGATTTGAAATTTATATATTGAGCACAACCCACTACTGGCAATGCCGATCGCATTCTGGCATGAACCCAAGGCCCATCCACGTCAACATGGAAGCACCATATTCGAGTTTTGCCCTCATTTGAGCTCGTCAGTAGTGCATATCCCTGACCGGATCCGGAAACAGTCCCGGATCACGCGTGTGAAGCGGGTGTGCAACCACGCGGCACACACTGGACACACCAAATTATCACAACAGAACATCACAACGCTACCCATCGTAGGCTATGCTCAAGATTGCCCAATCGCCGCGACTGACGTCCGTCAATCTATGGGACCCGAACGATCAGGACTTCTCACTGGCAAGGAACACCAGGCCTCCTAAATCCAGTGAGCAATAATAACTTGATTATGTGGTTGTTTCGGGATTTGAAATTTATATATTGAGCACAACCCACTACTGGCAACGCCGATCGCATTCTGGCATGAACCCAAGGCCCATCCACGTCAACATGGAAGCACCATACTCGAGTTTCGCCCTCATTTGAGCTCGTCAGTAGTGCATATCAAGTTATTATTGCTCACTGGATTTAGGAGGCCTGGTGTTCCTTGCCAGTGAGAAGTCCTGATCGTTCGGGTCCCATAGATTGATGGACGTCGGTCGTGGCGATTGGGCAATCTTGAGCATAGCCTACGATGGGTAGCGTTGTGATGTTCTGTTGTGATAATTTGGTGTGTCCAGTGTGTGCCGCGTGGTTGCACACCCGCTTCACACGCGTGATCCGGGACTGTTTCCGGATCCGGTCAGGGATATGCACTACTGAACGAGCTCAAATGAGGGTGAAACTCGAGTATGGTGCTTCCATGTTGACGTGGATGGGCCTTGGGTTCATGCCAGAATGCGATCGGCGTTGCCAGTAGTGGGTTGTGCTCAATATATAAATGCCTCCTATTTTTTATCTTTATTAGAGTGCAATTTATTAATCTAGCGGGATTCCCCATCCACTCTTCTGCATTGTTTATCACTTCCAATCTGTTTCAGTAACAGGTTGCTCAACAGTAACGGTTTAAAAATGGCCACCAAAAAAGTTTGTTTAAAGCAACGTAATATCATAGAATTCCTCAATGCTGAAGGCGAGACCCCGATTTGCATCCACAAACTTTTGAGTATTGTTTATGGAGATTCAACAGTGGATGTTTGCACTATCTTATGTTGGGTACTTTGTTGTAGCAAAGCTGACGTAGGTCAATCCTCACTGGTTGATGCAAAGCAGACTGGCGGTCCGCCAACCGCATTTGACTCCACACAGCATTCATCGAGTTGATGCCAGTGTGCACAAACTTGTTTAACCCAGGTCTTTAATGATGGTCTGGGCTCTGCTTTTACTAATAGACAACATGGAACACAGTTCATCCAGTATTACCTGATGGTCACCACGAATGATGTCATCAACTCGAAATATCTTTCTCATCATCATCTTCCACTTCTGCCATTAAGTGTCGTGGAGAGGAATAATCTGCGCTCCAGTGCCCAATGGGCGGCACTGGATAGTGTCACTCCATGAGATTGTGGTTGTTTGTCCATCAAGAATGATGATGACCATTCATTTCAGCCAGTGGGGTTGAAAGTATGGAGGCGTGAGTTCTAAGATGGCTGATAAGGCCTATTTTGGCTCGAAATGTTCTTTGACAATGTGGACAAAGAATGCTTGACGTTTCTGGAGGAGGATTTTCTGCAGTGGTTTTTCTGTTCTGTCTTTTCTTCACAGCTCTTGCAGTCCTGGTTGCCTCACAAGTGACTGCACCCTTGCGTATTGATGCATGCCACGAATTTCGCAAGAGATTGTACAATGTCTTTGATGTCGTCAATCCATTTTCTTCTTGGACGCCCTCTTGGTCTCATCACAGATGATCTATGATGTAAGGCCAGTGATGGTAGTGTATGGTGTTGCATTCTAACGACATGGCCAAACCACTTGATCTTCTGTCTTTCAATAAATGTGGCACAAGGTGTTGATCCCACTGTCTGTCTGATAACAGCATTTCTTACTCGGTCTCAGATTGTTAAGTTGGCAGCTCTCCTCAGGCATCTCATCTCATAGGTGTTGATTTTGCGAAAGTGTAATTTGGATAAAGTGCAAGTTGACATTGGTAGCATAGGGTTGGTGTGAATATGCTGTTTATTATCTTGCGGTAAAATGGTGATGACGTGACGTGTTTATTTTTCGGGACGATGTTGTTTTAGTGTTTTCCTGTGGATTATGTGGTGTTATTTCGTATTCGTTGATTGGAAGTGTTCAAAAGAAGCCACGGAAGGCAGGTGGTGGATAAAATTATGAGGGCAGCCTACAGATAGTTGTTGGTTATGGATTCAAGTTTCACGACAGTAGGCAGATGATCTCTTTCACAAGACAATGGCTACGGTCACCCGGCCAGTATGGTCACTGCCATAGAGGGAAAGCAACGGAAAACTACCTTTAAAAGTGCCTAGTTCATTATAGTTCGCTTAAAGACAGATCATTGCAAGACAAGGACAGAGACATTAAAATTAGCAACATGGAATATTAGGATGTTAAATGACGATGAAAAATTATATAACATCAAACAAGAAATGGAAAAAGAGGAAATTAATATTTTACTGATGCGCGAAACGAGATGGACAGGAGCAGGCATCAAGATAAATAAAGATTTTAAGATTATTTATTCTGAAGGAGAAAATCGACAAAGGGGGATAGCATTTATTTTGGACCAGCAAACATTAAATCTGTTCAAGGATATTGGGCCGTGTCAGACAAGTTCTACTAGTTAAATTAAGCGGCAGACCTTTTAGCATAAATGTTATTCAAGTATATGCCCCAACAAGAGAATCCAGTGAAGATAGTGTAGAAGAATTTTATAATGACATAGAGTCTGCTTTAAAAAAATTTAAAAATTCAGAAATAAACATCTTAATAGGGGACTTCAATGCAAAAGTAGGAAGTCAAGGTGATAGATACACAGTAGGAAACTATGGTTTAGGAGAGAGAAATGAAAGAGGATACAGACTTGTAGAGTGGGCAAAAGAGCAGGAAATGATTGTAGGAAACACCTGGTTTAAGCAACACCCTAGAAGATTATGGGCATGGAGAAGTTTTGATAGCAGGATTAGAAACCAGATTGATTACATTTTGATTAGCAGAAGATTTAGAAATGCGCTAACAACAGCAAAAACAGTTCCCAGTGCTGATTGTTATAGTGACCACAGATTACTTACAGGAACATTGAGGATAAAGTTTAAGAAAGTCAAGTATAAAACAGGAAATACTAAATATGATTTGGGTACATTGAGTAATGACAATGAAATACAAAACAAATTCAACATAGAAGTACAGAACAGATTTGATATATTGTCTGATCTAGAGATCCTATTCCAGGATGTGGATGATCAATGGGAAATGTTGAAGAATTCAATCAGTTTCCCTGCAGAAACAACTATTCCAAAATTAAAGAAGGTGGGTCAAAAGAAATGGATGACTGAAGAAATTTTACAACTAATGGAAACAAGAAGACTCAATAAAAATAATTCTGCGAAATATGAAGAAATTCACAGACAAGTCAGAATATTATGTAAGGAGGCAAAAGAAGCATGGCTTGAGAAAAATTTCTTAGATATTGAAAAACAACACAACAGTCAAAATACCAAATTAGTGCACAAAAGAATTCATGAACTTACTAATAAAAGAACGAGTACATCAGCAGGTTGTCTAAAAACTAAAGATGGCAAAATCATAATAGAAAAAGATCAGATTCTACTGTGAAAAACCTTTATGATGATAACAGAGATGAACAGTATGATATTCGATTTAATAATGAAAGACCGCCAATTTTGAAGATGGCAGTTTGAAATGTTCTTAAACATATGAAAGCTGGCAAGGCACCCGGTTCAGATAACATCACAACAGAAATGATTAAAGCTTTAGAAGAATATGGAACAGATCAAGTCACCAGACTGCTGAACTCATTATATAATACCGGACATATACCTTCTGAATTATGTAATTCTGAATTTATTGCAATCCCAAAAAAATCAGGAGCCTTGGAATGTGATCAATATAGAACAAAGATTTTGCTACGAATTATCATGCAAAAAGTGAGGAAGAAAATTTTCCCTGAAATAGGGGAAGAACAATGTGGGTTTGTAGAAGGAAAGGTTACAGTAAATGCTGTGTATATGTTGCGTTCAGTTATTTAACGTTCTATAGAAGTAAATAAAGATATACACTTTTGCTTTATTGACTACACAAAGGCTTTCGATAGAGTAAGACATGTCAACATGGTAGATATGCTTGCAGATCTACAAATTGATGGGAAAGACCTTATAAAAACATATATTGGAAACAACAAGCTGCCATAATTATTGATAATGAAGTGGGATAATATCAGCCTATTAAGAGAGGTGTTAGGCAGGGATGTGTAATGTCTCCAGATCTTTTTTCCCTATACAGTGAAAATATTTTCAGAAATGTAGAAGATATAAATGGAATCTTCATTGGAGGACAAAACTTCAATAACATTAGATATGCAGATGATACAGTATTGATTGCAGGCAATGAGCAGGATCTGCAACAATTAGTATGTGCGGTTGTTGCACACAGTGAACAACTGGGATTAGTAGGCCTCTTTCTGTCCTGAATGACTATAGAGTTGTGCCGCTTGGGAGGTACCTGGCAGCACCGCTGGTGACTGTATAGTCCAATGTGAGAGTGACAATCCCTGTCACAGTTTCCGCATCTGTAAGATGAGGCAAGTCCCGCAGTGAGTGACTGCGTTTTACACCTGTGCCGCCTATCCTCAGTTTGTTGGATCAGATTGCGCTCAAAGAGCACCAGTCCGTTTCGTACATCTCTTCTCCAGGAGCATCTGTCTGTTGCAACTCTTTCTCACGTGTCTGGATCTATTCCAAGGGTTTTCATATCTTGTTTACTCACATCCCTATATCACATTTGGGTCTTCCGGTTGGCCTCTTTCCTGTGGCTAGTTCGCCGTATAGGAGATCTTATGGAATACGTTCATCCTCCATTCGAGATACGTGGCCCAGCCACCATAGGCGTCTCTGCTTTAGGAGGGTGTGCACCGTGGTAACGTCTGCTCTTTCAAGCACCTGTTTGTTTGTTATGTGGTCTTTCCATGTTATGCCCAGGATACGTCTCAGACATCTCATGTGGAAGGAATTCAACTTCATTTCCTGTCTTGAGTACAGGGTCCAGGATTCAGACCTATAGAGTAGTGTGCTAACAACACCAGCTTTATATACTTGAGCTTTTGTACGCTCTGTTAGTCTATTATTCCCCCAAACTCTTTTAGCTAGCCTGGAAAATGTTGTGGCTGCCTTTCCAATGTGTCTGTCAATTTCTGTCTCTAATGAAAGATTATCTGATATTGTCGACCCCAAATACACAAACTCGTGGACGACCTTCAATTCGTAATTATAAATTTTGATTGACGGAGGTGCACCAGCATCTTGTTCCATCACCTGTGTTTTATTTAGGCTAATGGTGAACCCGAATTCTTTGCAGGCGGCTGCAAAATGATCTATGAGCCGTTGGAGATCTTCTGCTGTATGATTAGTCAGTGCTGCATCATCTGCAAAAAGTAGTTCTCTTACGCATCTTGATCTTATTTTGGTCTTTGCCTTGAGTCTTGATGGGTTAAAAAGTTTGCCATCAGATCTTGTGTGGAGGTTAGTTAGTTAGTTAGTTAGTTAGTTAGTTAGTCGCAGTTCCAACTTCACAGCAACGGGTCGTCCCCATTATGCTCCGTTCCTTGTCGTGTCCTTCTTTAAAGTGTCGTCCCTGGAGTGAGAAGAGTCAACACCCACATTATAATTTTTCTCTCCTATCAATATCCTGGAGAATCCACCAGCTTCCGTCCAACACACTCCATCAGCCCATGGACACCTTTTCCTATCACTCTCTCACTGTCGTACTATGCCCCCTCTCATACTTCCCCAACGCAACATATTCAACAACTCTTGCTTCTAAAAATTAATAAAGATTAATTTATACGTATATGAGACGTGTATGCGAAGAAAATGTGTGATGTGTTCTATAATGTGTGTAGGATCGGACTCTCAGATAATAGCATAGTCAGTTCATCCTTGCAAGGACACACCACAGCACGTTAAGTCAGAACAAGTCCACCTCACCCGGTACTGTATCTCTCCTGCCGGACACCGACTGTCATCTGTAGCTACCTGGTAGCATCTTCCTGATCATCCGAAATAGATACTGTTTGTAAATTACAGCTGATCATGGACCGGTTGCCCAATGCACATAATTTCCTATCGTTCTTAAAGAATGCACAAATCCTTTGTAGTGAGTATTTAGGTATCACTGTTATTGTTAATATACTTGAACCTAACTAGTGTCTATCTAGGTTCAGGTATCATGTCTTTTGAACTATTTCACTAGAATATATCACACCATGTGACTATTATATTTTAATGTTCTTTTAGGTACTAATGTTCTTATGATTTGTGTTGCATCAACAATCATCACCCATCTTAGGTGAACCTTAACACGCAGGAATCGTTATATTGGTTGGCTCTTCTGAGTCATGTTATGGTGAACCCTCCTGATTATGAGTCCAGCGTAAACATAATACCATCTTTCTTCTCGGACGTTATTCCTTTTTAGTAAGAAACATTTGAGTGTCCAACTGGTGTTATGTCTAATTGAAGTTGCACTTCATCAAACCCAGTGTTGAACTTCCTCGTAACTGGTATGGAACCTGTGAGAGAAACAACACATCTTGTGATAGTACTAGTCACTGACCCTACCGGCTGAGTGTAAGCCTATTGCCTTGCTCAGTTATTTTACAGCTAACTAAACTCTGTCATAGAGCATAGTAGCTCCTCACCTACGTCCGAATCAGGCGATGACAAGGAAAGACCCATAAACAGAGTGCACAACTTCAGTGGGCAAACCATTGAAAGATCCCCCCATTGGACACTTTCCCCATCTTAAATCTCTCCAATTATCACTCCTCTATCCTATTCATCCTAGCAGAGCCAATTATCACTTCACTACTCTAACTAGTTTTCAACTAACAGTGCTAATCATCACACTCTAGTTTTAACAAGACTACTGCCTATATTAATTAGGCCTAAATAGACTATATTGACTACCTTATGCAAAACCGCCTCATTCCGGGATGGCTGCTACACTTTGCCATAACGACACATGCTAGTTAATTTTAAATTAATCTAACAGTGTAGAGCTCTCCCACAAACACGTCCATCCTAATCCACGGTTTTGGTCAACACTCATTGTCCCCAAATCAGGTTTTTCAAACAGCCTAAAATTGGTCACGTGACGGTATTCTTTATGTCCACACAGGTGTTATTTGGGCATATCATCCATTGCCAAGAATCTATCCTCCCTGGCTCAATCAATGTCAGAGTTGTCATCACTTGTTTGACTCCCAAAACACGCTAGCGAGTTCCTGTATGCTCCCAACAACGGGCTTCCACAACAAACCGCCAATCTTCTGTCGAGTGGTGACAATCACAGCCGTCATTTCGCTTGATGTCCGGAAACTCTAAATGACAGACTCTGATGGGAGTTTTCATGTCCCAAGCCGGCAAATGCTACTTGGATCTGACTGTTGATAATCTGTCAAAGCGATGTATGAATTCATCTCACTCACTTCCAAATGTTCCCATTTTGTCGACCCCATGTAAACACGTGCAGCTGCAACTTTTGACCGTCCTGGGGATTTTGACATCCAATTTGTTTTTTCTGTTAGTTAAAATAGTTTTGGCTTTGCAGATAGGCCGGTTAATCAGAAAGTCTCTATAGTAATCAACTGGTTAAACGCGGTGTTTTATTTTTGTGACATTCCTGTGCCAGTGAATATCACACAAAACGCTCCCCACTGCCCAATGTGAAAAGTGGAAAAGACAGGAGTCTCGACAAACAACAGCCCGCACAGATACACTGTGCATAATGCCGCCACCAGAATGTCAACACACCAGTCCCCCACGAAACACCCAATTCATCTCTGATGGAATCGGCAGTCATTTTCCTATCTGGATGTTTCCTAGATGTTCACCCACACAGTCCACAAAAATACAGTTCATCACCGACGGCAGTGGCAGTCAACCAGAAGCCCAGCAGCCACGCATTTCTGCATAAGGCAAAAGCCGGTCAACTCTGGGACATAGCCACCAGCCATCGCTCTGAACATGCAGTCACGTTCAAAAAAAAACAAACTTGGGCAGATTCAAAAGCACTTCACACGAAGCTCACAGTGTCGCGCCACGCACTCACTCAGTAGCAGGGCGACGGAACCATCAAGCCTCCTTAGTCGCCTTTTACGACATGCATGGTAGGCTACAGTGTTGCTATTCTTTGCTTCCCTTATGGGCCCCGGCAACACACGGGAGTAATCCGTGTGGAGGTATATGCCTTCAGTTGCAGTCCCAAATGCCTGCCTTAGGAGAACGGTGAAGAAGATACCAAAGAGTGTAGGAGGAAGCACGCAGCCCTGCTTTACTCCACTGCTGATGCTGAATGACTGGGATATTGAGCCGTCAAATAAAATGGTCCCCTGCATGTTTTCATGAAATGATTTCACGAGACTAAGAAGGGTGGGTGGACATCCAACCTTTTCAAGGACCTTAAAAAGGCCGCTTCTGCACACGAGGTCAAATGCCTTTGTGAGGTCGATGAAGGCAATATATAATGACTTCCTCTGTTCTCTGCACTTCTCTTGGAGCTGCCGGAGTGAGAAAATCATATCGATGGTGGACCTGTTGGGTCTAAATCCGCACTGCGATTCGAGGTAGATTCTTTCAGCAAGAATGTGTAATCTGTTAAGGATTACTCTAGCATAAATCTTGCCTGTAATGCTGAGTAGGGAAATGCCGCGATAGTTGTTGCAGTCGCTTCTGTCGCCTTTGTTTTTATAAAGGGTAAAGATGTTTGCGTCTTTCATATCTTGTGGTACTGATTTTTCTTTCCAGTAGAGCTGAAATATTGCATACAGTTCTGGGATGATTGTTTCTTTGCTACATTTTAAAATTTCAGGTGGAATGCTAACTTTTCCAGGTGCCTTGCCGGATTTGAGAGAGTCTAGTGCTTCGCTGATTTCTGTGAGGCATGGTTCGTTATCCAGGGCATGAATGGCGGACTGTTTATCGATGGCTTCCAGATCTTCTTCACTGACACTGAGTATAGCTCTGAGTAGTGTTCTACCCAACGATCCATTTGTTTTGCTCGATCTTTTATGTTTACCCCCTCAGTTGATCGTAAAGGGGCCATCTTATTTTTTGATGGACCGACAGCTTGCTTGATGCCCTCGTAGATTCCTTTTATATTTCCAGTCTCTGCACAAGTTTGAATTTGAGCAGAGAGCTGTAGCCAGTACCTGTTTGCACATCTTCTTGCCATCTGTTGTACTCTATTTCTGGCCGTTCGCAATGCCTGCAATGTTTTCTCTGAAGGTGATGTATACATTGAGAATGCATGTCTCTTTATCTCCAGGATTGGGAGCATCTCTTCAGAGTGTACTTCAAACCAGTCGGCTGACTTAGTTTGCTTCTTGCCAAATGTTGATAGTGCTGTATTGTAGATGGTGTCTCAAAAATGACTCCATCTCTCGGTGAAGTTTTCGTTTGTGGGGCCAAGCAGAGTATCCGCTAGAGCCTGCGTGAATTTGTTGACCTTCTCTTTATTTTGGGTGCCACTGGTGTCAATGCGTGATCTTCTGTTCTGCTTCTGTAGATTCTCTTGGGCTTTATCTTCACCTTGCTGGAGACGAGTGAATGGTCGGTATCGCAGTCAGCACTATGATTGCTGCGAGTCAGCCGTACATTGCAGAGATTGCTGCATTTAGTGAGCACCAGGTTGAGTTGGTGCCAGTTCTTTGATCTGGGGTGCCTCCATGACACCTTGTGTTGAGGTTTTGTGTCAAAGAAGGTGTTGGTCACGCACAGGTTATGGTGGCTGCAGAATTCCAAGAGACGTTGTCAATTGTCATTTTATCTTCCCAACGCCAAACTTTCCTAGACATGAAGGCCAAGATTTGTAGTCGGAGCCAACCCTGGCATTGAAATCCCCCAGGATAAAAAGATGTTGTCTCTCTGGTGTTTCACTGACTTCTTTGCTAAGGTCGTCATAGAACTTGTCTTTAGATTCTGATGTTGCAGTTAGTGTTGGGGCGTAAACGCTTATAATACTAACTGGGCCTGCCTCTGTCTGGAGTTGGAGCTTCAGTATTCTTTCAGTGCCATCACTTGGTGGTATGATGGAATTAAGCAGCTTGTTTCTGATAGCGAAGCCAACTCCATGCTCCCTGGTCTCTCCGCACGACTTGCCATGCCAGTAGAAAGTGAAGTCCCTCTCCTTGATGCTTCCAGATTCTTGAAGTCTGGTCTCTTGCAGGGCGACGATATCTATCCCCAGTCTTAGTAGTTCGTTGTTTATCACTGCAGTTTTGCGGGCATCCACAATCTCGTTTAGATCGTCTGAGATGCCAGGGGTCATGGTTCTTACGTTCCATGTTCCTAGCCTTAGGACCGGTTGTTTTGTTTTTTTCTTGTTGCTAGGTGTATAGATTGCAGTCCATGTGTGGGGATTTTTCCCCTAAGCTCCTAACACCCTCAGGAGCAGATGAACCGTGGCGAGACAACACCTTATTGACTGGGGATGCCCAGCTTAGGCGGGCGGTAGCTGTCTAGTGAGATACGATGATCTCTCCCACCATCGGAAGTAGCCCCTGGCACCTTGCTCTACGCCAATCGAGCATTAAGACTCATAACCGGCAAATGCTGCTTCCCGTGTTGTGTCACAACTTTATGCGGTGCTGAAGTGACTTCTTCAGGGCACAAGCCTGGGCAATGGAAATCAGAGAACCAGCTGTTGCCCAGTAGCAAGTTCCCCCTCTCCACGTCGCCGATGTTGACCAAGGGAAAGGCAGTAGCCAATGCAACTTGGCATCGGTGCCGTCGCAGGAGTTGCCAGAACTATGTTGTTTACAACATGGAACTGCCTTAGGGACTCCATCTCCGGATTTGTCCTCAGGGTTTACTCCCGAAGCCTTTCCCATACGGGTATACCCGCAAGGCAGCGGAGGTTTGAGATTTAGAGTTCCCTCTCTTAGAAGAGATACCAACCAAGGCTGACGAGCCTCCTCTGCCCGGGAATCAATAAGGAGGGAAGTCTACCATTCTTCCTTCCTGGCAGTGACCATACTGATCGGATAACCGTAGCCATTGTCTCTACTGAGAGATCCTCTGCCCACCGTCACTGACTTGAAACCATAACCAACAACTATCTGTGGGCTGCTCCCAAGTCCAATCTACCACCTGCTCCCATTGGCTTCACGTTACCCTGTTTGGGGGGGGGGGGCTAAACGGGTACTCCACCTTGCCCAAGGGTGTCCCGTAGGCTAGCGGAGGAAGGAGGCACCTTACTTCTCCTTTGATAGGGGGTACCCCTACCCCCGCTACGCGCAACTGGGATTAGAATTGTAAAAAGACACAGATTATGGTCGTCACTAGGAAGAACGAAATACCACAATGTAATATACAAGTAAATGGGAATATTCTTCAACAAGTGAATCGGTACAATTATCTCGGAACAGTCATAACATCTGATGGGAGATGCCTTGTAGAAATTAGAACAAGAATCGCCATGGCGAAAGTAGCCTTTAGCAAGATGAAAAACATACTGACCAATAAAAAGATCTCAATTGAAATGAGAAAAGGAATGTTGAGGTGCTACATAGAGCCTGTTCTTTTGTATGGAAGTGAAACTTGGACAATGAGCAGCCAAGCTGAAAAACATCTGATGGCTGCAGAAGTGTGGTTTCTGAGGAAAATACAAAGAATACCATGAACAGACAGAAAAACCAATGACCAAATACTACAGGAGACAAATGAAAATCGTAAATTGATTAGAGAAATTAGACGTAGACAGTCAAAATATTTTGGACATGTTATGAGAAGAAATGGATTGAAGAACTTGGTGACAACTGGCAATATTGAAGGGAAAAGAACAGGTGGAAGGCAGAGAATTAAATACCTGGATGGCTTGGTCATATTATATGGTCGAGATAAGAATGCAAATATTATCATTGACGCTGGTGATCATGTGAGATGGCGAAACAAGACCTCCAGTGCTTATTGCCGTGGAACCACTGTGGGTTAACGATAAGATGATAAAACTAACAGAGACAGCCTGTTTTCACATCTGCAATTGTTTGTTACCAGTACAGAAAAACTCAAGTCGGATCAAAGTAAAATTGCCAGTCTTTGAGAGTTCCCTACAAGACAGAAAATTGTCGGCATGTTGAATTGCCCAACTCGCGAGATGAAGGGACAGACGGTTGCTTTGCTTGTAGAAAGGGGAGATGAAAATTCCTGTGAAGTTAGGAACGGATTGTCTGCCCCTGAGCACACATGTTGACAGGAGAATGACGTCACTCGGACAATCTCTGACTGCAGAAAACATAACTTGTTGCAGCTAGTGTGAACAAGGGAGTGGGCCTAGACTGACGTGTTTAACTGGCTAGTTTAATTCGGAGAGAATCTACCGTGTTCGAGATTAATTAAAGTTAATGAACATGTGCCTTTCATGGCAAGGTGTAGATTCAATGCAAGAATAGGGCCAGTGTTACATAAGGTAATCCATAGATAGCATTTAGGTATAATTAGTGTCAGATAGGCTGGTGATAGTTAGAGTTAGGACTTGAACATAGTATGTTGCGTTGTGGTTAGGTAGGTTAAGAGTGTCGGCGACTGTAGGCAGTCGCATTGTTAAAACTAGCTAGGGTGAGATGGTAATTAGCTCTGCTGGTTGAGAATAATGTAGTGGGGTGATATCTGGAGAGATTGGGGATTGTTGGGGGATAGGGGAAATGTCCAATGGTGGGATCTTCCAGTGGGGGTCTACTGGGGTTCTGCACTTTACATATTGGTCTTTCCTTGTCTTACCCTGATTCAGGCCGAGGTGATGAGCTCCTCTGCCCATGACAGTTTAGTTCGCTGATAAATATCTGAGCGAGGCCGTAGGCCTACACTCATCTGATGGGAGTCAGTGTCCGGTTGCTCTCACTAGGTGTGTTCTCTCTTTAACTGGTTCCCCGCCAGTTATGAGGAAGTTCCACACCGGTTATGATGAAGTTCTACTCCGGTTAGGACGAACACAAGATGAACAGTCACTGTGTTAAGAATATGGATAAATTAAGAGAAGAAAGTTTATTCAACAGTGTTTACGCTGCGCCCATAATTAGGAGGGTCTACAAGAACCTGGCTCGGTTGAGCAAAAACATATAAACGATTCCTTTGTGATAGAGTTTACCCAGGTTGGGTGATGCTCGGTTTTTACACCACATATCAAATGAACACTAGGGATTAAAAAGGAACACTGAACGTAGCGTTCTCTTAGAGTAGTAGATTCCAGTGGAATGGTACTCTGTAACTTTGTGATTGTGACAATCTAGAACAATAGATAGGAACAAGTGTGTTACCAGTGACATGGATACATATTTTCACGGTACAGGGATTGGTACATATCAGAACTATAGGGACCTTTAGTTATACTGTGTGGGACCAATCCATGATCAGGGTTAGACTATATCTATTTCTGATGATCATGTATCTGGATTATCAAGTAGCTACCGGAGGAAGTCAACGTCTGGCAGGAGAGACACATCGTTTGGTGAGGTCTTTTTTGTGCTGAGCTAACCTGCTGTGGTGTAGCCATTGCTATGATGATCTGACTTGGCTCTTGATCTGCTGGTCTGATTCTACAGATACACTAGAGTATACGACATACATTCTACACATACACTTCTCACATACATACACTTTTCTTTATTAAATTAATCTGTTATTAATTTTTTGAAGCTAGAGTTGTTAAGCATGTTGTTTTGGGGAAGTGTGAGAGGGGGCATGAGCAAGTTGTGAAAGAGAGAGAGAAAGAGGTATCCACTGACTGAGGGAGTATGGTGGGTAGAATCTGGTGGATTCTCCAGAATAATGATATGTGGTTAAAATAATGTGGGTGTTGATTCCCCTCACTCCAGGGACGACACTTTAAAAGAAACACACGACACTTTTCGACCTGACACATGATGATGAACATAATTAACATTACATATATTGATAATACAGTATTGATTGCAGACAATGCGCTGAATATGCAACCATTAGTAGATTTTGTTGTTGCACATCATTAACAATTAGGGTTATAATTCAGAGAAGAAGATTCTGGTTGTCGCTTGGAAGAAAGAAATACCACAATGTAAAATACAAGTAAATGAGAATATTCCTAAACAAGTGAATAGGTACAGCTATCTTGGAACAGTCATAACATCAGGGTTCACAGTCATGATGGGAGGTGCCTTAAAGAGCTTAGAACAAAACTCGTTATGGCGAAGGTAGCCTTTTTGCAAGCTGGAACCCATACTGACTAGTGTAAATATGTCAAATACAATAAAAAGAGTGTGTTCAAATACTACATAAAACCTGTGCGGATGTGACAAGTGGATAATGAACAGATGAGCTGAATAAGCATCTAGTGGCAGTAGGAATGGGATTTCTGAGGAAAAATGCAAAGCATACCATGGATAGATACATGAAACGCCCACTAAACAAAATAAGGCAATGGAACAAATCATACAGCATAAAAGACACACAGGCACAATAACAGACTTTACAGAAGCTTTTCCCAACAATACCACAGACTATACACAGTAGAAAATGTGAACACATTAATACGAAATACTTTCCTAAAGTACATTACAAAGGCCACCACTGTCACTTGTTGTCCCTGGGGGAAAGTGGAGTCAACAAGCACACCTTTAAAATCCTTCTTATACTTTGGAACTATTGTCAGACCTTTGTCTACACTCCCCCGTTATATCTTCTAATCTCTCTCTCTCTCTCTCTCTCTCTCTCTCTCTCTCTCTCTCTCTCTCTCTCTCTCTCTCTCTCTCTCTCTCTTTTATTCCTTCCTAACATACTCCTATTCACTTTCCTTCAGAACATACCCACACAACATGGTCCTCCAATAAATATTAACATTATTTATTGAATAAAAAGTGTCATGGTTGTGTATAGAGTGTATGTAAAGACGTTGTTGTTGTGTTCTATCCTGTAGGTGAGATAAGAGTGACACTCTTAAGATCGACATCATAGTTTTCATCACTCAACGGCACATATAGTCACCACAGCACAG
The DNA here is from genome assembly GCA_963921405.1 of Cepaea hortensis. Classification (NCBI taxonomy): domain Eukaryota; kingdom Metazoa; phylum Mollusca; class Gastropoda; order Stylommatophora; family Helicidae; genus Cepaea; species Cepaea hortensis. The sequence continues at coordinate 67,827,494 of OY992887.1, forward strand.
AACTGGTGTACACTCACCCGGTATAATGTCTCTCTGAATGATGTTGATGTCTTCACAATATCTTGACAATGGTAGAATTAAACAGTTTGTTCACCACAGAGTGTTTTTATTATATATTGTCTCTGCTTGTGGAATATCAAGACTGTCTTTAGAATATCACTGATTCACGGTGTTCATCTTATTCATTACTGTTCTGTTTATCTGATAATAAGTTCTGGTCTTACGGCTTCTTCATTTGAAAAATAGTTCCTGAGAACAATATTGAGCTTCAGCTCTATGCTTCAGTACAATTTATTCTGCTATAAGTCTCTTAGCCAGACTTCCTTATAGGTATCTGTTACTTCTTACAATTTGCTGACCTGTATGTATGATATCAGACTTCAATCTGGCCGATATGTATTACTACACCAGCCTAGGGTCCATTCTTTCTTTTCATGAGTGTTGCTATTGCTGGGTTCAGGGAACCTTATACTATCTATTGTAGTCCATGAATTGAAACACAAAAGCACATAAGCACCACTGTCCCATCGCCTCTAAACAACTAGGGACATAGTATTTCTTTTCTGAATACGGACAAATAGAACAATTCTCCTTCGAGAACTAACAAAACTAACCAACAAAAACAAGTTCCCAACTATTTATACCTTGGTTCCAATTCTTCGTTCTTTTTTATGTTTCTGCATCAACAATCGAATTTGCCGTTATTTCCTATCAAAGGTTTGTGAAATCACGTATTCGCTCTGGTCCGCTCAGTCCCGTTTTCCCCACTCACTGTGAGCTGTGAATTTCGCGTGGAATGCTTTTGCATCTGTCCAGTTGTTATTCGCGTGAACTGCATGTTCGAAACGATGACGGCCGGCTGTTGCTGGATTGACTGGTTTGCCTTTTCAGTTCACGAGTGCATTTTTCAGGAGACTCCTGGTAGTCGTCGCTGTAGCTACGGAGTTCGTGCTTTGTGCGGCGCTTTCGGTGGGTCGCCCTGCAGAAAGATACCGAGCCATATGGGATAAAACCCCGGTCAATGAAGTCTTTCTGGTGACTGCCGTTTTCATCGACGATGAACTGTATTTTTCTTGGAGGACATTTGTGTTGGCATTCTGGTGGCGGCATTATGCACAGTGTACCTGTGCGGGCTGTTGGCTTGGCGACACTCCTGTCTATTCCATTGTTCACATGGGGCAGTGAGGAGCATTTTGTGATATTCACTGGCACAGGAACGGAGCAATATGGGTACGACCCGTTGCCGTGAAGTTGGAACCGTGACTAACTAACTAACTAACTAACATTTTCAACTCTTTGATCAATGACTTCTGTTCACAGTATTTCCACGCGATCACTGTTTGATCTAGCTCCGAACTTCCCGGAGATAAACGATGTTTCTGGGCACCCGTGATTCTCCGTTCAGTCCGATACGGACTCTTGTCTTTGAACTTTCCCGGTATACAATTCTTCCGTTCCCTACGGGATCTCGCTTCCGTGTCCAATACGTACGGCCAGTGTTTGAAGTCACGATCGCTGTCTTTTTGAAAATTACAGGACCGTCACTTTTCACATAACTGTTTCTGTCGTTTAATCCACCAGGAGCGACACCTGCCAGCTATCTCACGACAACCACTACAACTCAGGATGAAAAGATGTGGCCAACATATTTCCTAATTTGGTTAACACATTTTTTTTTAAAAATTGGGTCAAGATATTTCTTAATTTGACTAACATATTTTTAATTTAGCCAACATTGTTTCCTTAATTTGGCCAGCATATTTTTCTACTTTAGCTAGCCTGTTTCTTAGCAACCCCAACATTTTTCTTAATTTGGCCAACCATTGATTGATTGATTTAGGAACCGACATCACAGCATTCGGGGCATTCCCATAAGCGCTCCGTCCCCATCCTCAGCAGCCAGCAAAGAGTTCCAACACTAATAGTTCCAGTAGCAATCTGATTATATGTCATTTCATGTCTCGCCTTTCCTCTGAGCGTCGATCGTCGGCCAGATCCCCTCGTCACACCTCGCTGCCACATTCTTACCAGACAGGTGATCCATTTGCTCCGAGGTGTACACGTGCTCCCACAAGGCCGCAACCACGTTTGCCTTGTCATGCATCAATACTCCACCAAGTTTTGCAAAGCCAGCCAATCTGTCCACCTGTTCATTCCCCAGCACACCGCCATGCCCCGGAGAAAAGATCCAGGTGATGCTTGCTACCCGTGACCTCCGTAACTGTGTGTGTTGGATCGATGTTCAATATTGGACTGTTTTTCAATATTGAGGACCAAGCATCCTGATTGTCCACGAGCTATCTGAGGAAGTCGACACTTGGCCTGAGAGACACATCATCTGGGTGAGGTTTTCTGTCCCTGATATGGTGTTGTGGTGTGGCCAGCACGATGATGAAGCAGACTTGCTCCTTGGCTGTTCGGTCTGATTCTGCAGACACACTAGAGTATACGACATACATTCTAAACATACACTTCTCACATACATACACTTTTCTTCATTAAATTAATGTGTTATTAATTTTTAGAAGCTAGAGTTGTTTAGTATGTTGCTTTGGGGAAGCTGAGAGGGAGCATGGCACAGGGATGAGAGAGTGAGAGAGAAAGAGGTATCCTGAGACTGACGGAGTGTTGTGGACGGAATCTGGTGGATTCTCCAGAATAATGATATGGGGTTAAAAATAATGTGAGTGTTGATTCCCCTCACTCCAGGAACGACACTATAAGGAAAACACGACAATCTGTAGCACTGTGATCTTTCCAAGTTCTTCTGTTCTTCGCATAACTGAACTTGCCGAAAGGCTGATAGTTCCAAACAAATCGGTTTTCTCAGGACACAAGTCATTTGCTGCTTCCATCATACATTCTTTGATGAAGTTGCCTTCAGTAAACGGTTTTATTCGTTCTACCATCTTATGCACTAATTTGTAACTTGTACGAGTCACAGATTCATTTTCAGCAAACTTTCTCGTGAAGAGATTTCTTTGTGTGTCTAAACCACGTTTCGTGGACACATATTTCTCAGAGCGTAACTTTCCAGAAAACTTTGAATATGTTGATAAATGTGTGTTTCATAGTGACGCCGAAGACTGTACTCTTTGAAAACGGCAACACTTTCGCTGCATATTACGCAACTGGTTTTCTGGTCCTTTGTTTCACAAACAAGTACTTTACTACCAATTCTTCATTGAAAACGCGACACTCGGCGTCCACTTTTCTTTTCTTAGTAGCCATAATGAAGGGTGAAGTACACGGGATCTGAAAATGAAAAAAAGACATTGAATTAGAAACATAACTAAAATCCTATTGAAACACAAGCAAAGCAGAGGACTAGGGGTGACTCGTGAAGCTACGGCTCATCAAAGTATATAAAGTTTATAGGTACCTTTGGCAATAGAATATATCTGATAATAAGGTTTGCAAAATATATATAGGACCGGCCTAAATAAACAGTCTAGAGCAGAGTTTTTTTCAACCGGAGTTCCGCGTGTGGCAGCCAGGGATTCTGCCAAAACAGACCAAATTTGCCTAAGTACAACAATTCTGCCCATCTGGTTTATTATATAAAGTAGGAGAGACGCTTGGATCATCGCACAGAGTTATTTGATCAAAGTAAACATTTGCGTAAGGATCTGCTCCAGCAGACAGGTTGCAAAACACTGGCCTAGCGACCAACTCGATTAACACCTTGAGCGGAGAATTCTTCTGAGCTGGGGATAATATTTTCGTAATAAGGCGAGACTTTTATAGCATTTTTATGCTGTGTTTGATACTTTATTGCCTCTATTCACACTTGTAGTTCACTTACCCATCAATGTCAAACAAAGAAATCCTTGTTGCATACATAAAAAATGGATGACTGGCAAAAATAAGTAAATATATCTGGAGCACAGGACCTATGGTGACAACCCGACGCTTCTGGGGGAGGGAAAGATGCGTGTATGTGTATGTGTGTTGCCATGGAAACCATGGTAACGTCAGAGCGCAGCGGCGCTACCACGAACCGGAGAAGGACTTGGGATGGCGCAAAGTAAGCAAACATTGTAATAAACAAGAACATCTAGATACAATAATTAATAATTGAAAATAGTAAATTTAAGACGCATGGCAAACAAGATGTCTCCGCAGGTGAAGATCTCCTATTATTCTAAACATAATATTTACATTTAAGTTGTATCACAACGTCACGTGCTCCATACATTATATCAAGCAAGTTCGAGTACCGTCGGCGGGCCGGATGAAATGACGTCGCGTGCCGTATCCGGCCCGCGGACTGTAGATTGGTGACCCCTGATCTAAGCAGATGGCTCCTGTATTAAGAGGCAAACAAAGTGACTGGAGATTCATAGCAAAGGAAAATTACTTTGTTTATTAAAGGAGAGCTTGGCATATGACACCACAACCTCAAGTCTGAGAATTAATGTTGAGGCGGTTACTACAGCTTTCTGCTGGTTGGAGAACAAACTGTATACTCTTGTAGTGATTGTAACTGATTCTCAAAGTACGCAGGCAGAGGTGAAAACTGGCATGCTTCGTGCAAAATGGCTTGTATCGATGTAAAGGTCGCGGGTTGTGAGCATTCGCTGGATCTTTTCTCCAGGACACTCTGATGTGGTTGGAAATTAACAGGCAGACAGATTGGCTGGTGCCACATCATTAAGGGGTGATTTGGTGCATGATAAGGCAGATATGGTGAAAGCCCTCTAGGTGAATGTGATTAATGCGGAAGAATACATGGACTATCATGATCTAGAAAGGATGCAGCTGCAAGGGATGGACAGAGAATTTGGCCAACAGTCGTCATTCAGAGGTAAAGCAAGACGGACATATAATCAGATTGCGACGGGCACCATTAGTATTGGAACTCTATGCTGGCTTTGAAGACGAAGACTGAACGCTTGTGGTAATGCTCCGTTTGCAGTGATGTCGGTTCTTGTCTCAACTCAACTGATTTCCATGTGATTTAAGATGTCATCCGTCATCCATTTCTTACGACCTGTCATCTTCATTTTTGGAATAGTTGTTTATGCAGTTTGGTTGACTGATTTCTTTAATATTTCCCATTGGTCGCTGACATCTTGAAATAATATTTCCATATCGGACATCGCAAGGTACAAGAGGAACATGATGAGATGAGATGAGATGAGGACAATGCATCAAATATGTTCTTTATTTCTACGTTGAATTAATCTTTTATCGCCTGACGATACAGTGTACATAGATCAAGTTTTGGACTTCTTTAATTTATGATTAATCTATTAATGCTAGACGTGTGGTAAAAAACATGGCTAGTGAAGATCATTGAGAAGAAAGCATCATGCAAGAGTTTCTCCATTTCAAATAAATTACAGCAAACTTAGCTATTGCTGAATGGAACAATGGTGGATCAGGAAGAACGCCCAAAATATATATGTGTCACCTTTGATAGTCGCCGAGCATGAAAAACACGCGATGAGACAAGGCAACGAATGTCGATCGTAAAAAAATCTTGCTGGCTCATCACGAAGTTCTCACGAAGATTGGATGAATAAGGCAAGTCCTTGAATCCTTGAATACAGTATTGCAGCTTTAACTACAGTAACGAAGTCACACCTTAATACAATAATCAGAGAACAACATAAGGAATGATGATCATGACTGCCGTCATGAAAATAACACCTGTTAATAAACTGGAAGTGATCACACGTCGGCAAAATAAGCTAGACAGGAGGGATAGCAGAGCCTAGCAACAAGAATAGAAATTGAAAAAGCGGATAGACTACGCCATGAACCAGCGCTTTAATGGGAAGACTAAAGCGAAATAACTTTATAAAATCTGAAGAAAAAAAAAAATTAGGATAGATCCAATACTCAGCTTGTCAGAAAGAAAAGCAACAGTAAATTACATAGAAGACCAATATCCAAAAAGCATCTAGACTTTTGTCTATTCAGGTAGATCAGCAAAGAAACTCAACAGGACATGCAGGAGGAGGGATTCTATTGAATCTTAAAAAATGGAGCAAAGAAGACACAATCAGTACCTATTGGGAAGTTCTCAAGTAGCTTTAGAGCAGAGGACGAGGTTTAGAAACTGTTTTCTCTGTTGAAGAGAAAATAAACAGAAACAAATAGGTTGTAATACAGTGGAAAACTTCCTCAGCCTAATACAGACATAACATATAAAACCAAGAAATGTATAAGAGACAATCCAGGTCATCAGAAAGATTATGCATGTTACCATCTCAACCGAAAAGAACAACTTACAATATTCAGACCACAGCAAGCTGAAATAGCACATGTTTAATAAACTAAAGATGATAGATACTAATGAATGCAACGGTGAAACTGGTAACATGATAGCTAAACATTTCTCGCAGGAGTGTCCAGCATATGCAGAATAAAGTAATTTGGCCTAAACCGTTCCATTTGAGGACAAACACTATGGGTATATCAAGCAGCTTTAGTCGTTCGCTCGCTTTAAAGTCAAGTGTAGTTAGTCTACAGATCATCCTCATTGCACATCGAATCATTCAGTCCATAAGTGATCGGATCCCTCCTCAGCAAATCCCGCAGCGTGTAGCGGCTAACGACACCAGTTGTGTGTTGGTTTATGAATCTTCTTTGGCTTCCTGCGTAGTGTTCTTGTTTGGCCATACCTCTTTTTAATTTGCTGTTCTCGCAGTCTGACCATAGTTGTAGATTCACAGTCATCACTTGGTTCTCGTAAAAGTCTTACTTCTGGTAGAGCATTCAGAATGTCAGCCTGGTCCACGGCGCGTCCGCCCTCCATAGTAGCCTTACCAGCGAGCTTGTCAGCCCGCTCATTTCCTTGTACTCCCGCATGCCCTGGCACGAAGATGAAACTAATCTTTACCAGCCGAGACCGCTCTAGAGACAGCAACCACTCTCTTCGGATCCACCCCATCTATATCCTCTTGAGAATGCTCATTGAGTCGCTAAGGAAACACGCCTTAGTGAATGTCTGTTTCTCGAGCCATGTTATTGCTTTACTTACTGCTATGACTTCCGTAGTCAGACTACGTGTGGTCTCAACAAAAGCACCAGAGTCTTCCTTCACAATTCTCCCTCCGGCCCGAGCCGTAAAGGCCCATGAGCTTCTCACATGTCAGACGATCGACCCATCTGTGTAAATGACAGCATCACCGTCTAACGAATTCTCGAAAATCAATGCTTGTACTTCCGCCTCCACAGCATCCGGATTTTCTTGTCTGCATTTTCTGTCTAGTTGAATGCAAACTGAGCCCCAATTATTCACAGTTGTCAGACTCTTCATTGGTGATCTCCTCCGTCCTGTCTCCTACTGAAGCTGAATGATATAAATTCATAAATCTGTTGGCACTTGTACCCACTCTTCACCAGGTTCTAAGTCCTCAAGTAAACACACTTGTTGAAGAATGTCTTCGGCTTGACCCATCCACGATCTTCCTCTTTTTAACCTGCTGCCATTGACCTTCCTAATTTCCTTGTGCAGTGGATGTTGTGTGTTTGCGTTAACTCTGAGGTAGTCACGTGCTCTGCAAATTTGTATTCTGTATTCAATGGTTGAAAATCAAAAAAGTAGCGCATCGCCCTGCATGCTGTATCTCTTGTACATCCAAGAATAATGAGCATAGCTTCGTTCTGTATCCTTTCCATCCTTTCTATCTGCTTACGGTTGAGAGTCAGGATCGCTATCGCATACTCAAAAACATACATGACCAGCCCCTCGTATAGAAGACGTAGATGGCGGTACTCACAGTTTGCAGCTGCCATCACCCACATCGACGCTAAACCTCGCTTGGCCTTTGTTATCACCTGGTATATTAGCTGATTATAAGCAAGGCTTCGATCAAAACGTATCCCCATGTAATTCATTGCCTGCGTTCTTTCCACAGTCTCTAAACACAGCTTTACAGTTGGTGTTGGAGTGTTGACAATATGATTATTCATCGAGAACCATGTCACTGTTGCCTATCTTGGACCATTGCCCCAGCTTCAACACACCAAGTACTTGTTTGTGAAACAAAGTGTTTTGCAACCTGTCTGCTGGAGCAGATCCTTACGCAAATGTTTACTTTGATCAAATAACTCTGTGCGATGATCCAAGCGTCTCTCCTACTTTATATAATAAACCAGATGTTTGTAGTTCTACAGCAACCTGATCTCTTTCCTTACCCTGACGATACACATAAACATCGTCGGCATATGACAGTGTCCTCCCCAGTCCAGTGATCTGCTCGCTGATGATTCTCACAGTGTAGGCGTTAAACAGCGCCGGCGATAATGGTGATCCCTGTGGTAGGCCAGGATATATTGTTGGTTCCGAAATCCAACTGGCACATCTGAAAACTACTTTCCATTGGAAGAGGGCTGCTGCGATCCAACTAGGGCGGAAAGGGCGTATCTTGAGTTCAAGAAGCTATAGCATTAAGAAATCCAATGGTTCTCTGTTGTACGCGTACTCAAGATCAATCGCTGAAGCAAATGTTTCAATACCTGAGAGGAAATCTTCATAGACATCTTGGGCAAAAACTGCATTGGTCCAGGTTTCTCGTTTTGGACGGTACCCTCCCACGGCAGATGGGAAAACACCTTGCCTCTCTAGCTGGCTTGATATTTTCCAGGCAATTAACTTCTCCAGCAGCTTACTTATTGCATTCTGCATGGTTATTACTCGATATCCCTGTATGTTTGTGTGGTCTTTGCCAGGCTTTGCCAAGGGAATCAGATAGCTATGTAACCACTCCTCCTTTATGCTAGCGCTCCCTATACAGTTGTTGTACATGTCTGCTAGTTTCTCTAGCTCGTTGTCGGTACACCTATTGATGTCGTTGTATCTTATGCCATCTGCCCCTGGAGCGCTGTTTTTTGATCGTCGAAGCACAGCCTTGATTTCTTTCACTGTCACTGTGTCTTTATCCGAAATGTTCTGGACCTTGCATCTGTCTGAGGTGACCTCCTTGGCCAGATTTCGACCTCTCGTGTCTGTCTGGTTGCTCTGCTCAAGACAGCGTTCGAAGAGGGCTTTTCCCTTGCTCTCGTCAGTCTTCTGCCAGATGAGGTCAGCGCCTAGGAAGTCAGAAATTCTCTTTTTATTGACTATCCCACACATGTTTTTATGTAGTCGACAGAACAATTTCAGTGACTTGTCTGTGCTTACTGTTTGACATACCTGTGCCCATTTTTCACTTTTAACCTTCTTAACTAGGTTTCTTTTAAAAAATAGCCTACTTTTGTGTCCATCTCTCTTTCTAAGTTCATACAGGGACTAGGATGAGCAACTCTGTTCTTCTTGACATTTTGCCATTTCCTTACAGCACTCCGCTTATCCACCCAGGCCTTTTCCACCTCAAAATTCCACCAAGGTGGCTGCTCCCAGCTATTTTCCTTGCCCTGAAGCTTTCTGCGCTTGTCGCGCCTTATTTTACTCACTACATCTTGCCCTGTACTGTCATATGTCTTGAAAGTCTTGACCATTGACTTATGCTGCCTGGTTTTGCCTTTCTCCATCAATATGCTGCAAGGGTTGTGGTCGCTGCCGTGGTACCCTAGGACACACCATCTACACACTGTAGTGAGTGAAGAAGAAACCAGCGCCAGATCAATAACACTATCCTCATCACATGGACGGCTTGCTTTCCTGGTGACACAGCCACTGTTGATACAAATCAGGTCCATGGTGTCAAGTGCAGTCTCGAGCTCCTCCCCCTGTGTGTTGGAGGAAAGTTTTCCCCTTGATCAGCCTTTAGCCTTGAAATCGCCACAGAAAATAACATTTCTCTTGTGACCTAATATGTCACTTAGGCACCGCCACTTCTGGGAATCCACACTCGCGTTACCCGCATAAACATTAAACAACACGAATAGTAGACCGGATTGAACTTTAACTGCCTGTATGTCGTCATTGTCCCAACTGGAGATGTCTAGCTCTGAAGCTATCATAATGCCACGAATGAGAATCGCCATTCCCAGGTGTCGCCTGTTGTAGAAACATTTGAAGCCGGCAATTTGGAGTAGCTAATCATCCAGTCTCGTTTCCTGAAGCGCTACAATGTCATTTCTGTATACCAGGTTTTCAAGAATAGGGCCTCGTTGTTTTACGCTAGCACAGTTCCAATATAGAATACGAGTATTCCTGAGGCCCAGACGGTCACATTTAAGTCTAAAACATCTTACCCCACCTCGTATTCCTAGCCTTTTGCGGCCACCACGCCGTCCTCATCGTCTTGCTGGGTTGACAGCCTTCCGCAACGAGCACAAACGTTGTTCCGCCATTTTGAAAAACCGAACACCACAGAAACACACACGCTGCGAAAATTCACTCAAGGATTGCTTCGCTCAATGCACGAACTCCGTGGCATCGGCGCAGATTACGACATGCGATTACTTTTACTCACCGGACTGATTTCTGCGTGTTGATGATCTTTTTCCTATTATCAATGTCCCTCGTAATCAGGCGAACCCACTCCAACTACTGAGGTAATTGCTATTTAGGTTTCCATGTCAAGGATAATTAGTCAGCAATTTAGTTCAGCTTACCTGTATAGGAGTTGATCCCGTTACTTGGCATTAGTTGACTGCAGCTTTCTTTGCATCTGTTTATATTGATATCTGAAGTTGAACGAAGATGTAAAAGTGCTCTGTTAACTTTGTAGATACATATTCTAAGTTTGGTTCTAAGTTTAATTTCTTTTAACTTCCAGAAATATACAGTGCTTTAATAGATTCTTTTCCTTTTCGTATTCCTATTTTACAAGCCATGTTTCTTCCTTTATCTTTATCTACATTGCAATTTATCTCGGAAATAGGTGTATGATTCTCCGTCTAGAAATAAGCTTTTACGAGCGAGATCGGGCTATCATTTGTTTTGGTTATTTTCATTATCTTTGTATGTCCTCTGTGAATGTTTAGACGGTGTTGTTGTGATCTCCCATGCAGTATGTTTAGTTTATCTTGCATCTGATTTTGTGTGCGGGGCAGAAGAGCAATGTAGTTAGAGAAGTCCAGATCATGAAGCTGCATTGCAAATAGAGTTCCATTAACTCCTTTTGTGAGAGTATTTACTGCTGTTGTTTAAATCCATCCACCCGTCATAAATAAAGGTGACAACACTCATAATACATGTAACAATTGACACTTTAGCAAATGGGCTTCGTAAAATAGCAAATGTTGCAGCCACATTGCAGAATTTGACGCATTGTTACCACAACAAAAACAGATTCGTGCACGGATATTATGAGATGGTTATGTGTTTCAGAGCTCAATCAATAGCACTTAAATGTGGAGGAGAATTTTAATGCATTTCACTTGGATATAATGTAAATAACTTACTTTATGCTGCTGACACCGTCTTAATAACACATAGTCAGAAAGAACTACATTATTATAGATACTCTGGTTGTAGAAAGCGAACAATTGGACCCTAGTTTAAAAAATAGAAAGACATAAGTCATACCGTCGGAGATCGCAAATTTGTGAAGAAGCATGATCGCTCAAGCCAGACGGCAAGGTACTTAATGATTAGCTATCATGTTAATTTACTTCCTATCTTTTATTTTAATCCTCATTCTGCCATCGTTGTCTTACTGTTTCACGATTGCCTCAAGCCATTTTCTTATTTATAGTTTTGTCATAAATTGACTAAAGTAGCTCCCGGATGGGCAACCACTCAGTCAAAAGTCATTTTCTCCCAATGGTGTTTAGTTCAGTGTGCAATTTGAGATCTCTTAACTCTGCAAGAAGGGACTAATTACCACCCAGATCCCAGAGAGAAAACGCATGACAAATGTCCGTTATGCTGATCGTTTTGCTGGATACTCAAGAAACCAGCCAAGAAATGGCTCGTTGAAAAGATAGATTGGCTGTTCTTGGTATCACCAGGAGTGAGAAAGAACAATTAAGATATACAGAAATAAGCTTGTTACATAAGGGCTGCATAGGTAAGGTACCTCCCTGACATGTTCACATCTTGGACTATATGTCTGAACCCCCACTAAATGTTTTTCCAATGCATGCAATCACTTAAGCTACACAAACATTTATAGACATTTAGAATAATGGAATAACTCTGAGGTTTAACAAACTACCACTGGGTTTATTGATATCTGTGATAATAATATGATGATGGCAATTATAATGATGTTATAACTCAACTTGAGAAGAGGGCACTTAGGTAATGCTTTCGCCAACGAGACGCATTTCACTGTCAGCTTGGAAGAGTCCAAATTGGTCCATTCACTAGGTCAATCACTCCCTGACATGAGTTGGTGACTGTCCATGGCTCCTAAGTGAGCTGAGTTAATAGCATAGGAAATTCCGTCACTGGACTTAAGTTTTCAAGTCAGGCGAAGCAAGATGTTAATATCTTTCCAAGTCGGTATCCCTTTTACGCATTCCGTGCATTTGCATCTGAGGATTGTAAGCAATGCCACGCTGTTATTTTGTCTGTTCGTCCATGACGTGATTTCCCTCTTCGCGTGGAATAATTATTTATGTCCAGTATTCGTTAACTTCGCCTATTTTTCACATTGGACAGTTTACCGGGGCATATTAAGTCCATAATTCTTTTAACACCTCCTCTCCTTTCCTCATGGACTGTAGTTTCATCTGTCAATCAAACTGACTGACGCTCCACCACGTGTCTGAAACCATGCTTTGTTTCGCTTCCCAGAGAATGTATTCGCCGTTACGTCATCTATTATAATATGCGGTTAACACACGCCTTCCCGGGTTGCTGCCATTCAAACATTCTTTCCTTCCATTTGCCAAAAATGTGTCAGACATGTATTCATACTTTACTTTACACGCCTGGCAGGTTGAGAATCCTATCTCCATGTACTGCGGCAAGGTGTTAGCATTTGTTCCCATTCCGACCGCGAATTTATAAACTACTAGCTGACCCTGCCCGGCTTCGCCCAGACCTTGGTGGGGAGCATCTCATTTAATTCATATAAGTAGTCATATAAGTTCCCGTTCCCGTTACCGACTATCTGTCTGTCTGTCTGTCTGTCTGTCTGTCTGACCCGGCCCGACATCGCCCAGCTCCTGGTGTGAAGCATCTCATTTAATTTATATAAGTAGTCATATAAGTTCTCGTTCCCGATGTTATCGCGGACCTCAGAGAGAAGTGTCTATGTAGAAGACCATTTCCTGGACGTACGTATTTTGGGAGGGGGAGGAGGGAGGAGGGAGGAGGAGGAAGAAGAAAAAAAAAACTACGACAGTTGGCATCTCTGGAATGAAAGGAAGGCGTGTAGAAAATTTCATCTCAATCGGATGGGCCGTTCGCGAGCGTATAAAGGACATACGGAGATACATAAATACATACAGAGATACGCTCCTTTTTTATATATAAGATTACGTCAATCTCCCGTCTCCACTACGTCTGGACTTTAAGTACGTGTTAGGTATGTATTCAATTGCCGTCTTAAGATCACACGGGATTTTCAACTGAGTGACTCCATTATGTATAGACGTTGTGTTAATTCTTGGTGTCGACATAACGTTTGCTCAGGACATCTCTCAGTTTATCACACCATCTAGCGTTTCTCGATAGGAAACCCAGGGATTTTTATCAGCCCAGATTTCATACTTTGTGTCTTTCTTTTTTATCATTTTCTTGTGGACTTCTTGTAACATAACGGATATCATCATTGCACAGTTTGCCAACTCCATCACACTTAACAGAGATTTTGTGGCACAAGCTTACCTTTCTTAATATCAACATGAAGATCCTAATGGGAAGGTTAAGGTACCATGTGTTTGTTCGATGTTTCAAGTGTGATATTAAATCTCAAAACTCTGTGAATGCTAACTTCACTAGCTGCAAAGCCAGTCAGACCTGAAGTCACCCCGGCCATCATGATGCAATTTTATATCTCAATATCTGCTAGCTCTGGATTGATTCTTCAAATATATTGCCATTAATGAATGCATACGACAATATAACATCTCAGAAAGCTGTAGGGAGTAAAGTTATAAATGCACTTTTATGCATTATATCAAATGCAAGCTTTCTCTGTCTTCTTGCTCAGAAGACAGTTCAGGTGCTTGAAACAATGCTTCTCTTAATATACATGCTTTTGCCTGTAACACTGCTAGGGAGTGAGTGGGGGAATTACACCCTTCTTCCTTTCTTCTTATTTATGTGTGAACCATGGATTGATGTAATATTTGTTGCATATCAGGTAGACCTAGCACTCAGACACAGCATCATTTAAATGCAGCGGTTATTATTTCACCTTTAACAATTGCACTTTCCTCCTAAGGGAAAGACAATTTGCATTCGCGACGGTTGTGCATAGTTTATCTGTCCATAAATCGGACATACTCAAACCCCTGACTTTGACCAACTGTTGCTTGTCAGCAGAAGGGAACAATATTGCGCTCAGGCTCTAGATCAAGAAGAAGAAGTCGTGTGAGAGAGAGAGAGAGAGAGAGAGAGAGAGAGAGAGAGAGAGAGAGAGAGAGAGAGAGAGAGAGAGAGCTATTTTAGGACTATATATATATATATATATATATATATATATATATATATATATATATATATATTCTTCTTCTTCTTCTTCTTCTTCTTCATCTTCTTCTTCTTCAGCGATCTCATTTCATGAGAAAATAATTTATATATGTTACACTCATTATAACTTCTGAAAGCTGGTGGGATAATACTTGTTCGAATTTATGACACCCCAGTAAACAGAAAAGATTAGGTTAGATGTCAATTGAGAAAGAAGAGGTAACGCTCGTGAAACAGACCTGACATGTACAGGGCAAACACACAACATGTATAGCCTTGCTATGGGTCGATGAGTTATTAGATATATGTTTGTGTCATTATTAATGCCATCATATCATCATCATGCTTATCTACGTGACTTGGCTTACTCATCAGATTTCCTATCACAACCCCGTGTCCTTAACTGTTTGTCAAATGTCAACATCTCACTGAAACCCCTGATACATTGAGAACATACATTAACAGTAAGACCAAATGATGATCAGCATGCATAAAGTTGTGGTACCCATTAACAGTCAGAGTGGATTCAGCACTAACTAGAGAAGGGGTATAGCAACTACTCTCCGGCTTTATAATTCTTCTTCCTCCTTTTCATCCCTCCTATCTTGTCTTTATTCATGCTGAGCTCTCTCTATTTCTAATATAGTGTTGATCAGGACGTAAACAGGTATGATTGTTTGAATTAACAGTGATGTGAGTAGTGCTACTTGGTGATAGCAGCATATAAAAAGATATAGCCAGACTGTGTAGGAGAATGTGGCAGTTCAGGTCATCCACCTGAGTATTGAGCAGTTCGTCATCCTGCCCGAAAGGCAGGTAGTGTCACTATCCATCAATGGATCCAGTTACCAGATGAAGGCTTAGTCTATTTATCTCCAGACGGTTGATAAATACATCTGCAAATCAAACCACTCCAATTAACTTTCATATCTTAGTTTCATTGTGAAGAGGAGATGCCCTCATCAACACAGGCCAGCTATTTTTTCTTCAGTGAATCTTCTCTGAACACAACTGTGCAGGGTGTTCAGTATATTTTCCACAGAAATATTTTAGTTAGAAACTACACAAACAATTACACCAATAATTTTAATTGCGAGAGATGGGGAGAGTACATGGGTTTACCCATGCACCATTCTTGATTTCATAAATGATCAATGATATGTAAGTATTGATTTGTGAACCATGTTTTTCTCATCTCCATATTTCCAACTCAATTTTAGAGTTCGTTAAAATTTGAAAACTTAGTTATTCTTCTTTACATTTCATTGTAATGTTACCAATTTTACTTTGTGTTTAATTTCCATTTAGTTAACACAATTTAAAATAGTTGGGGACTAGTAAGGCTGGGTGATTTCTCATGGGGAACTGACTGTAATTCTCCCATGGTAACGACCCAGGTTCCCAGGTTCATCCTTTCTTTCATTCTAAACATTGTCCTTCTGGACCATCTTGGAATCATGGGGATTTTTTTTTTTTTGGGGGGGGGGGGGGGCTTTGAGCTAATTGGGTTCTTCTAGGATGGAAAAATATCTGGTGTGTTTTATAACTTCTCCGAGACTTCCCTAGACCTGCCGAGTTCTCTATAGTCTAGTTTTACCTTCAAGACTATTACAAACTAGTAGAGATTAGTCCCAGGACTCTAGCTATCAAGAGTACGGGGAATGCACATAGTGCTACTGATTCTCACCATTATTTCCGCACCTTACACTCCTTAATTCCTTAAACTTGTGGAATTCTGATGCTGCCTGATTCGTCCCGTCACAAGTTTACATCATAGTATTACCTCTGAGAAACATCTAACGCAGTGGGAAATATAGCTTCTAAAGAAAATGCAAAGAATACCAAGGTTGGACAGAGAAACAAACGAGACAGTCCATCAAGAAAGACATGAAAACTGTAAAGTGATTACAGAATGTAGACGTAGAACGGCAATATGTCTTGGACAAATATAAAAAGCTTGCAACTGGCATAATTAATGGAAAAGGAGCAAGGGAATGCAAATAGATAAATACCTGGATGATGTTGCCACATAACATAATCAGCACAAGGAAACACTTCATCCAAGACTAATGATCACGTGAGATGGCGAGTTGTGATCGCCCACGCTTATTGACCAGAGTCTTGATGGTGAACTTTTCTAAGGACCTATTTGGCGTCTTGTAGTCCCGTGATTGTGAGTAATACATTTTCAAAACTCAAACGATATCCTCTTAATCAGTGGTTCTCAACCGGTGGGGAATTCTCCCCCAGGGAGGAATTTTAGGGTTTCCGGAAAAGGGGGGGGGGGGGGGGAAATGAAGATTATTTCAAGATCGTGTTGATACAAGAACCGATTACTTGATATTATTTTTCCCTTCATACTTTACGGTTTTGTACGTCTCACCCTTATAAAATTCATTTGATAAAGTAAGTAAACCCACAAATCACGTTTTATGTGGACGTCTAGACTTGTTTTAGTATGTACTATTAAATTTAGCTTCCATTATTACGTATACTGTGTTTAATTTTTAGGTAGGAAATACAAAGGAAGGGCGGGGGGAATGACGTTCTGAAAATATGTGAAGGGGGGCACGGCCAAATTTTTGGGTAGGAAATACGAAAAAGGGAGGGGGGATGACGTTCTGAAAATATGGTGAAGGGGGCACGGGCCAAAAATGGTTGAGAACCACTGCTCTAAATGCTTATTCATAGCCCATGCATCTGCAAAATGTAAAAAAAAAAAAAAAAAAAAAATACGATTCTGCAAAACAATCGATGACTGATGTTTTTTTTTCTTATAATGTCTCATACTATTTAATGACAATTTGTCTGCATAGTGTTGCAATTATCAATTCTTCTGCTGTGTTCCATGCACTACTGTTTTGTAACTCTCGTGGTTGTATCTGATAATAAACGAGTATATTGTGTAGTTGTTGAGAGAACGAGTCGGGTATCCTCTGTATCACTCTACAAGATACATAATCTGAGCGAATCCTTTTACGGGGACAGGCAACAGCAAAAATACGATGATATGCAAATGCCGCTGGATTGATTGATTGATTGATTTAGGAACCGACATCACAGCATTCGGGACATTCCCATAAGCGCTCCGTCCCCATCCCCAGCAGCCAGCGAAGAGTTCCAACACTAATAGTTCCAGTAGCAATCTGATTATATGTCCGTCTCGCCTTTCCTCTGAGCGTCGAGCGTTGGCCAGATCCCCTCATCACACCTCGCTGTCTCATTCTTACCAGACTATGGTGATCCATCTGCTCCTCCGAGGTGTACACGTGCTCCCACAAGGCCGCAACCACGTCTGCCTTGTCGTGCATCAATACTCCACCAAGTTTTGCCGAGCCAGCCAATCTGTCCGCCTGTTCATTCCCCAGCACACCGGCATGCCCAGGAGAAAAGATCCAGGTGATGCTTGCTACCCGTGACCTCCTAAGCGAAGCAAGCCACTCCGCACGAAGCTTGCCTGTTCTCACCCTTCTCAGCATGCTTTCTGAGTCAGTTACAATCACAATGTGTGTATGTATCGTGTTTTCTATCCAGCGGAAAGCTGCACTTACCGCCTCCACCTCCATTCTTAAGCTAGATGTAGTGTCATCATACGCCAGGCTCTCCTGCACCAAACGCCGACCATTAGTTTTTGCCAAGAACCCCCAGGCACTTCTCCTACCTCTCAACACTAACCCATCCGTGTAGATAATCACATCACCCGGGCGAGAATGTTCCTGAATTAGTTGCTGAATTTCCACTTCCGTGGCCCCTGCTGGCCACTCCCTGCACTCCCGGCTCAATGTTATTACAACTCTGCACAAGTCTGACTGCACGGCTGGCACTCTGACCCACTCCTCTCCTCGCCTGATGTTCTCCAAGGGGCACACCTGTCTGATCGTATCCTCCGCCCGAGCCATCCATGATTTCCCTCTTATCAGTCTCTGACCCTTAACTATGTCCAGCGCCTCATGCAACGGGTGATCTGTGTCTGCAGCTACTCTGAGGTATGCCTTCGCTTGCATCACCTTGTGCCTACCAGCAACAGTAGGCAGACCAAGGAGAGACAAAGTAGGATAATCTAATGCATACAGAGTCTTCAATGTTACACCCCTGATTGACTTCGATCCAGGAGAGATCGAGTGTGCCTATTAGGATCAATAATGATTGCCCCTAAACACGCGGCGCATTTAGAGACAAACTAGGGACTCGTACAGATTGTAATTCAGACGAAGCAGACGATGATGTAAGAGGAAGAAATAGTACAAACAAATATGGCAATTGCTGATTGTTGTAAATGTACCGCACTTCACATACAGGGGAGCAAAGAATAGTAACACTGTTGCTTACCATGCATGTCGTAAGAGGCGACTAAGGAGGATATGGTTCCGTCGCCCTGCTACTGAGTGAGTGCGTGGCGCGACACTGTGAGCTGTGAGTTTCGCTTGGAATGCTTTTACATCTGTCCGCGGTTGTGTGTAGCCGGAACTGCATGTTCAGAACGATGGTGGCCGGCTGTTGCTGGATTGACTGGTTTGCCTTTTCGGCTGAAGAATGCATTTTTCAGGAGACTCCTGGGAGTCGCCGCTGGAGCTACGGAGTTCGTGCTTTGTGCAGCGTTTTCGGCGGGTCGTCCTGTGGAAAGAGACCGAGCCATATAGGATAAAACCCGGGTCAATGAAGTCTTTATGGTGACTGCCATTTCCATCAACGATGAACTGTATTTTTCATGGAGGACTTTTGTGTTGGCATTCTGGCGGCGGCATTATGCACAGTGTACTGTGCGGACTGTTGGCTTGCCGATACTCGTGTCTGTTCCATTGTTCACTTTTGGCAGTGAGAAGCATTTTGTGTGATATTCACTGGCACAGGAACGGAGCAATATGGGGACAACCCTTTGCCGTGAAGTTGGAACCACGACTAACTAACTAACATAAGGAAGCTACAATTGTGTCCTCAAAACGAAAGGACCATTTTAGGTTATTTTATTTACTGTTGTAAATACCTATGAACAAACCCACATGGTACTAAGCTATAAAACAACAACAACAACAACAACAACAACAACAACAACAACAACAACAACAACAACAACAACAACAACAACAACAACAACAACAAAGAAAGACACGTCCCGTTGCAGGAACCTGCCGTAGGTTAATGCAGTGCTAGGACCATCGCACGGTGGTCAGATACAACTGTTTAAATGAATACCTTTAAATAATTTGAGCCCACTTTACATGAAATGTCTGACACAAAACTTAAGACTCGAGCTATGATCATTTGTCAGGATAAGATTGAATGTATATGGACAAAGGCATTACCTTACACATGGAAATCAAGCCCTATACATGTTTGTTGCTGTCTATTCTTCCAGGTGGGTGTCAAAGATGGACACTCAACATATTTAGAGTGAATGATCTCAGCTTCGGGAAGTTTCAGAAAACTACAACAAAACAAGGAATAACAACAATGATAGCCAAAAAAAAAAAAAAAAAGTGACAACTACAGTAATAACAGTGTCAACACTTTGTATATCGCTAACATGACCATCACCATCACCATCATCATCATCATCATCATCATCATCATCATCATCATCATCATCATCATCATCATCATCATCATCATCATCATCATCATCATCATCATCACAAAATCACCACCACCACCACCACCACCACCACCACCACCACCACCACCACCACCACCACCACCACCACCACCACTACCACCACCATCATCATCTTCATCATCGTCATCATCATCATCATCATCATCATCATCATCATCATCATCATCATCATCATCATCATCATCATCATCATCATGTGTCTTGCTGATTGTTAGTTAGTTAGTCGACAGATTCCCTCATTGCACATCGAACCATTCGGTCCATAAGTGCTCGGATCCCCTCCTCAGCAAATCCCGCAGCGTGTTGCGGCTAACGATACCAGTTCTGTGTTGGTTTATCAATCTTCTTTGGCTTCCTGAGTTGTGTTCTTGTTTGGCCACCCCTCTTTTAATTTGCTGTTCTCGCAATCTGACCATGGTTGTAGATTCACAGTCAACCACTTGGTTCACGCAACAGTCTTGCTTCTCGTAGAGCATTCAGAATGTCAGCCTGGTCCATGGCGCGTCCGCCCTCCACCGCAGCCTCACCTGCGAGCTTGTCAGCCAGCTCATTTCCTTGTACTCCCGCATGCCCTGGCCGCATGAAACTAATCTTTGCCAGCCGAGACCGCTCCAGAGAAAGCAACCATTCTCATCGGATCCACCCCACCTCTATCATCTTGATCATGTTCATTGAGTCGCTAAGGAAACATGCCCTGGTGAATGTCTGTGTCTCGAGCCATGTTATTGCTTTACTTACTGCCATGACTTCCATAGTCAAGCTACTTGTGGTTTCAGTGAAAGCACCAGAGTCCTCCTTCACAATTCTCCCTCCGGCCCGAGCCGTAAAGGCCCATGAGCTTCTCACATGTCGGACGACCAACCCATCTGTGCAGATGACAGCATCACCGTCTAGCGAATTCTCGAAAATCAATGCTTGTACTTCAGCCTCCACAGCAGCCGGATTTTCGTGTCTGCATTTTCTATCTAGTTGGATGCAAACTGAAGTTCACAGTCATCACTTGGATGTGCAGAAATCTGTTGGCACTTGTACCCACTCCCCGTCCTCTTTTCAACCTGCTGCCCTTCACCTTCATAATTTTACTATGCAGTGGATGTTGTGTTTTTACGTTAACTCTGAGATAGGCGCGTGCTCTGCAAACTTGTATTCTGTCTTCAATGATTGGAAAATTAAGAAGGTAGCGCATCACCCTGCATGCTGTATCTTTTGTACATCCAAGAATAATGCGCATAGCTTCATTGCGTATCCTTTCCATCCTTTCTATCTGCTTACGGCTGAGAGTCAGGATTGCCATTGCATACTCAAAAACAGACATGACCAGCCCCTCGTACAGAAGACATAGATGGCGCTGCTAACAGTTTGCTGCCGCCATCACCCGCATCGCAGCCAAACCCCGCTGGGCCTTTGTTATCGCCTGATCTATGTGCTGATTATAAGCAAGGCTTCGATCAAACCTTATCCCCAGGTAATTCATTGCCTGCGTTCTTTCCACCGTCTCTGAACACAGCTTTACAGTTGGTGTTGGATTGTTGACAATATGATTATTCAACGAGAACCAAGTCAATGTTGCCTTTATTGGGTTGACCATTGCCCCAGCTTCATCACACGAAGTACTTATGCGATTCAGTTCGGTTTGTAGTTCTACAACAACCTGCTCTCTATCCTTACCCTGACGATACACTAAAACATCATCGGCATATGACAATGTATTACCAGGTTCAGTGATCTGCTCACTGGTGATTCTCACTGAGTAGGCGTTGAACAGTACCGGAGATAATGGTGATCCCTGTGGTAGACCAGGATATATTGTTGTTGGTTCCGACGTCCAACTGCCACATCTAAAAACTACTTTCCGTTGGAAGAGGGCTGCAGCGATCCAACTAAGGAGGAATTGACTTATTTTGAGTTCAAGAAGCTGAAGCATTAAAAAATCCAATGGTACTCTGTTGTACGCGTCCTCAAGATCAATCGCCGCAGCAAAGGATTTAATTCCTGAGTGGAAACCTTCATAGACATCATGGGCAAAAACTGCTGCATTGGTCCAGGTTTCTCTTTTTTGACGGTACCCACCCAGGGTATTTGGGAAAACACCTTGCCTCTCTAGCTGGCTTGATATTTTCCTGGCAATTAACTTGTCCAGCAGCTTGCCTATTGTATTCTGCATGGTTATTACTCGATATCCCTGAATGTTTGTGTGGTCTTTGCCAGGCTTCGGCACGGGAATCATATAGCTGTGTAACCACTCCTCCTTGATGCTAGCACTCCCTAAACTGTTATTGTACATGTCTGCTAGTTTCTCTAGCTCGTTGCCGGTACACCTAATGATGTCGTCGTATTTTATGACATCAGGCCCCCGAGCGCTGTTTTCTTATCGTCGAAACACAGACTTGATTTCTTTCATTGTCACTGTGTCTTCATCCGAAGTGTTCTGGGCCTTGCACCTGTCTGAGGTGACCTCCTTGGCAAGATTTCGGCCTCCCATGTCTGTCTGGTTGCTCTGCTCTAGATAGCGTTCAAAGAGGGCTTTGCCCTTGTCCTCGTCAGTCCTCTGCCAGACGAGGTCAGCACCTTGGAAGTCAGAAATGCTCTTATTCTTGACTACCCCACTCATGCTTTCATGTAGTCGCCAGAACAATTTCAGTGACTTGTCTGTGCTTACTCTTTGACACACCTCTGTCCATTTTTCACTTTTAACCACCTTGACCAGTTTTATTTAAATGGCTTACTTTTGTGTGCACCTCTCTTTCTAAGTGCATGCAGGCAATAGGATGGCCAGGTATGTTCTTCTTGGCATTTTGCCATCTCCCTACGTTTATTTATCCAAGCCTTCTCCACCTCGAAATCCCACCAAGGTGGCTGCTCCCAGCTTTTTTTTCCTGCCCTGAAGCTTGCTGCGCTTGTCACGTTTTATTTTACTCACCACATCTTGCCCTGCACTGTCATACTGGAAAGTCTTGACCGTTAGCTTGTGCTGCCTGGTTCTGCCTTTGTCAACCAATATGCTGCAAGGGTGGTGGTCACTTCCGTGGTGTCCTAGGACACCCCATCTACACACTGTAGTGAGTAAATGAGAAATCAACGCCAGATCAATAGCACTGTCCTCATCGCCCGGACGGCTTGTTGTCCTAGTGACACAGCCACTGTTGATACAAACCAGGTCAATGGTTTCAAGTGCAGTCTCGAGCTCCTTCCCCTGTGTGTTGGAGGAAATGTTTCCCCGTGATCTACCTTTAGCGTTGAAATCGCCACAGAAAATAACTTTTCTCTCGTGACCTAATATGTCACTTAAGCACTGCCACTTCTGGGAATCCATACTCGCGTTGCGGGCATAAACATTAACCAACACGAATGGTAGACTAGATTGAACTCTTAACGCCTGTATTTTTATATCGTCACTGTCCCAACTGGACATGTCTAGCTCTGACGCAACCATGCTGTCGCGAATGAGAATAGCCATTCCCACATGTTGTCTCTTGTAGAAACATTTGAAGCCGGCAATTCGGAGTAGCTGATCGCCCAGTCTCGTCTCCTGGAGCGCTACAATGTGATTCCTGTAAACCAGGGTTTCTAGAATTGAGCCCCGTTGTTTTACGCTAGCGCAGTTCCAATACAGAATACGGATATTCCTGAGTCCCAGACGCAGACGGTGACACTTGAGTCTAAAACGCCTTAAACCACCACACTTACCTTGTCGTTTTCTGCCTGCCCGGCGTCCACGTCGTCTCGTTAGGTTGACTGCCGACCGCTCGGAGAACACACGTTGTTCCGCCATGTTGAAAAACCGTTGATACTTCCGGTTTCAAGATGGTGACGGACGGTCGTGTTGTTTTTGTGATCGTTAACTTTTTCGAGTAGGAGATGGATTTATTCATCTCTTGCGTGTAATTTGTGTGCCAGGATGTAAAATCAGGAGTTTCTACTCAAGATCTGAACCGATGCTACGGAGTTTCGTGCATCGAGCGAAGCAGTCCTTGAGTGAATTTTTCGCAGTGAGTGTGGTTTCTGTGGTTTTCGGTCTTGCTGATTGGTTTTTCGATAACGTTTCAAAACTCTTCTTTTGTCTTTTATTTTAGTTAATGTTCATTTTCATTAAACACATATACCTTCAGAAAATTGCAGCCCCCTGCCGAGATGAGAATACCAGCACAGTGTACGACCTTCGAAGTCCCCACTACGATCCAAATGTGTATATACCAGAATCACACATAACAATCATCATGTAGCAGTTTTTTTGCAGAACATTCCTCTCATTTATAGCCCCTGAAAAGTACCCCTGCCTCATCAGTAGTGTAGTAACGTGGTTATCCGCTAGTTTTGTGTTGTTCATATAGCTTTCAATCATATATCGATCCTGATCCACAAAGAGTGATAACTCCCGGTGACAATTATTGATTATTTTATCGATGTTTTTGTGTGAAAAAGTGGGCGTGATTAAGTAGGCGTGGTAGTCAAGTGACCCATCGAGGTGTAGGGAAGAGTACTCTAGTGACGTGCTGGTGGTTAAAGTGAGCAATGATGTAAGATGTGGTCTAGTAACGCATCGGGGTGTTCAACATAAAAGTACAACATAAAACATTCAAACCAACAAACGATTCAAAGAAGGTATACACACATTTTAATAATGGCCACACACACACACACACACACACACACACACACACACACACACACACACACAAAACAATGAGTATTGAACTGTTAAATGAGAAGAAGTGTGGTGGATACATGATCAAGTTGTACTTGTTTTATGTAGCAATATGACAGGGAGGCACTATGTTGTTGGTAGGTCTAGATTCTCGTCTCGTGGTTCTCAAAGCCCATATTGTTTACCCCCACCCGCTTTTTGGGTGGTGAGGACATTCAAGAACTTTTCCTTGTCCAAAACATTGTGGTTCCTAATCAGACCTTTGGTGCTCGTCTTTGTGTAAGAACCGAAACAGTGATAAGTTTTGCTACACAGTGACAACACCCCTCCCCTTCATACTCTATTTTGAAAAGACCAGGGTTTCTCTTTTCACACGCTTTGATGTAATGCCAGTCCTGACAGGTAGTAGTACTATTGATAGTTCTATGAGCAGGGAATAATTCAGACGGAAACCACTGATTATATTCTCTATCATATTATTCTCGTAAGTGTGGTCTAACCACAGCAGAGAGTGAATCAGCGCTATGCGCCAACTAAAGAGAGATAGATAGATAGAGAGAGAGAGAGAGAGAGAGAGAGAGAGAGAGAGAGAGAGAGAGAGAGAGAGAGAGACAGTGTCAATTTCAGTGAGTTGGTAGTCGTATTTAGAGACACATTTGTCGTGAAAGTCATAGTAGAAAGCTAGCATACACAACTTGGCATACTGGTAGATAAAGAATCCAATCTGTAGAGGAAGATTCCAGACCGTTTTCTTCTTTAGCATTTCAACTTTGAAGAGATCATCTGTAATAGCAGTCATGTTTATAAACCTGGAGTTATTGATTAGTTTTGTATTTTCTTGGTTCTGGCAGTAGGAGACATTGGTATGATGGACCTTATTTGTTAGTGTTTGACCGTAAGCAGCGTTACCTAATAGTTTCATGGTGTTCGCTGTAATAGCCTTAACTGGATTTCTGTCCCCTTGGCGGCGGGCGTTAGACACCGTTTCCCGAATTGTTTAAAACAACTAAAAGGTTGATATTCGATTGTCTGAACGATGTGCGTAACTACCAACCCATGGGATAGATACCAATTTATTAGGGGTGGTTAATACAATTTTCTTCCCGAAATAACTGCCTATCGAAGTCCGTCGTGGAGTAGTCAGTAGTTTATGTTTTATGGCATATTCTTTAATAAATTTGCAAATGCTATTTCTCGACACCTCAGTGTTTTCAAATATATGAGGCATCTCAACAAATGACTCTCGCAATTCATCCGGGGTCTCAATGTCACATTCAACCAAACCGAAAAACGTGATGGTTAGTACATCCTTAAGAATCTGTTTTCAATCAACGAACCCCACGGAAGCTCTGATGGTAGAAATGTTTCCTGCAGAAAACGCTTGATTGTTGAATTTGATCATTTTAGTTTCTGCCACTAACACTCCAAAATAACGTTAACTGTCACCCCGACAGTATTCTCTTGATAGTCGTGAATGACACATGTGTTCTGGTACAATTCTCCTAGTGGTTTTCTATTAACGGGGTTAGTCATTTTCCCACTAGTTAGGGGGAAAGTTGGATGACAGTGGAATAAGTAACCATGACATTGGTAAGCTGTCTTACTCTTCTTATCCCACCCATCTACTCGGATCTACTCGCCAAGCTGCATTTATTACTGTTGAATTGTGTTTTAAAATGTATGCTATTATTATACGACACCCGCGTTAGCCACTATCGACTTTGGCGTATGCACTTGTGTAATTTGTGTGATCTAAATCCACCCGCTCTGCTTTGATATATGGGGAAGTCTGTTGGCATATCATTCATAAGCGACTAAAGGTATTGTGCAATCGCATCAAATCCTTAATGGATTTTACTACCTTATTATCCCTGATGTAGGTGTTCTGGGCTTCGTTATGGCGATAAAATATGATGCTGTGCCACCCACCAAGTTATCTCGTAACAGTTTGTGTAACTTCTCCTTCTTCTTCGAACACAGAGCAAATCACACATCGTTATTCATAATGCTGAATAAATAATATAAAGTAATTCCAGGCACGGAGATAGGCTGCTTGCACATATCTATCTTCAACTCGGCATAAAAATAAACGTGTTTGTCCTGCGCCTTTAGAAATAGAAAAACGTCTTCAACGTTGTGCCAAATTAAAAAAATCTCTAAGGTAACCATCTTGTTGTCTCCCCACGACCATTAGCAAAGAGCATACTCCGTTTCGAAAATATTACAGTTTTTAAGCTTCGAAAAATGGCGGAATGTGGTGGTAGCGCTGTCTCACTTAATTTACTTAGATCTGTTATGTATTCGTAGCAAAACGTCCTTTGATCCAGGAACTTTGAAGATAGCCAGATGTTGGTTATAGCTGAACCCTGGTTTGAGGTTATTTAAGACGTCGAGGAATTTCAGCCTGTCTGTTCCTATGTACATGAAATTGTTATTGCGCTTGACGATAAATTAAAAAAAAAGGTTAGCCTCACGGTCAGGGAATTATTTCATCAAATAAGACTTTATCAAGTTAACATCATAGCTTCCACTATTCAAAGGACATTAGAAGCAACCTCAAACGAGAGGGGGAAGTGTCTGGCTATGAAATTTGTCGAATTTGAGTCAGCTGGTAACGTGATTGAATCGGAAAAAATAAACAGTCTAAATCTTATCTCGACGTGTAGTGGAAAATACATTTTGTATCCACGTCAAACCCGTGTTCACAGAGCAACTCTAAGATAGACTCAGTCGGGTGATAAATACCGACCTTATACGTTTTGATGGTGGCTACCCCTTTACACGTAAGTTCGTGAGGTGTCAATTGCCAATATCTCTTTAACAACTTGCCTCATTTCAAACAGGAAAAACAATGGGAGGCTTTGCCCACATCCACGATATATTTGAAATGATGCTCATGTAGAAGGAGAATAAGTAGATCTGGATACCCACTAGTACTTTATAGTTGAGTTATCAGATGTTTTTCTTCAGGAGAAAATAGGCTTCCAGATAGAATATATTGACTAAGGTGACACCGGGGAAGTTTTTGTGGCATTTCAGCTTTTATAACGCAAACCATTCTTTAAATAGTAACCGTGTTTTTTTTTAAATAATGCTAATAGAACTAGTTCTGAAAATAGGCAAAGCACGGAATACACATAGGTTTTCTGTTTAAGGATTGCCGTTTGTGTCGCTCTGAAGTGTATTAGTACATTCATTTTGTACGATGTGCTGCGGATTGGTGTCTAAACAACAACAACCGTATGGAAACGCCATAAGCTTGTAAACGTAAAATGTTATACGTGGTATTGATTCCACGAAGAAATTAGTATCTGGCCTAACAAGACTCGCTGAATATAGCAAGTCGTCAACTTTCATCACCTTGGCCACAAATGCCTCGAAATCAGACCGATTGTTTATTAACAATGGTAGAACAAATAAGGAGGTATTATTTAGAGAAGCGTGGAAGAAGCGTAGTGCCTGTGTTTCTCTATGTCTCAATACTAAATGCAGACTGACTGTGATTTTAAAACCAGAGATCTGAGCATTGAAGAAGTGGAATAAACGAGGGCCCCAATCTGTAATTGTATGAATATCAGGCCGGATGAAAAAAAGTGTATCTAGACAGATAGCGGCTGCTTCATTTGTGTGATCTAAGCGTGTTCCAATGTTCATTATAGACATCCTGAACTTCTTTTAGTAAAACCCCCAGGGAAACGTATTGGAAAGACAATACTGATGATGCTGATTATGCTGCTGCTGGTTGTGCGTCACTCGGTAAAACACTAGATATTGATTGTTGTTGAGCCGGCTTCGTGTGTGATGATAGTCTGTCATCTGTGTTCGGTAAAGCACTAGATGTTGATGCTTACTGTGTAGCCGACTCTCGCTGTTTCGATGCCAGTTGATCATTTGTCGACAAAAAAATTAGATGATGTTGTTTGAGTGTCTGCAACTATCGGCAAGTCACTAGCTATTGATTGGTAATAGTTACTCTGCAAAGAGCTAGCTGATGGTATTTGAGTGTTTGTAAGAAAGCGACATTGCAACATTGGGGGACGATAATCCTTACTATTAGATATGCAGATGATGCAGTCTTGATTGTAGACAATGGACAGGACCTGCAACATTTAGTGGATGCGGCTGTTGCACACCATGTATAACTAGAGTTGGAATTAAATTGTGAGAAGGCATAGACTATGGTCGTCACGGGGAAAAAGGAAATGCCACAATTTTATATACGAGTAAATTGGCATATTCTTAATCAAGTGAATCGGTACAGTTATCTCGGAACAGTCATAAAAGGTTGTTAAGTCTTTACATAAATTATATTGGCTGCCGCCTGGGGTAGGTTAGTGGTTCTTCAAACATCATTATTATGTGCCATGGCGGATGGCGAGGGCTATCGTGGTACATTAATCCTGTGTCGAAACGATAAGTTTAGTCTTTGCAAAACCAGGTGATATGTCTCAATATATAGACCAGTCACTAATCATCAGGCGGGACGAGCAGCGACATAACACTGCAATTGATAAACACCAACATCATCACGATACTTGTCGGCTGGCGTTGCTGAACATGTCACAAAATAGAAAATAGCATGAGATGCTCTGTCGCTCAGATATAGTCTTATAGAGGTGGTAATATACAGCCTTGAGCGCGAGAAAAAAATAGACATTAGTCGTCATGGACCCCGGTGGAAACATACATTTACTTTGTTAATTTCGGGTCCAACAGGGAGTGGAAAATCCGTCTTTGTCCAGCGGTTCTTGGCCTATCTCCCAACCATGGTAGACCCTATTCCTGAGAAGGTTATATGGTTCTACGGGTATTGGCAAGTTATGTACGAGACTATGAAGGGTATTCAGTTTATCAATGGTCTGTCGGATATGGGCATACGGACAGGGGATAGACGCATGTTTGTGATGATAGATGATCTAATGTCCAAGACAGACGACAGAGTGAATAATTTATTTACTAAGGTCAGTCATCACCGTAACCTCAGCGTTATGTATATAGTACAGAACCACTTTGGTAAGACGAAAGAACAAAGACCCATCAGTTTAAGTTCGCAATACCAAGTGGTATTAAAGAACCCTCGAGACGGATTGCAGATTACCAATTTAGCCAAACAAATGTAACCGGGCAGCAATGCCCATGTCCAAGAGAGTTGTAAGGACGCAACAGTGGCTGCACATGGGTATTTGCTGTTCGATCTTTGACAAGAAAAACCGGATCAACTCCGCTTAAGGACCCATATATTTCCAGATAAATGTCAAGTCGTCTATGTCCCCAAATAATATGTCTACTCAACTTAGACGTAATGAGTTCGTGTTGCGATTCTTGGGTGCGGCCAAGCCAGTGGTTGCGAAGGCTGTCCCCAGATCTAGTCTAACCAATTTGCGAATGCTGTCACATCATCACAAGGGTCATAGACTAAGACGAGGTAGATCCTGGATGGCACAGGCAGAACATTCTATAAGTTCGGGTCAGGAGAATAAAGACGTGCAGGGAATGACGATACACTGGAACCTGATAAATATATATGAAAGGGGGAATCTTGCATAAACAGAGAGAGTTGGGACTGCTTGAAAGGTTCAGTGGACACCCCGGGTACCATGTATCTGATATGTGATGAATTTAACGCCCGCGCCAAGGACTGGGGTAGGTCGGGAGAGAATAGACAGGGTACTGCTCTTGCTGAGGCCTTGCTTGAGACGGATGTTGTCTGTCTAAATAACGGGAGACCCACTAGGCTTGCATTGAGATCATGGGACCCTGACACGGCCATCGACCTGGCGCTTGTATTCCAAGAGGCGGCATGCCATGAGATGGATACAAGCAATCTAGTATATGTGTCAAACTAAGAAACTAGATAAGTACCGCTCATTCAAACGGTCAGGAAAAATCGAGAAAACACAGGCGACGCCAGTGGGCGGAACTAGCGCGGTCACATGACTGCGCAATGGCTGAGAACGGCCGACATGTTTTGGACATTGCAGGCTGAGACGTGGGCATAGAAACATCGATTGAGTAAAATAGTCAGCGATAATATCACCAGAGACTGAGTTTAAAAGTCAATTACTATTCCATTTGTGAAATCAGTTGATAATTAATCAATATTCTGAAGCCGAGACCTGGTGATGAGACCAAGAACGCCGGCAAGCGACAGTTCGACATTCAACACTGTTTGACAACACAGCCGACCAGAATGGCGGTCCGATGCACGCAGTGACAAGCGATTGTTGGTTGCAGGTTGCAGTGAGTAGACAGCGTAATTAAGTTTAAGAAGATGATAGATATTAGGACAGGTAATTTTCGTGACGATCAGGCACTTGAATAATAATGATGCTAGACAGGGCGTGTGCGGCTCATCCGCAGCATGCGATAACGACTGAAGGTCGGCAGCGGGTGGGCGCCATGCTGTATGCTGTTTCGCAATAAACTTTAATTGTTCAAACTGAGGACGCAAAAGTTTCCCGTCGAGTGTATCGTTAGGTTGTCTTAAAATTGCCCGGTGTTGTTATAGACGAGCCAATGGAATAATTCCGTGGCACGGCATCAGATATAAAATGGAGCGTCCTTGGAGACCATGGAAGTGACCACCTCCCCTTTTCTGTGCTGATACCTAAGTCCAGCATAGTTGGGGCCATAAGAGCTCGCAGGGCATTCAGTTATGAGCACGACCACTCTTCGATCTTGGGGTGCCTTAGATCAAAGAGAAGATCTAAATAAACAAGAAGAATCTTCACCCAACCACCATGGTGGACACCAGAGGTGGAGAATTCATGGAGGGAAAAGAGGGCGGCCATAAGGAAGTGGCAGAGGGTGCGGAGAGCAACCAATTCATTTGACACAGAAATGGAAGAGACTGAAAGATATTTAAAAAAGTAAAGGGCAGGAGTTTAAACTCCAGACAGCAGAGGCAAAGAGAATGAAGTGGAAACAGTTTATTAATGAAGTCGGTGGGGATGTGACATTGGGAAAATTCTGGAGGCTGCACCGGCAGATGAAGAGACATGCGATGCCAGGTACACATGGTACCATTTATGATGAAAACACCCGACCTATGGCAACTGACAAGGACAACGGAGAGGCTTTTCTTGCGCGATTTTTAAACAGACGGATCAGCAAGATAGGGCTATTAGAGATTACGTCAGAGAAGCCTTGTCACGGGTCAAAAGGAAGGAGGTCTGTGAGATTAAAGTGGAGGATATTAGACGGGTACTGAATCGGGCTAAAGACACTGCGCCAGGTCAGGATGGGTGAGGTACTCCCATATGAGGAACATACATGATGGGGACTTGGAGGAGGTGGCTCTTTGTTTCAACCTAGGCATCAATACGGCGGAAATACAATACGATTGGCTGCATAGCTAACTGCTCCCACTCCCAAAGCCAGGTAATGATCACTCCAGACTTAATGGATACCGAATCATAAATCTGCAAAACACGTATGGCAAAGTCCTCGAAAAGATAGTAGCACGCATGCTCCAGCGACATTTGGAAAGTCGTAATCTGCTTCCCCAGGGACTCGGGAGTTACCGGCCTGGGAAGGAGACATGGGATAATGCTGCAACTTTTGCATTTGATGTCTACTAGTTAGTTAGTTAGTCGACAGATCATCCTCATTACACATCGAACCATTCAGTCCATAAGTGCTCGGATCCCCTCCTCAGCAAATCCCGCAGCGTGTAGCGGCTAACGACGCCAGTTCTGTGTTGGTTTATCAATCTTCTTTGGCTTCCTGCGTAGTGTTCTTGTTTGGCCACACCTCTTTTAATTTGCTGCTCTCGCAGTCTGGCCATTGTTGTAGATTCACAGTCATCACTTGGTTCTCGCAAAAGTCTTACTTCTCGTAGAGCATTCAGAATGTCGGCCTGGTCCATGGCGCGTCCGCCCTCCACAGTAGCCTCACCTGCGAGCTTGTCAGCCCGCTCATTTCCTTGTACTCCCGCATGCCCTGGCACGAAGATGAAACTAATCTTTGCCAGTCGAGACCGCTCCAGAGGCAGCAACCATTCTCTTCGGATCGACCCCTCCTCTATCCTCTTGATCATGTTCATTGAGTCGCTAAGGAAACAAGCCCTAGTGAATGTCTGTGTCTCGAGCCATGTTATTGCTTTACTTACTGCCATGACTTCCATGGTCAGGCTACTTGTGGTTTCAGTAAAAGCACCAGAGTCCTCCTTCACAATTCTCCCTCCGGCCCGAGCTGTAAAGGCCCATGAGCTTCTCACATGTCGGACGACCGACCCATCTGTGTAGATGACCGCGTCACCGTCTAGCGAATTCTCGAAAATCAACGCTTGTACTTCAGCCTCAACAGCAGCCGGATTTTCTTGTCTGCATTTTCTGTCAAGTTGGATGCAAACTGAAAAGGATGTGCAGAAGTCTGTTGGCACTTGCACCCACTCCTCGCCAGGTTCTAAATCCTCAAGTGAACACACCCGTTGAAGAATGTCTTCGGCTTGACCCATCCACGACCGTCCTCTTTTTAACCTGCTGCCCTTCACCTTCCTAATTTCACTATGCAGTGGATGTTGTGTGTTTGCGTTAATTCTGAGGTAGGCGCGTGCCCTGCAATCTTGTATTCTCTCTTCAATGGTTAGAAACCCAAGAAGGTAGCGCATCGCCCTGCATGCTGTATCTCTTGTACATCCAAGAATAATGCGCATAGCTTCATTCTGTATCCTTTCCATCCGTTCTATCTGCTTATGGCTGAGAGTCAGGATTGCCATTGCATACTCCAAAACAGACATGACCAACCCCTCGTACAGAAGACATAGATGGCGCTGCTCACAGTTTGCTGCCGCCATCACCCGCATCGCTGCCAAACCCCGCTTGACCTTTGTTATCACCTGGTCTATGTGCACATTATAAGCAAGGCTTCGATCAAACCGTATCCCCAGGTAATTCATTGCCTGCGTTCTTTCCACCATCTCTGAACACAGCATTACAGTTGGTGTTGGAGTGTTGACAATATGATTATTCAACGAGAACCAAGTCACTGTTGCCTTTGTTGGGTTGACCATTGCCCCAGCTTCATCACACCAAGTACTTATGCGATTGAGTTCGGTTTGTAGTTCCACAGCAACCTCCTCTCTATCCTTCCCCTGACGATACACTAAAACATCATCGGCATATGACAATGTCCTGCCAGGTCCAGTGATCTGCTCACTGGTGATTCTCACTGTGTAGGCGTTGAACAGTACCGGAGATAATGGTGATCCCTGTGGTAGGCCAGGATATATTGTTGTTGGTTCCGAAGTCCAACTGCCACATCTAAAAACTACTTTCCGTTGGAAGAGGGCTGCAGCGATCCAACTAAGGAGGAATGGACTTATGTTTAGTTCGAGAAGCTGAAACATTAAAAAATCCAGTGGTACTCTGTTGTATGCGTCCTCAAGATCAATCGCTGCAGCAACGGTTTCAGTGCCTGAGTGGAAACCTTCATAGACATCCTGGGCAAAGACTGCTGCATTGGTCCAGGTTTCCCTTTTTGGACGGTACCCACCCAGGGTGGGTGGGAAAACACCTTGCCTCTCTAGTTGGCTTGATATTTTCTTGGGAATTACCTTCTCCAGCAGCTTGCCTATTGTATTCTGCATGGTTATAATTCGATATGCCTGAATTTTTTTGTGGTCTTTGTCAGGCTTCGGCAAGGGAATCATATAGCTGTGTAACCATTCCTCCTTGATGCTAGCACCCCCTATACTGTTGTTGTACATGTCTGCTAGTTTCTCTAGCTCATTGTCGGTACACCTATTAATGTCATCGTATCTTATGCCATCAGGACCTGGAGCACTGTTTTTTGATCGTCGAAGCACAGCCTTGATTTCTTTCACTGTCACTGTGTCTTCATCCGAAGTGTCCTGGGCCTTGCATCTGTCTTAGGTGACCTCCTTGGCCAGATTTCGGCCTCCCATGTCTGTCTGGTTGCTTTGCTCAAGGTAGCGTTCAAAGAGGGCTTTGCCCTTGTCAGTAGTGTAGAAGGAGGAAAGCCAGTGCTTTTGTGGAGGTGGAGGTGGAGTTCTATAGATACCTCCACAAAGGGCGATAACTCTTTTTTCCCCAAAAAGTAGGCGTTGTGAAGTGACTCATCAGTGTGGGCGTGGTCTCGTGACTCATCATAGGTGGCGTGCGTGGTCAAGTAATTGTAGGTACGACATAAAAAAATACGACATAAAACATTAAAAATAAAAAAAATAAAAAAAAAAAAAAAACGATCAAAAGAAGGTATATAATAATGTTAATAAAATATATATAGAAGAAAAAAAAAACAAACATAGTAAGTGACCGCTTATAGTTAAGGGTGTGTGATGACGGGGTCAAGTGGTGGTCATGTGGTGGAGTAACCACTTAAATTAAAGGGGAAAGTACGTGTAGTGATGTGGTGGTGGTTAAAGTGTGCGATGACGTGATCAAGTAATGGTCAAGTAGTGGTCAAGGGGTGGTCAAGTGGTCAAATGGTGGTAAATTGAGGAAAATTTTAGTGGAAAGTAGTTGTAATGATATGGTGATGATTAAAGGGTGGTAAATTAGTGGTCAAGAGGTGGTCAAGCAGTGGTCAAGTAGTGGTCAAGTCGTCGACTGAACACTTAAATTGTCGGGGAAAGTACGTGTAGTGAAACGGTGATGGTAAAATAAATAATGACATGGTCAAATAGTGGTCAAGTAGTGGTCAAGTAGTGGTCAAGTGGTGGTCAACTGGTCGAGTGACCCCTTAAATTGTCAGGGAAAGTGAGTGTAGTAAGTTGGTGATGATCGTGAGGTGGTCAAGTAGTGGTCAAGGGGTGGTCAAGTGGTCAAGTGGTGGTCAAGTGACCCCCTAAATTGTATGGGAGGGTACAGTTAGTGAAACGGTAGTGGTTAAAGTGCTCGATGACGTGGTCAAGTAGTGGTCAAGCAGTGGTCAAGTGGTCAAGGGGTGGTCAAGTGACCACTTAAAATATAGAGGAGAATAGGAGTAATGAAATGGTAGTGACAGGGTGACGATAAAGAGGTGGTCAAGTAGTGGTCAAGTGATCGAGTGACCACTTACATTGTAGAGGAAAGTAGTGTAGTGAAACCAGGATGGGTAAAGGGAAGAGAAAGCAGTAGTAAGCTTATTAATATTAATATTATTAATATTAATTGTAGCGACACCAATAGTAATTGTAGCAGTAGTAGTAGCAACAGCAGCAATAGTACTAGTAATCATCATCATCATCATCATCATCATCATCATCATCATCATAATCATCATAACGTGTCTTACCGGCTGGCGTAGCCGATCATACCGCCCCACATATTACTATCTCCGACAGCGTTTAACAATTCCTGGGGTGACTCACGCTGCAGGAACCCCCATTAACTATATTATCTTCATGCAATGGTGGTAGTCGTAGGACCAGTAGTACTAGTCATCAGCATCAGTAAGAGATTTATCACCTGGCGTGGGTGAGTATGACAAGCCATAAATTACGATCTCCAACATCATGGATCAGCAATACAAGTAGTAATAATATTGGTAGTAGTAGTAGTAGTAGTAGTAGTAGTAGTAGTAGTAGTAGTAGTAGTAGTAGTAGTAGTAGTAGTAGTAGTAGTAGTAGTAGTAGTAGTATTAGTAGTAGTATTAGTGAAAAAGGGAGAAACAGAAGAGGTGGAGATGGACTAGTAGTAGTGTAAGAGTAGCATTAGTAGTAGCAGTAGTAATAGTAGTAATATAATAAAAAAAATAGTAGTAGAAGTATTAGAGTAGCATTAGTAGTAGTAGTAATAGTAACAAAAAAATAGTAGTAGTATTTGTAGTAGTAGTAGTAGTAGTAGTAGTAGTAGTAGTAGTAGTAGTAGTAGTAGTAGTAGTAGTAGTAGTAGTAGTAGTAGTAGTAGTAGTAGTAGTAGTAGTAGTAGTAGTAGTAGTAGTAGTAGTATAGCGAGGGTGCTTGTTGTTTCACTAAGTATTTGTATAACTTATGCACTATAAAACTAGTTTGTGTTGTATGGTATGTAATGTGTCGCTGAAATATATGTCTTTTGATTTTGTAAGAGGCGATAACGTCATAATGACCTGCTCTATCATTGTCACCACCTTATTGATAGTGTCTTCATTGCCGCGAAAAAGGCTCATTGTGAGATACTGAGCATTTCTCAAAGCGACAGAGTCTGGGGTGCATGACCATTAGGAGCAAGCAACGATACGGCAACTACAAGGTAACTACAAGGCAAATGGCGTCGAGTATAGTGTAACATACAAAACTTATGAGGTCATCGGTTGTCCGTTCCATCACGGGCGACAAATAGGTGGTCACTGCGTCCTCAAATTACTCACTCAAATAAACATATAGGATAATAAGGCACCGACCCAAACAAGGAAAACGGACAAAAACAATTTTAAAAATGACATAATCGTTAAAATGTAACACATACAAAGACAGATACAACAGTGACTGAAAAAAATAAAAATGACACGACACAATAACACACACACACACACACACACACACACACACACACACACAAACACACACACACACACACACACACACACACACACACACACACACACACACACACACTGGAAACTGAAACAACCAATGAAAAATCGCTGACACGTACACTAGAAGCTGATACAAACACTAAACAAGGTACCTAAAGAAAAGCTAAATTTTGTTAACCAAAATGTGAAAGTAGGAAAATGTGATACCCAAATGTATAACAAATATCACCCTAAGAGACGAATAGCTCGTCCCAACTTATAAAAAATAGGAAAATATGTCAACCAAATGCGAAAAAGTTAGGCCAAATATAGTAACAGCTCAACCAAACTTATGAAAACTAGGAAACATTGTTAGCCAAAGAGAATAAAAACCTAGGTCAAGTAGGAAAATCTGTTAGCCAAATGTGAAAAATGTCGGCCAAATACAGAAATACCTCGTCCACACGTATGCAAACTAGGAAAATTTGTTAGCCAAATAGTAAAAATATTGCCCAAATAGGAAAATTTGAGAGGCAAATATGAAAAAATATAAGCCAAAGAGAGGAATACCTCGTTCCAACTTATAAAAAAGTAGGAAAATATGTCAACCAAATGGGAAAAAGTTAGACCAAATACAGAAATATCTAACTCAAACTAATGAAAAGTAAGGAAACTTTGTTAACCAAAATATAAAAGTAGGAAAATGTGATACCCAAATGTAAAACAAATATCACCCTAAGAGAGGAATAGCTCGGCCCAGCTTATAAAAAAGTAGGAAAATATGTCAACCAAATGGGAAAAAGTTAGGCCAAATACAGAAATATCTAACTCAAACTAATGAAAAGTAGGGAAACTTTGTTAGCCAAAAGGAAGAAACCTAGGTCAAGTAGGAAAAGCTGTTACCCAAATGTGAAAAATGTCGACCAAATACAGAAATAGTTCGTCCACACGAATGCAAACTAGGAAAATTTGTTAGTCGATCAGGAAAAAATATTACCCAAGTAGGGAAATTTGAGAGCCAAATGTAAAAAAAATATCACCCAAAGAGAGGAATATCTCGGCCAGACTTATAAAAAGTAGGAGAACTATTTGCCAAATGGGAAAAAGTTAGGCCAAATACAGAAATATCTCAACCAAACATATAAAAAAAATAGGAAAATTGACAACCAAACGGGAAATATATTGACCAACTAGGGAAATGTGTTACTCAAATAGGAAAAATAATGACCAAGTAACGAAATACATCGCTCAAACTTATGAAAACTAGGAAACTTTGTTAGCCAAATGGAAGAAACCTTGGTCAAGTAGGAAAATCTGTTAGCCAAATGGGAAAAATGTCGGCCAAATGCCGATATAGTTCGGTCACACGTATGCAAACAAGGAAAGGTTGTTAGCCAGATAGGAAAAGTATTAACCAAGTAAGAAAATGTGATAGCCAAAGGTGAAAAAATATCAGCCAAAGAGAGAAATAGCTCATCCAAACTTATAAAAAGAAGGAAAATTCTCAACCAAATGAGAAAAAGTTAGACCAAATATAGTAACAGATCAACCAAACTTATGAAAACTAGGAAACTTTGTTACCCAACAAGAATAAAAACCTATGTCAAGTAGGAAAATCTGTTAGCCAAATGTAAAAAATAGCGGCCAAATACAGAAATACCTCGTCCGCACTTATTAAAAGTAGGAAAAATTTGTTAGCCAAATAGTAAAAATATTCCCCAAGTAGGAAAATTTGATAGCCAAATGTAAAAAAAAAAAAATATCACCCAAAGAGAGGAATATCTCGGCCAGACTTATAAAAAGTAGGAGAACTATTTGCCAAATGGGAAAAAGTTAGGCCAAATACAGAAATATCTCAACCAAACGTATAAAAAATAGGAAAATTGATAACTAAACGGGAAATATATTGACCAACTAGGGAAATGTGTTACTCAAATAGGAAAAATAATGACCAAGTAACGAAATACATCGCTCAAACTTATGAAAACTAGGAAACTTTGTTAGCCAAAGAAAAAAAAAAACTTGTTGAAGTAGGAAAATATGTTAGCCAAATGTGAAAAATGTCGGACAAATGCAGAAATAGTTCGGTCACACGTATGCAAACTAGGAAAAGTTGTTAGCCAGATAGGAAAAGTATTGGCCAAATAAGAAAATTTGATAGCCAAATGTGAAAAAATATCAGCCAAAGAGAGAAATATCTCATCCAAACTTATAAAAAGAAGGAAAATTCTCAACCAAATGAGAAAAAGTTAGACCAAATATAGTAACATCTCAACCAAACTTATGAAAACTAAGAAACTTTGTTAGCCAAAGAGAAAAAAACCTTGGTCAAGTAGGAAACTCTGTTACCCAAATGTGAAAAATGTCCACCAAGTACA
This sequence comes from Cepaea hortensis, assembly GCA_963921405.1. Taxonomy (NCBI): domain Eukaryota; kingdom Metazoa; phylum Mollusca; class Gastropoda; order Stylommatophora; family Helicidae; genus Cepaea; species Cepaea hortensis. The sequence goes on from OY992887.1 coordinate 67,867,060, forward strand.
GAAATAACTTGTCCACACTTATGAAAACTACGAAAATTTGTTATCCAAATATGAAAAATATTGCCCAAGTAGGAAAATTTGAAAGCCAAATGTGAAAAAATATCACCCAAAGAGGGAAATATCTCGTCCAGACTTATAAAAAGTTGGAAAATTTGTCAACCAAATCGGGTAAAGTTATACCAAATACAGAAACATCTTAACCACATTTATAAAAAAGGAGGGGGAAATGTCGACCAAATACAGAAATAACTCAACCTAATTTATAAATATCGCAATCAAACTTATGAAACATAGAAAAATGTGTTAACCAAAAGGGAAAATATGGTATACGTAACGAAATGTCTCATCCAAACTTATAAAAAGTAGGAAAATATGTCAACAAAACGCGAACAATGTCGGCCAAATACAGAAATTTCTCAACCAAACGCATGAAAAGTAGGAACAACTTGTTACCCAAATAGGAAAAATATTGGTCAAGTAAAGAAATAGCGTGGCCAAAACTATAAAAACGTACCAACATTTGTTAACACAACTTGGCCACTTGTTCTTACAAACTTGCTCGCTGGCTCAAACAATTCGTCCACTTGCTATTACAATCGGTCGACCTATCCTATCAACTCACACACTTACCATAACAACTGTCCCTTTTCCCCAACATCGTGTCCACCGACTCTCTCATATTATCGACTCGCCCTATCAACTTACCCACTGGCTCTAACAACTTCCCCACATGAGCTCACAAAATTTCCACTTGTTATTACAACTTGTCGACAACCTCGCCCAAATTACCACTTACTCTTACAAACTGTCCCAACTGCGCGCACAAAGGTGTCCACTTGTGATTTCACGGCCTCCTCACCACATAGATAAGTAGCCCTCATAAAATACAAATGTATCCCGCAAGTCATACAGAAGTGTCCCACATATTATCATCAAAAAAAAAAATAATAATATTTGTGTGTGTAGGTAAGTTCATGTCTTTGGCAGTTCATATTTTGTAAATTCATTTCTTCACCATAAGATTTGTGTAAGTTCACGCCCTCATCATAAATTGTGTTGTTTAAGTTCATGTCTTCGACAATTCATGTTTTGCTAAGGCCTAGTTTTAGGGAAAATGCAGAAGTCTATTGGCTAGAATTTCAACCTGAATGGTCACTTACTAACACTGCCTGTGGAAAGCTATTCTTACCCATGCGCTAAAGTTGAGAACATGAACTTCCGTTGAATGGAAGCTACCGCAGACTTGAATTATTAAACCCCTCTGGAAGAAGTAGCAGTAGCTTAACCACGAAAAGATCGAATTAGTTAGCTCCCTTAGTCTGGGAATTATTAAAATATATGCTCACACAAGCGATATTACTCATGACATCATATAAACAAAAATATAAAGGATAACAATTGTGGCTTTGCCTCATTTGTTATCCTTTATATTTTTGTTTATATGACGTCATGAGTAATATCGCTTGTGTGAGCATATATTTTAATAATTCCCAGACTAAGGGAGCTAACTAATTCGATCTTTTCGTGGTTAAGCTACTGCTACTTCTTCCAGAGGGGTTTAATAATTCAAGTCTGCGGTAGCTTCCATTCAACGGAAGTTCATGTTCTCAACTTTAGCGCATGGGTAAGAATAGCTTTCCACAGGCAGTGTTAGTAAGTGACCATTCAGGTTGAAATTCTAGCCAATAGACTTCTGCATTTTCCCTAAAACTAGGCCTTAGCAAAACATGAATTGTCGAAGACATGAACTTAAACAACACAATTTATGATGAGGGCGTGAACTTACACAAATCTTATGGTGAAGAAATGAATTTACAAAATATGAACTGCCAAAGACATGAACTTACCTACACACACAAATATTATTATTTTTTTTTGATGATAATATGTGGGACACTTCTGTATGACTTGCGGGATACATTTGTATTTTATGAGGGCTACTTATCTATGTGGTGAGGAGGCCGTGAAATCACAAGTGGACACCTTTGTGCGCGCAGTTGGGACAGTTTGTAAGAGTAAGTGGTAATTTGGGCGAGGTTGTCGACAAGTTGTAATAACAAGTGGAAATTTTGTGAGCTCATGTGGGGAAGTTGTTAGAGCCAGTGGGTAAGTTGATAGGGCGAGTCGATAATATGAGAGAGTCGGTGGACACGATGTTGGGGAAAAGGGACAGTTGTTATGGTAAGTGTGTGAGTTGATAGGATAGGTCGACCGATTGTAATAGCAAGTGGACGAATTGTTTGAGCCAGCGAGCAAGTTTGTAAGAACAAGTGGCCAAGTTGTGTTAACAAATGTTGGTACGTTTTTATAGTTTTGGCCACGCTATTTCTTTACTTGACCAATATTTTTCCTATTTGGGTAACAAGTTGTTCCTACTTTTCATGCGTTTGGTTGAGAAATTTCTGTATTTGGCCGACATTGTTCGCGTTTTGTTGACATATTTTCCTACTTTTTATAAGTTTGGATGAGACATTTCGTTACGTATACCATATTTTCCCTTTTGGTTAACACATTTTTCTATGTTTCATAAGTTTGATTGCGATATTTATAAATTGGGTTGAGTTATTTCTGTATTTGGTCGACATTTCCCCCTCCTTTTTTATAAATGTGGTTAAGATGTTTCTGTATTTGGTATAACTTTACCCGATTTGGTTGACAAATTTTCCAACTTTTTATAAGTCTGGACGAGATATTTCCCTCTTTGGGTGATATTTTTTCACATTTGGCTTTCAAATTTTCCTACTTGGGCAATATTTTTCATATTTGGATAACAAATTTTCGTAGTTTTCATAAGTGTGGACAAGTTATTTCTGTACTTGGTGGACATTTTTCACATTTGGGTAACAGAGTTTCCTACTTGACCAAGGTTTTTTTCTCTTTGGCTAACAAAGTTTCTTAGTTTTCATAAGTTTGGTTGAGATGTTACTATATTTGGTCTAACTTTTTCTCATTTGGTTGAGAATTTTCCTTCTTTTTATAAGTTTGGATGAGATATTTCTCTCTTTGGCTGATATTTTTTCACATTTGGCTATCAAATTTTCTTATTTGGCCAATACTTTTCCTATCTGGCTAACAACTTTTCCTAGTTTGCATACGTGTGACCGAACTATTTCTGCATTTGTCCGACATTTTTCACATTTGGCTAACATATTTTCCTACTTCAACAAGTTTTTTTTTTTTCTTTGGCTAACAAAGTTTCCTAGTTTTCATAAGTTTGAGCGATGTATTTCGTTACTTGGTCATTATTTTTCCTATTTGAGTAACACATTTCCCTAGTTGGTCAATATATTTCCCGTTTAGTTATCAATTTTCCTATTTTTTATACGTTTGGTTGAGATATTTCTGTATTTGGCCTAACTTTTTCCCATTTGGCAAATAGTTCTCCTACTTTTTATAAGTCTGGCCGAGATATTCCTCTCTTTGGGTGATATTTTTTTTTTTTTACATTTGGCTATCAAATTTTCCTACTTGGGGAATATTTTTACTATTTGGCTAACAAATTTTTCCTACTTTTAATAAGTGCGGACGAGGTATTTCTGTATTTGGCCGCTATTTTTTACATTTGGCTAACAGATTTTCCTACTTGACATAGGTTTTTATTCTTGTTGGGTAACAAAGTTTCCTAGTTTTCATAAGTTTGGTTGATCTGTTACTATATTTGGTCTAACTTTTTCTCATTTGGTTGAGAATTTTCCTTCTTTTTATAAGTTTGGATGAGCTATTTCTCTCTTTGGCTGATATTTTTTCACCTTTGGCTATCACATTTTCTTACTTGGTTAATACTTTTCCTATCTGGCTAACAACCTTTCCTTGTTTGCATACGTGTGACCGAACTATATCGGCATTTGGCCGACATTTTTCCCATTTGGCTAACAGATTTTCCTACTTGACCAAGGTTTCTTCCATTTGGCTAACAAAGTTTCCTAGTTTTCATAAGTTTGAGCGATGTATTTCGTTACTTGGTCATTATTTTTCCTATTTGAGTAACACATTTCCCTAGTTGGTCAATATATTTCCCGTTTGGTTGTCAATTTTCCTATTTTTTTTATATGTTTGGTTGAGATATTTCTGTATTTGGCCTAACTTTTTCCCATTTGGCAAATAGTTCTCCTACTTTTTATAAGTCTGGCCGAGATATTCCTCTCTTTGGGTGATATTTTTTTTACATTTGGCTCTCAAATTTCCCTACTTGGGTAATATTTTTTCCTGATCGACTAACAAATTTTCCTAGTTTGCATTCGTGTGGACGAACTATTTCTGTATTTGGTCGACATTTTTCACATTTGGGTAACAGCTTTTCCTACTTGACCTAGGTTTCTTCCTTTTGGCTAACAAAGTTTCCCTACTTTTCATTAGTTTGAGTTAGATATTTCTGTATTTGGCCTAACTTTTTCCCATTTGGTTGACATATTTTCCTACTTTTTTATAAGCTGGGCCGAGCTATTCCTCTCTTAGGGTGATATTTGTTTTACATTTGGGTATCACATTTTCCTACTTTTATATTTTGGTTAACAAAGTTTCCTTACTTTTCATTAGTTTGAGTTAGATATTTCTGTATTTGGTCTAACTTTTTCCCATTTGGTTGACATATTTTCCTACTTTTTTATAAGTTGGAACGAGGTATTCCTCTCTTTGGCTTATATTTTTTCATATTTGGCTCTCAAATTTTCCTATTTGGGCAATATTTTTACTATTTGGCTAACAAATTTTCCTAGTTTGCATACGTGTGGACGAGGTATTTCTGTATTTGGCCGACATTTTTCACATTTGGCTAACAGATTTTCCTACTTGACCTAGGTTTTTATTCTCTTTGGCTAACAATGTTTCCTAGTTTTCATAAGTTTGGTTGAGCTGTTACTATATTTGGCCTAACTTTTTCGCATTTGGTTGACATATTTTCCTATTTTTTATAAGTTGGGACGAGCTATTCGTCTCTTAGGGTGATATTTGTTATACATTTGGGTATCACATTTTCCTACTTTCACATTTTGGTTAACAAAATTTAGCTTTTCTTTAGGTACCTTGTTTAGTGTTTGTATCAGCTTCTAGTGTACGTGTCAGCGATTTTTCATTGGTTGTTTCAGTTTCCAGTGTGTGTGTGTGTGTGTGTGTGTGTGTGTGTGTGTGTGTGTGTGTGTGTGTGTGTTTGTGTGTGTGTGTGTGTGTGTGTGTGTGTGTGTGTGTGTGTTATTGTGTCGTGTCATTTTTATTTTTTTCAGTCACTGTTGTATCTGTCTTTGTATGTGTTACATTTTAACGATTATGTCATTTTTAAAATTGTTTTTGTCCGTTTTCCTTGTTTGGGTCGGTGCCTTATTATCCTATATGTTTATTTGAGTGAGTAATTTGAGGACGCAGTGACCACCTATTTGTCGCCCGTGATGGAACGGACAACCGATGACCTCATAAGTTTTGTATGTTACACTATACTCGACGCCATTTGCCTTGTAGTTACCTTGTAGTTGCCGTATCGTTGCTTGCTCCTAATGGTCATGCACCCCAGACTCTGTCGCTTTGAGAAATGCTCAGTATCTCACAATGAGCCTTTTTCGCGGCAATGAAGACACTATCAATAAGGTGGTGACAATGATAGAGCAGGTCATTATGACGTTATCGCCTCTTACAAAATCAAAAGACATATATTTCAGCGACACATTACATACCATACAACACAAACTAGTTTTATAGTGCATAAGTTATACAAATACTTAGTGAAACAACAAGCACCCTCGCTATACTACTACTACTACTACTACTACTACTACTACTACTACTACTACTACTACTACTACTACTACTACTACTACTACTACTACTACTACTACTACTACAAATACTACTACTATTTTTTTGTTACTATTACTACTACTACTAATGCTACTCTAATACTTCTACTACTATTTTTTTTATTATATTACTACTATTACTACTGCTACTACTAATGCTACTCTTACACTACTACTAGTCCATCTCCACCTCTTCTGTTTCTCCCTTTTTCACTAATACTACTACTAATACTACTACTACTACTACTACTACTACTACTACTACTACTACTACTACTACTACTACTACTACTACTACTACTACTACTACTACTACTACTACTACTACTACCAATATTATTACTACTTGTATTGCTGATCCATGATGTTGGAGATCGTAATTTATGGCTTGTCATACTCACCCACGCCAGGTGATAAATCTCTTACTGATGCTGATGACTAGTACTACTGGTCCTACGACTACCACCATTGCATGAAGATAATATAGTTAATGGGGGTTCCTGCAGCGTGAGTCACCCCAGGAATTGTTAAACGCTGTCGGAGATAGTAATATGTGGGGCGGTATGATCGGCTACGCCAGCCGGTAAGACACGTTATGATGATTATGATGATGATGATGATGATGATGATGATGATGATGATTACTAGTACTATTGCTGCTGTTGCTACTACTACTGCTACAATTACTATTGGTGTCGCTACAATTAATATTAATAATATTAATATTAATAAGCTTACTACTGCTTTCTCTTCCCTTTACCCATCCTGGTTTCACTACACTACTTTCCTCTACAATGTAAGTGGTCACTCGATCACTTGACCACTACTTGACCACCTCTTTATCGTCACCCTGTCACTACCATTTCATTACTCCTATTCTCCTCTATATTTTAAGTGGTCACTTGACCACCCCTTGACCACTTGACCACTGCTTGACCACTACTTGACCACGTCATCGAGCACTTTAACCACTACCGTTTCACTAACTGTACCCTCCCATACAATTTAGGGGGTCACTTGACCACCACTTGACCACTTGACCACCCCTTGACCACTACTTGACCACCTCACGATCATCACCAACTTACTACACTCACTTTCCCTGACAATTTAAGGGGTCACTCGACCAGTTGACCACCACTTGACCACTACTTGACCACTACTTGACCACTATTTGACCATGTCATTATTTATTTTACCATCACCGTTTCACTACACGTACTTTCCCCGACAATTTAAGTGTTCAGTCGACGACTTGACCACTACTTGACCACTGCTTGACCACCTCTTGACCACTAATTTACCACCCTTTAATCATCACCATATCATTACAACTACTTTCCACTAAAATTTTCCTCAATTTACCACCATTTGACCACTTGACCACCCCTTGACCACTACTTGACCATTACTTGATCACGTCATCGCACACTTTAACCACCACCACATCACTACACGTACTTTCCCCTTTAATTTAAGTGGTTACTCCACCACATGACCACCACTTGACCCCGTCATCACACACCCTTAACTATAAGCGGTCACTTACTATGTTTGTTTTTTTTTTCTTCTATATATATTTTATTAACATTATTATATACCTTCTTTTGATCGTTTTTTTTATTTTTTTTTTATTTTTTTTATTTTTAATGTTTTATGTCGTATTTTTTTATGTCGTACCTACAATTACTTGACCACGCACGCCACCTATGATGAGTCACGAGACCACGCCCACACTGATGAGTCACTTCACAACGCCTACTTTTTGGGGAAAAAAGAGTTATCGCCCTTTGTGGAGGTATCTATAGAACTCCACCTCCACCTCCACAAAAGCACTGGCTTTCCTCCTTCTACACTACTCTTGTCCTCGTCAGTCCTCTGCCAGATGAGGTCAGCACCTTGGAAGTCAGAAATGCTCTTATTCTTGACTACACCACTCATGCTTTTATGTAGTCGCCAGAACAATTTCAGTGACTTGTCTGTGCTTACTCTTTGACACACCTCTGCCCATTTTTCGCTTTTAACAACCTTGACCAGTTTTTTGAAGTAGCTTACTTTTGTGTGCATCTCTCTTTCTAAGTGCAAGCAGGGACTAGGATGACCAGCTCTGTTCTTCTTGGCATTTTGCCATCTCCTTACAGCACTACGCTTATCCACCCAAGCCTTCTTCACCTCGAAACTCCACCACGGTGGCTGCTCCCAGCTTTTTTTCCTGCCCTGAAACGTTCTGCGCTTGTCACGTCTTATTTTACTCACCACATCTTGCCCTGTACTGTCATACTGGAACGTCTTTACCTTTAGCTTGTGCTGCCTGGTTCTGCCTTTCTCCACCAGTATGCTGCACGGGTGGTGGTCGCCGCCATGGTGTCCTAGGACACCCCATCTACACACTGTAGTGAGTGAAGGTGAAACTAGCGCCAGATCAATAGCACTGTCCTCATCGCCCGGACGGCTTGCTGTGCTGGTGACACAGCCACTGTTGATACAAACCAGGTCGATGGTTTCCAGTGCAGTCTCGAGCTCCTCCCCCTGTGTATTGGATGAAGTGTTTCCCCATGATCTGCCTTTAGCGTTGAAATCACCACAGAAAATAACATTTCTCTCGTGGCCTAATATGCCACTTAAGCACTGCCACTTCTGGGCGTCCACACTGGCATTGCGGGCATAAACATTAACCACCACGAATGGTATACTGGAATGAACTCTCAACGCCTGTATTTGTATATCGTCACTGTCCCAACTGGACATGTCTAGCTCTGACGCCACCATGCTGTCGCGAACGAGAATCGCCATTCCCAGATGTCGTCTGTTGTAGAAACATTTGAAGCCGGCAATCTGGAGTAGCTGATCGCCCAGTCTCGTCTCCTGGAGTGCTACAATGTCGTTCCTGTAAACTAGGGTTTCTAAAATAGAGCCCCGTTGTTTTACACTGGCACAGTTCCAATATAGAATACGGATATTCCTGAGTCCTAGACGGTGACACTTGAGTCTAAAACGCCTCAAACCTCCACGCTTACCTTGCTTCTTTTTCCCTGCGCGGCTACCCCGCCGCTTCGGTATGTTGACTGCAGACCGCACGAAGAACACACGTTGTTCCGCCATGTTGAAAAAACGTAAACACAGAATTTGAAAACCACACACGCTGCTGAAAATTAACTCAAGGATGGCTTCGCTCGATGCACGAACTCCGTAGCACCCGCGCAGATCTTGAGTAGAAACTCCTGGTTTTACATCCTGGCACACCAATTAAACGCAAGAGATGAATAAATCCATCCCCTACGCGAAAATGTTAACGAACACAAAACAACACGACCGTCCGTCGCCATCTTGAAACCGGAAGTCCGATTTGATGTCTACGAGGGCTTCCAGCATAAACAGGTGATAACAGGTAGCTGTTGACCTGGAGGATGCGTATAACATGGTCAGGTATGATCGGTTGATACACACACTGTTGGACATGGAAGTCTGCCCGTGCCTTGTTAGATGGGCTGCGACAGTCCTTTATGAGCGAAAGGTTTCACTGCGCAGGGGCTCCTGACTTCTGAGCCCTGTACTATTATTACACCTGGGTTACCGCAGGGATCTGCCTTGGCCAAAGTGCTCATTAATGTCTACACCAGCAAAATCGCAGCTATTGAGACACCAGGTGTGGATAGAATCTTGACATTTGCAGATGATGTGCTGGTGTACAGACAGGGCACAGACATGGCCAGTTTGGCGAAAGACTTACAGGTGGCAGTAAACAGTGTGGCGGAGTGGTGAAGGGACGCAGGGGCCATTATACACCAAGACATGGCATCGGTTGTGTGGTACTCCCTGGATAACCGGATCGTCAAGGCAGATGTCTAAGGTATTATGTTGAATGCATGTCCTCTTAGTCGAAAGTGTAAATTGAAGTACTTAGGTATCACCTTTGACAGGTGTTTGTCTTGAAAGTATCACGTGGAAGCTTTGGTGGTGAAGGCTGGCAGGGGACTTAGTGCATTGAGGGCTATGGCAGCAACCTGGGTGGATCAGAGGATGCTGTAAGGCTCTTTCAACAGTTAATAATTTCTGCCATTAAGTATGGTTTGGGACTGCTGACAGTATCAAAGAGCCAGCTTGAAAGGTTGGAGCGCATACAGAATGCTGCCATGCAGTCAATCCTGGGGTGCACAAAGTCCACACCAAATATATGCATGAGGCATATCCTAGCGCTATCAACAATGACGGATAGGCATAGGGTCCTTTAGGCCAAATGGTACCTGAGAGTTGCCGCAGACAGGGGTCACCCGCTGCATGCAGCAATGGATATGGTCAAGGGTCATAGACTAATACGAGGCAGGTCCTGGATGGCACAGGCAGAACTTGCTATAAGTCAGGCGTGTGATCTAGAGACCATCAATCGTGAAAGAGAGTGGGTTGAAGTTCCGGAAGACATGACAGACTGGCACAATGTAATAATAACACTGGGTCGTGAGTGCAGAGAATGGGCCGTGGGCCGCACTAAGTTTGAAGTGCAATAGCTGATCCAGAGCAACACACATCTAGGTGACATAGTCATCTACACCGATGGGTCATTGGTGAGAAACAGACGTAATGACTGGGGCTTTGTTGCAAAGGCTAATGGACGAGTATTGAAAAAGGAGAGTCTGGCATATGAGACTACGACATCCAGCATGAGAATGGAGGTGGAGGCAGTAACAGCGGCATTCCGGTGGCTAGAGGAGATTACTAAAACACACGTTGTATTCATTACGGATTCAAAGAGTATGCTTAGTAAGGTGGAGAAAGGAATGTTTCGTGTGGAATGGCTCTCGTCACTTCAGAGGTCACAGATTGTGAGAATTATATGGATATTTTGCCCTGGCCATGCGGGGGTACGGGGGAATGGACAGGCTGATAGGCTAGCAGGGAATGTACCTCTTGGTGGTTGTTTGCCTATGGACAAGGTGGAGGTGATCGTGCGCTTGTGGGACCAGGTGGACAAGGCGGAGGAACAGATTGAGAACCCATATGTGGAAAGAATGAGATGGGGGGGGGGAGGGGGAGAGATCGGCAGTCGTTCCGGAAGAATCTCAAAACTGAGAGGGAAGACAAGAGAACATTTAATCAGATAGCGGTGGGAGCTATTAGTAGTATGACTCTTCGCTGGCTGTTGAACGAGGGGACGGAGCACGTATGGAAATGTCCTGAGTGTAGTTATGTTGGTTCTTAACTCAACTCAACTCAACTGTCACAATGTTTGTAAAGGTAATATCCCTCTGACAATAGCTCAGAAGATGCGTTTGCGACGACACAAAAACAGTCTGAGAGCGCTCACGGGTAAGAAATTATCTCTCAAGAAACGGAAACAAATCTTGCAAAAGGGAGGATTCATAGGCGCCTTACACGACACCAGTCTAAACGTGCTGAAAGGCGTCGTGGGTTTGTACTGAAGAAAATGATTATGGTCGATCCCCGGGTGGTAGAAAAACCCTACATGCCACTAGTCACACTAAACGATAGCCTTCGTGACTTAGATAATCACATGCAACATGTCTTGGACAGAACCGAACTGTCACCCCGTGACAAAGCCAGACTATATCAACAAACCTTATAGCGTTATTTGAATAGTCTCGATCAGTACAGACACAAGCCCCTAGGCATAGTTGACATCAAAGAACCCTCACTACTCAAGTCTCACCCCCGATACTTAAATAAGAAGTCATCGACACCAGTCGGCAGTCATCTAGGCAACTAGAGGAATCACCCCTACCGAAGGTTGCCGAGACAACGCCGTAGGTAAACGTCGAACCCAATATAACACAAGATAAACCTGGTGATACTCCAAATGCGGGTTATAATCTCCGGAAAACGACACATATTAAGCTATCCACACCCCGACTGGAACAATTGCCGCAAATTAAGAAAGTATTACCACGACCCCAGCAACCAGGGGCCTATAGTGGGGCTGAGGCCTTAAAGCGTATTACCAAACTTCCAGCTAAAACCATCCAGAAATGGTTATGGTATCAGGATACATATACTTTGCATAACCTATTCGTCGCTGCTTTCAGAGACGTAAGACTATAATAGGTGGCATAAATCAACAGTTTCAGACCAACTTGATAGATATGTGAAAGTTAAGAAGGCACAACGACGGTATGGCGTACCTAGTAATGTGCATCGACTTGTTTTTAGTAAATATGCATGGGGGCTCCCTATCCAGAAGAAAAAGGGGAAAGCGCTGGAGGAGATATGAGTACAATTCTTGGTGATTATAAATAATAACCAATAAATTTTCCGACCGACAAAGGTTCTGAATTCGTCAACAGAACCTTTTTTTAATTTTCTGACAGATCAATGTGTACATTTCTTTGCTTCCGAAAACGAAGATGTGAAGGCCACAATAGTAGAAAGATTGAACCGAACTCTAAAAGAAAAAATGTGACGTCACTTTACCAAGACCAATACACTTCGCTACGTTGACGTGGTAGATAGTTTCCTCCGAAACTATAATGGTTCGTATCACTAAAGCATTCACATGGCACCCGTGCAAGTTAAATACAGTAATCAAGAATACGTTGTGCCATAAAACAGACGTATCAAGAAAAATTCATTTTACAGCCAGCGACTGTATCAGACTGGCTCAACCCAGGTAGACGTTTAAGAAGGGGTATATGTCGGAGTGGACAGAAGAACTGTTTACCGTCGGCCGTATAAACTAGACTAGTACGGTGACGTATTTGGTGGTGATAAAGAAATTTATCTAATCAAATCAATCTTACAAGAGAGGCGAATGACGGGCGATGGTAACGAATATTTAGTGAAGTCTTTTGGTTATCCCAATTCACTCAACAGTTGGATAGCCAACACACAACTAGCCAGCTATGGAGACTAGTGTTATGACCAAGGACAACATGGAAACTATTGTGTTGAGCTCACAGCCGACACACGAGGAAAGAACTTCGTTCTGGTAGTTTTTTGGACAACGAGTGCAGCAGCCAGAGATTGTGTTCATCTGTCAAATGGTGGTTAAATACGCCGTCATTGGTGTATCACTATTCAATCTGACTTAAGGCAGTGCAGAGGTGCTGGTAGGCAAGCTGTAGGTAGTTGTTTGGGTTATATGCTATCTAACCATAAACTAGAAAAACGATGAGCTTTTACGTGACATTCCCGAGCAACGCTGCGCCAAAGGTAATTCCCAATCATCATCCAGGTCACATTTTCGTCAAGCTGCCGAAGACCATAGATGTAATGCAACAATACGAAGTGGGTCTGGCCGAAATTTAATTCCCCAATACATTTTTTAACGGCCTTCTCGGAGAGATTTGGATCCAGTACTTTCCGCCCAAAGGCAGTGGTAGAGAACCTATAACTCGTATATGTCCGTCAGGTCTGTTCAGCGCACAGGAAGTTTTATCTAGGAATTAAATAAGTTATGTGTAGAAAGCCAAATAGATGAGAAAGTGAAAATCAAATTCTTTATTGGTGCACCTTGGAAAAAATTCGGGATGAAACTATATAAAGGGGCGCCCAAGTTAAAATTAGTGAGAGGTTGAAAAAAAATGTTGGGGTTCGCAATCTCAACTCTATCAGACGACAACGTCTTATTATACGGTAATATGGAATTAGAGATGGTTGGCGACGTTAAAAATATCTACGTCTATTCCGATCTCGTAGACGCCAGACCAATCGGAGACGGCATGGTTCCCTAACTAAAGACTGTTCATATATTGGACAGACTGTCGCCCTCAGTGTTTTGTCTCTACGAGAAATCACATTACGTTCCGTTAAGTCGTTTACCTTTCGACACGGTGGAAATACTGTTAAATACCGATACGGGAAAAACGATCCCATTCAATCGTGGGACTTCAGTGCTAACATTGCATTTTCGAACCCTTAAACATTCAGAGCTCGAATAAAGGGTGATACTACAGGTGGCATAACCCTACACTTAAAGGAGCTCTTAAGTGGCACTCCCGAGTACATCTTCTTTAAAAATATACCCACAACATAGTGCCGGTCATTTCTTCATCAGGTTACCGCAAACTATTGAACTAACCTCGCAGTACGAGGTCGGTTTTTGTTGATATTAAGATTTCAAACACAGTATTTTAATGTTTTAAAGGACCACTTGTGGCTAAAGTACATTCCACCCCAGACATAGATGACCCACCTAGGAAAATTACGGTGACCCCGGGTCTGTACAAAGCACCAGAGACATTTATCGATGAATTGAATAGATTGCTTATCGAAGCTGAGCAATTTATCAACGACCTGCAGTGACTGCGTTTCGACAACGCCTTACAAGAACATAACCGAATGATGTTCTCTTATAACAAAATCTCTAATAAGGTTCGTTTCCAACTATACGAACATTGTGCTGAAATTAGACTTAGTGACAAATTGGCAGAATTTTTACAATTTCCCTCGACACACGTCAGCGAGACTGAGCCCATTATTTTCAGTGTGGGTGAAGTAGATTAGGTCCAGGGCACGAAAACTATCTTCTTGTATTTCGACATTGTCACCTAGCGATTTGTCGGCGATGTGATGGTACCATTACTGCGGACTCTTCCTGTCCTTGACAGATCCACCACATCTGTATTTAGGATGTACTAAACCGCATTATGTACCACTCAGTCGGTTCTCCTTTGACACGCTTGAACTTATTATAATCAACTAGCAGAGGAAACCTATCCCATTCACTGGTGGAACATTGGTAGTGCCATTACTTTTTCGAACAACGAAACGTGTTGAGCCGGGTTAGACATGGTTAGCCACTTCCCAATCCGACAGAACCCCAAATTGTACGAGGAATATTTCTGTAATATAACCGGAAGCGGTATCCCTGTTTTTGTGTGTGGTGTAAGTCAGAGATGTTATGGAATTGACAGTCTCTTTAGTAGCCTAGGTCGCACAATTCTTCCTTGATTGAAGACTGATGGTAAAGATCTATTGAGGGAAGGGTTGCGCATGGGTCTGCAAGTGTCTCAAGATGCCCTAGCTAGAGGGAATTTTGGCGAGTCCTTCAAAGAACCTGATAGGGACGCAGGTCAACGTTTGCTCCACTGTGCTGCTCAAACTATCAGCCAATCTGACAGCAGCATTAGGAAACGAAAACGAGTCGCCCCACCAGGTCAGCCCCTTAAAAGTATAAAACCAGCAGCCAGAAAGCGATCGGCTCATAAGAAACAGTGGGGACATTCTGATATTTTCTCATAATGGCGTAAATACATTCCAAGTCGTGCGAGTGTCTACATTCTGGTCTGGATCTATTTAGTGTGCCTCTCTCCGAGACGGCCGTGGAAGAGGGACAGTTCCTAGAAGTTCATCCGTTGGCCATGTTAGCCTATAGGGCATCCATGACTTCTCCATCTCTTGGAGAAGATTACATAGATTTGTTTAATACTTTTCTGCACGTGAGAGCCAAAGTTACACTTCCCAACGGCGACGACCTGCCGCCCACAACCGAAGACGGTCCCATAAATTATTATTTGCATAGTTTGTTTTCTCAAGTAGACGTGTCCCTGAACGACATTTTTATTTCACCGGGTGAAAATTCGTATACGTACTGGGCCTACTTGGAAGCTCTTCTTATTTGTGGTGAATAGGCCAAAAAAGAGTCATCTGACATCAGCTCTATACTACCAAGATGCTCCTGCATATATGGACGAAGGGTGATACCAATAAAGGTCTAGCGAAAAGACGATCTTTAGCCAGCTATAGTGTAAAGATAGACACGATGGGACGCCTGCATTCCGACATTTTCAATCAGGACAGGTACATGTTGAATGGCATCGATATTAAAATCAAATTAATCCCATCAAAATCCGTCTTTAATTATATAGCCACAAATATAAACGCTGAGTACAAAAGTGTCATTACTTACTCCACTCTTTTGGTGAGGACAGCTAAGTTAAATCCAGCTCTATCTCTGGTTCATAAAAAAGCTTCATTGAGAGCCAACGCTAAGTATTCTATTAAACGGATAGTGGTAAAAACCTTTTCTATCCCGAAAGATACGATTTCCCACACACAAGATAACCTCTTCCTCAGCCAGACGCCGACTCGGGTGGTGATCGGTTTAGTAAATGCTTCCTGTTTCAACAGCGAGCTAAACACGAACGCCTTCACATTCCGTTATTATCAATTAAACTATATGACTTTGATGGTAGCTTGGCGTAATGTAACAAGAAAACCCTTGACCATGAATTTTACCACGAGTCAGTACGTGTGAGCTTTCCATGGTACCAATTTGGCCCTCGGTCTGGCCGGTAAGGATGTCGGGAATGGTATCGATTTTGAAAGTTTTAGCCAAGGGTTCGCTCCTCACGCTTTTGATCTGACACCCAGTATATTGGACGGTGAGCAATTTGAATTAGTGAAATCTGACCCACTGTCACTAGAACTTAAATTTGCCGTTATAACGGATGCACCTATACAAGTCATCGTATAAGCTGAACTTAACTCGGTCCTAGAAATTGCCAAGACGTGAAAAGTGCTAACCGACTACTTGGCATAATGGATATCCAACAACTAAGACAATTACTCATGTCTGACCTTTCTGTTCGACGCCTTTCACTAGTCAACGTGTGCGTTAGGGATCAATTGCCTAGAGACATTGATAGAATACAGCCAGCCGCTTTTATCGTGAATACTGACACCAGTGCTTACTCAGGGTCACATTGGGTCACCCTATATTTCGATGGCCTAGGTCAGTTTGAATATTTCGATTCATTTGGCTTGCTGCCATTACGCGCCGACATTTTCACTTCATATAACAAGACCTGGAAAAACCACCTATGTACAACACACGTATGATACAAAACATTAATAATGCCACTTGTGGTCTGTAAGCCCTGTATTTCTTGGTGATGAAATGCCGTGGCGCAAGTATGTCATGTATCCTGCAGACTTTTGAATACCGACAACACGTGAATGACCGTCTCGTGTTTCGATTGATAATCCCGTGGTTGAAAAAGACAAGTCCAGACATGTGTACTATCAATCGATAAATTGAACCCTGTAAAATGAGACGAACTGGCCACATTCGTGTTTAGTGTCTACAACGCTTAAGATGTCTACAAGAAACTGGATATTCATGTCAAGAACTGATGAAATGCCCAGAACGCAGACAACTGGTTGAAAGCGGCGACAGTTTTTCAGTACAGAGGAACGATGACACTACATATACGCAAGTATTTTGGTGAATCTGAGCTGAAGTACCATTCCAAGTTGGGGATTGAACTCACGAGAGCAGAGTTTGAATCTCTTCTGTCGATGAAGGATGACATTTTAGCTGATTTTGATAAACTAACTTATATTTACCTACCACCCTAGCTGTCTTTTAAAGACCAGCATACTTACACCCAAGACCCACTGAAGTCTTGTAAAGACCAATCTACATATACCAACAGCCAGGACATGCCAGACCCGTCTATATATACCTACAGTCAATACATGACACTTAAAAATTAGACAGCTTTCTACAATAACAAAGTCCCTCTGATCCCATTGGGCCGTAAGAGGAGCAAGCTTTAGATGTTGTAACCGAATGGATGTTTTCTACCAATAAAAGTCGTGTGAAAATGTTACTTATTGTTTGTTTTCTTTATTGACGGTGTTAATGTCGTCTTACTTGAATCTTACGCTAAGCCAGGTACAAGCTCTATGAATGTCCTCACCTCCCAACAGGCGGGTGGAGGATCAAATATGGGCTTTAAGACCCACGGGACGAGATCTACACCCAGCAACAACATCGTACATTTCTGTTATATCTCTACATAAAATGACAAGTACAACCTGACAATATATCTACCACACCCCTTCTCATTTAATTGTTCAATACTAATTGAATTGTTTGTCTATATATGTTTTCCCTTAATTAAAATTTGTGTATACCTTCTTTTGGAATCGTTTGTCATTGTTTTATGTTGCACACTCTGATGCGTCACAAGACCACATCTTACGTCATCGCTTACTTTAACCACCATCACCTCTGTAAACATCCCCTCCCCTACACTTCGAGGAGTCACTTGGCCACGCCCAGTTGACCAAGCCCACTTAAAAAAAATCGATATCTTACAGCTAGAGGTTATCACCCCTTTGAGGAGGTAATCGGTATCCCTCCACCTGCTCCTCCTCATGCTCCCCCTCCTCCTTCTCTTCCTCCTCCTAAAAAACGAACATAGTTTTTACTTCTACACTACTCTCATCTTGTTTATACCCAGTGTCTTTATGGCCTGTTTTCAGCTTCGTATTTCTAGGAACCATTTCTTTAACGAATGTTCTTTCTAAACCACTGTGCCGTTACTATGACCAACGTATAACGTATTTTAATTTCCGAAATATTATGCTGTATATGAGCCAGTTTTATACAATATTAAGATCTTATAGAATGTTACTATTTTTATTTCCTTGTCCATCAACCTGATGCTTTCCATCTTGTAGATAACGTATTTTGCCATGATGATCTTTCGTCAGACTGTTCCAAGATAATTGTCTCCATTCACATTTTTACGAATTCCCCCCTGTTTACTTGGATGTTGCGTAAAGATATAGAGATATTCGTTTTTGTCTTCTTCGCTGTAAGTGTCGTTACATGGGACGTATGTATGTATTATAGTCGTTGTTTTAGCCCACGTTAAGCAGAATTTTTCAAGAAGAATATAGTATGCAATATATCTATTGCCAAGTGAGGTGAAATAAAATTCTTGAGTTATTGTGATTTAATCCTGATGTACGGAAGTGAATTATGCGCAATAAGCAGTTTAGTTAGGATTTATGTGAAAGCTGCAGATACGAAGGATATGAACACACCATTGAAATATAACAATATGAATTACAAACAAGTAGGTATTTAGCTCCTGCGAAGAAATGAGACATACTAAACACAGACACCATGTACATACATTGCAATGGACACCATACGGGTGAAACAGAATGACAATTATCCAAAACAAGAAACAATTAACACATATGTAATAATGAAGTAATAAAATAAAAAATAAACATAAGTGTTGTTTGTCCATGATGATGACCATTCATTTCATCCAGTAGGGTTGAAAGTATGGAGCCGTGAGTTCTCAGATGGCTGATAAGGCCTATTTTGGCTCGAAATGTTCTTTGACAATGTGGACAAAGATGCATGACGTTTCTGGAGGAATATTTTCAGCAGTGGTTTTTCTGTTCTGTCTTTTCCCCACAGCTCTTGCAGTCCTGGTTGCCTCACAGGTGACTGCACCCTTGCGTAATGATGCACGCCACGAATTTCGGTCTCTGGCTGCAGTCTCCCAGGTGTCATGATGAATTCCAAAAGCATTCAGTGAGATTTTCAGAGTGTCTTTAAAGCGTTTCCTCTGGCCGCCTTGGGAGCGTTTACCACAACGCAGCTCGCTGTAAAAAATTCGTTTAGGGAGCCTATGATCTGGCATGCGAGTCAAGT
This sequence comes from Cepaea hortensis, assembly GCA_963921405.1. Lineage (NCBI taxonomy): Eukaryota > Metazoa > Mollusca > Gastropoda > Stylommatophora > Helicidae > Cepaea > Cepaea hortensis. Next base: position 67,886,260 of record OY992887.1, read on the forward strand.
GACCAGCCCAGCGAATCTGATTCTTCATTAGTAGAGTGTGGATACTGGGCATGGATGCTTTTTCTATGACTTCTGTGTCTGGGATCTTGTCTTACCATTTAATCTTCAGTAACTTCCTAAGGTAGACTGTGTAGAAGTGGTTTAATTTCCTGGCACGTCGCTGATAAACAGTCCATGTTTCACAAGCATATAGCAGTGTGGATAATACAACTGCTTTGTAGACTTTCAGCTTTGTTTGCAGGCTTATTCCATTTCTGTCCCATACATTCTTGTACAGTCTGCCAAAGGCCGCGCTGGTCTTGGAGATTCTTGCATTCACTTCATCATCAATTGTGGCAGCTTGTGATACAGTGCTGCCAAGATAGGTGAATTTGTCCACAACACTTAGACTATGACCATTCACTTTGATATTCGGCACAGTGTGATTATTCCCTGGAGCTGGCTGGTACATAACTACAGTCTTCTCCAAATTGATATTGAGCCAAAAGTTGGCACAGGCATGTGAAAAAGCTGGAACATTATGTTGCATGTCCGCCTCTGAGTTGGCGTATAGAGCGCAATCATCAGCAAACTGGAGCTCTCTGACGATGTCGCTGTCAATTTTGGTTTTAGCTTTCAGCCTTCTGAGATTGAATAACTTTCCATCCATGCGGTAGTTGATGTCTATTCCAATGTCGTTGTTCTCGAAGGCATTCGTCAACATAGCTGAAAATATGAGGCTAAATAGTGTTGGTGCCAGTACACATCCTTGTTTCTCTCCATTGGTGACAGGAAAGGGCTCAGAAGTTCACTATTTTCCTGTACTCTTGCCTGCATGCCATCATGAAATAGCCGCACTATTTGGACAAACTTTCGTGGACAGCCATATTTTGCCATAATCGTCCACAGTCCTTCTCTGCTGACTGTATTAAAAGCCTTGGTAAGGTCAATTAAAGTGGAGCACATATCGCAGTTCTGTTCTTGACATTTTTCTTGCAGCTGTCTTGCAGCGAAAATCATGTCAACAGTTCCACGTTCTTTTCGGAAGCCACACTGGCTGTCGGAAAGAAGACCTTGATCGAGATGGGCTGTGAGGCGATTGAGAAGAATTCTGACGAGTATCTTCCCTGCATTTGAAAGCAATGAGATGCCTTGGTGGGTGTCACAGGATTGGCGATTTCCTTTTTGTTTGTAAAGGTGGATTATTGACGCGTCCTTGAAATCGTGTGGCATGGTCACGTTCACCCATGTGTCTGTAAAGACTTGGTGAAGCTGCTCTGTTAGGACCGGCCTACCAGCCTTGTATATCTCTGCCGGGATGGAGTCCGGACCAGGAGCCTTGCCGCTGGAGAGTTGCTTGATGGCTCTATTTACTTCCACTATGGTAGGCAGGTCATCAAGTGTATCATTGATGGGAACTTGAGGAAGGCAGTTGATGGTTTCATCATCGAAGAAGGAAGTTGCATTTAAGATGTTGCTGAAATTTTCTGCCCAGCGCTGAAGGATGTCTTTTTTATCGGTGACCAATGTTCCCCATCTGCACTGAGGAGGGGAGCTGTGCCTGGTGATGTAGGACCATAGACCACTTTCAGTGAGTCGTAGAAGTTTTTCATATCATGTCTGTCAGCAAAGCCTTGAATTTCGTCAGTTTTGCTGCTCAGCCAGGAGTCCCTCATGTGCCGAAGTTTCTGCGGCACTACTCTCTGAATGCTCTTGAAGGCATCTTAAAAATAAGTACTATAGGATACAAAGGACAACCGATGTTTCGATTCTAAGAATACCTTTCAAATACATGACAACACAAACAGTCATTCTGTCAGTTTACTGCCTATAGTACCTCGCAGTGTAGGGGCATGGGGGTCGCGAGCCTGAGGAATTAAGGCCGCCTGGCTAGTGCAGTCGCCGCGAACTGTGCAGGTTATAATTTTCTTTTTTAACACAAACAGATATAAGGGAAAAAACACAGAATGAGTCTTCTATAGTCTACTAAGAAGATCTGCCAGGTTATTATCACTACCCTGTTTGTGAGAGATGTCAAAATTATAATCTTGCAAAAGAAGAGACCATCTGTGTACTCTGGAGTTTTTTTTAATGTCCACCTTTGAAGACTAGTAAAGGTTTAATGTCAGACAGAACAAGGAATTTCTTCCCGAGCAGATATTTAGAAAGTTTGTTGATGCTTTCTATCAGAGCTAAAGCTTCAAGATAAGTGACAGTATATTTCTTTTGAGTTTCTGGGAGTTTCCTGCTAAAGTAACTAACAGGGTGTAATTTCCCCTCATGAATTTGTAAAAGAATTGCAGAAATAGCATATGAGCTAGCATCAGTCTGAATGATGAAGTCTTTTGAGATGTCAGGTAATTTCAGAATTGGACAATTACTGAAAAGTTTTTTAATCTGTTGCAGAAGTTCATCATGTTTTTCAGTCCATTTAATTTTAGCGGGTTGTCCTTTTTTCAAGAGTTCTGAAAAAGTTGCTGTTATGTCAGCGAAATTAGGGATGAACTTTTAATAGCAATTGATGAGTCCTAACACACTTCTAACTTCTTTCTTTTTTGGATTTTGCCATGCCATCGATTAAATCGTCGACATTGGGCATGGGTGCAGCATCTAATAACCTTAATGCGTTGACTTGTATATAATCAACACAAATCTGTAACGAATTGTCTTTCTTCTTCACAATAACTAACGGTCAACAATAATTTGATGTGGACTTTCTAATTATGCCACATTGATCCAGTTCAGATATTTCAGCTGTTACTCTTTCTAAGTAAAAAACTGTCATTTACTGCCAATATAGTACCTTGCGGTGTATGGCAGAGGGGTCTTTGAGCCTGAGGAATAAAGGCCGCCTGGCTAGTGCAGTCGCCGCGAACTGTGCAGGTTAGGATTTTCTTTTTGCCCCCGACAGAAAAAAATCCGACACCTTACCGAGGGATCGAACCCGGGCCTCCCGAATGAGAGTCCGGCGTTCTAGTCTCTCGGCCAGCCGCTCCTTTACGATCTTTCTAAGTAATGCACTGGAATTGGATAAGGTTTTACTTTGACTGGTATGTTTGATAGTAAAGTGATACTATGTTGTATTAATGATGTTCGTCCCGGTTTTCCGAGAAAATATTACAGAATTGTTGTATTGCTGCTGTTAATTAGTTTATATCTTGAGGCAATAAATTTCTGTTAACTTGAACAGCTTTCCAACTATTAGTACCATTAATTGTTGGTGTCGGTATCTGTTGTGTTACTGCGTCATCCTGTTGTTCGTTAATTACCCAGCATGCTGTTGCTATTCTGTGTGGTAATTGTTCGATTGTTATTGCGATACATGTATGGTTTCAGCATGTTTATGTGAAAGATTTTGTTTTTCCCATTGACATGTATTAGATAATCAACATCACTGATTTTCTTGACAACTTTGAATGGACCTTGCCATGATATGACGAGACAATCTCTAGGGTCGGGCAATAGGAGCAATATTTCATCTTCTTCTTTAAAGACTATTGTCTTAGAATTTCTATTGTCATATTCCTATATTTTTCACCTGCTTTCTGTAATGCCGCTTTCGCAAATTGGCATGCTGTAATGATTTTCTCCCTTATATGGGTGACCATCTCGTACGCCTCCCGTATCGGGTGGGTGTTCATGCACTTTATTTGTGAGCAAATCATTGTACAATGTCAATTGGTCTCGTGGATTTGCTCCGTACACAAGTTCGAACGAGGAGAAACCTGTGCTCGTCTGTGGCACTTCGCGGTATGCGAATAGTACAGCTGGCAACAGGATGTTTCAATCTTTGGGCCGTTCCGCCGCGACCTTGTTATAATTATCATTTACGCCATTGGTCATTGGGTGGTACGGAGAACTGAACACCTGAAGAATACCCAGCATCTTCATGGCGGTTTAGGTAGGTTCAGAAATAAATTGGCTACCCCTGGTCACCCATGAGAATGGCTTCCGGTACAATGGCGACAAGATGACGCGTACTTTTCGGGGGGACGATATTTAGTGTTTTCCTTTGGATTTCGTGTGATTTCCTATGGATTTCCTGTGAATAGTGTTTTCCTGTGGATTATGTGATGTTATTTTGTGTTCTTTTATTGGAAGTTTTCAAAAGAAGCCACGGAAGGCAGGTGGTGGATGAAATTTTGAGGGCAGCCGACAGATATTTGTTTGTCATGGTCTCGAGTTCACGACGGCAGGCAGAGGAGCTCTTCTTGAGTCAATGGCTGCGGTCCCCGACAAGTAAGGTCACTGCCATAGAGGAAAGCAACGAAAAACTACCTCTTTATAAGTGCCTAGTACATCATGATTCGCTTAAAGACTGATCATCGCAAGACAAGGACAGAGACGTTAAAATTAGCAACATGGAACGTTAGGACGTTAAACGACGACGAAAAATTAAAGAACATAAAACAAGAAATTTAAAGGGAAAAAATTAATATATTAGGTATGTGCGAAACGAGATGGACAGGAGCAGGCATCAAGATAGATGAAGATTTTAAGATTATTTATTCTGGAGGTGAAGATCGTCATAGGGGAGTGGCAATTATTTTGGACCTGAAAACATCAAAATCTGTTCAAGGATATTGGGCCGTGTCGGACAGAGTTCTACTAGTTAAATTAAGTGGCAGACCTTTTAGCATAAATATTATTCACGTATATGCCCCAACAGGAGAATCCAGTGAAGATAGTGTAGAAGAATGTTATAATGATATAGAGTCTGCCTTATAGAAATGTAAAAATTAAGAAAAAAACATCATAATAGGGGACTTCAATGCAAAAGTAGGAAATCAAGGGGATAGATACACAGTAGGAAACTATGGTTTAGGAGAGAGAAATGAAAGAGGATACAGACTAGTAGAGTGGGCAAAAGAACAGGAAATGATTGTAGGAAACACCTGGGTGAACATCTAGGAAACATTCAGATAGGAAAATAACAGCCGATTCCATCAGAGATGAACTGGGTGTTTCGTGGGGGACTGGTGTGTTGACATTCTGGTGGCGGCATTATGCACAGTGTATTTGTGCGGACTGTTGTTTGTCGAGACTCCCGTCTTTTTCACAGTGGGCAGTGGGGAGCGTTTTGTGTGATATTCACTGGCACAGGAACGGAGCATAATGGGGACGACCCGTTGCTGTGAAGTTGGAACTGCGACTAACTAACTAACTAACTAACTAACTAACTAACTAACTAACTAACTAACTAACATGGTTTAAGCAACACCCTAGAAGATTATGGACATGGAAGAGTCCTGCTAGCAGGATTAGAAACCAGATTGACTACATACTCATTAGCAGAAGATTTAGAAACGCGCTAACAGTAGCAAAAACAGTTCCCAGTGCTGATTGTTATAGTGACCACAGATTACTCACAGGAACATTGAGGATAAAGTTGAAGAAAGTCAAGTATATAACAGGAAACACTAAATATGATTTGTGTACATTGAGAAATGACAAGGAAATACAAAACAAATTCAACATAGAAGTACAGAATAGATTTGAAATATTGTCTGATCTAGAGATATGATTCCAGGATGTGGATGATCAATGAGAAACGTTGAAGAATTCAATCAATGTGGCTGCAGAAACAACTGTTCCAAAATTAAAGAACGTGGGTCGTAAGAAATAGATGACTGAAGAAATTTTACACCTCATGGAAACAAGAAGACTCAACAAAAATAATTCTGTCAAATATGAAGAAATTCACAGACAATTCAGAATATTATGTAAGGAGGAAAAAGAAGCATGGCCCTACAAACCGCCCGCACACTTACAAACAAGCCATGGAGAGAGATTCCGAATAAACTGCTTCTAAACCACCGAACAAAACGCACGTAAACACCAACGAACAATTTGACTTACCGATCTTCCGGTCCGGTGTAGAATGCACTGGCGTTCTCTCCTGACTTCCGAAAATGCTGATGACGACGGTATGTGTCGTAATAAATTTTGGTAATCTTCTAAAAAAAAAAAACAATTGGTGTCCCAGAAATCCACGTCCAGTTGCACACATATACTACTTCTTGAATAAAAATTTCGTTTGTGACAAAAAAAAAACTGTGCCATCTTCGCCGATTTGATAAGAACTGTCTAGAATATAAAATTTTGCGTTATCCTAGGTCCGTATCACTACATTAGCCGCTTCCAAATGGCTGTCTCCGCTGCCATGGTCGCTCTGTTTACATTTTGAATATTTCAGTGTATTTAGACTTTTAATGTCCTAAATTGAACATTTCCGTTAATGACCAAGATAAATAGTTATATATGATCCAATAGTATTGACATATGAAAGATATCAGTCTGAAACTGTATATTAATAACGAACTGGCACTTGACACTGACTAGCACAAAACATTACGTGGTCACGGTCTGGGGTGACATTATAATTGCTAATTGATGTAGGCGGCGTCTTCATTGGTTAATAGTAAACAATAGTGTTGGTGATAGCTTCTCCAAAGTGACTTTATCGTCCTGAGCTCCTTTTCCAAAAGCCTTCCATATCTCCCAGAATATTGTTTCCCTTTTTTCCCATAGCTCGCTGTCCACGAAACAGTCCGGCAGTGTAACAGGAGCAAATTCAATTAACATTAAATGACTTGAGGAAGGCTGACATTTCTTTTCATTCGACTTTTAATTGCGTAGATTTGTCACGTCATAGAAAAAAGTTCACCGTTCCCATGTTGATGGGAGGGCCGTTGCCATGTTAATAAGCATACGTATAATATTAATCTTCATTGGCGTGTCCAAATACATATACATTTAATTATCAGAGTGTCAAGATAATTCGCCAACCGTGTATCGTTATCTAATTTGTATCCTTGCCGATCATCGTAACAATAACTACTTATAAGAAACCATGTCTGTTGACAACTTGCTAGCACAGCCATTCTCTCGAATTTTGGTCTAAATATCCATGGCCGACCTTCCGTCCTAAGTCCAGAGTGTGCCTTCTTTATATATCTTACACAACTGGTTGTTTACTTCTTCCGTTTACGTCTTTTGAAAGAAATTACGATAAGAATTCGCCACTGTCAGTTTTATGCCGCCTTGTTTCTATCAACCCCAGACCTAACTAGCGATTCATGACGTATTACACAGTGATGTTTTTCACATAGTGACGTCACTTAGCAACTCTTGCCGTCTGCTGCTTCGAGATTAACCCTTCGGGTTCTTTTCACTTTAAATTCACTTTAAATTCTGTGTCTCATTCTGAAGTGCTACATGGCAGTAGGCGTTCATGGCTCTCCACAGATCTCGGTCTTTGGATTCTGGATCAACTCTGCTGATGATATTCATCATGCCACCTACTCAATCCATCCAGCATCAGTTCACTTGGTCTGCCCCTGCCTCTCTTCCCCTCGATCTTTCCCGTTGTCACGATGTTCTCTAATGCCTCTCTTCTCATCACATGACCGAAGAAAGTTGCTTGCCTCTTTCTTATTGTTGTAAATAATGTTCTAGTTTCAATAGCCTATTTCATGGAATCATTGTTAGTTATTCTGGCAGTCCAAAGAAATCGCAACATTCGACACAGGAACCACACCTCTGTTGCTTCTAATGTCTTCTTAATTTGTTGATTCCATGATTCACTGCCATACAGCAAAACTGGTTCTATATAGCATTTAGGCACTCTCTTTCTTACATTGTGTGGTAATGACTTATTGCATAAGATAAGATACTCTTCATTTTCTGAAATATGGCTCGTTTGCAGATGATAACATATATTAGGTTGCGGGATATGCATGTGAATGAATCTTTCAAGGTGAAGGTGTCTAGAAGGAATGCAACCACCGGTGTCTGAATAGCGTGTGGGCATTTCAGGCATTGTTTTACGGTGACATTTAAATGTACCCATAGATGAAGTATCTGTGGGGAGGCGATTATGAACAACGTGGTTAATGAGATTCTTATTTCTGCGAAAAATTACTATCGGTCCGACAGAGAACACCGCACGGGTGGTTGGGTGTGTTTTCAGGATAAACCAGTATCAGAGAAACATATGTTTGATGGCATGGGTATGTGGATGAAAGGTTTAGGTTCATTATTTGGAGGCCGCTTTTTCTTGACAAAGGACATTTCACATGAGACTTGTGTTATGCGATAGAAAGCTGTAGACAGATATGATATGATCTCTGGGTTCGCTCGACTACGGAAAAAACAGTCAAGCATTTCATAGACTTTCTCTAGGAAGTCATCATCTTCCTGGCAGATACGACGAAGACGAAGTAGCTGGTAATATGGGATATAATATTTGCAACTGTTGGGGTGGGATGAACTTTATAAGAGGAAACCGTGAGCAGCAGTAGGTTTATAGTATACGAAGACCGTGAGACCTGTTAGATGTATATTAATTGTGATATCAAGGAAATTGACTTAAGTGGTAGAAGTTTCTGTAGTAAATTCGATCGACGGATGGACATTCTAGACATAATTAATGAAACGGTTTAGTTCCGCCTCTGTCATGTCAGTGAGATCGATGCCGTCATCGATATAGAGTCGGTAAAACGAAGGTAGGGGACAATCATAGCTTACTTCATTCTGGTGTTCCAAGTGTCCCATAAATAAATACGCGTGTCTGGGTCCATTTTTCGCACCCATGGCAACACCGCTGATTTGTTTAAAAAAATGTGGCTATTGAACTCGAAGGAATCAATTGTGAGGACCAATTCAGCGAGTCCCACAAGTGTACGAGTAGGGTTGGCTTGGTCTGTTTGTTGATCAATGAAAGAATTGTATCGCCGTGAAGCCATCAGCGTGATGAATGGAGGTATAGGGAGAGCATACATCCATTAAGAATAGCCTGTATGTGTTACCAGGAGTCAATTGGAGACCGTTAAATAAAAGTAATGCATGCGTTGTATCTTTGATATATGACGGGAGATTCGTAACTAGAGGTTGGAAAATCCAGTCAAGTGTGAGATTAGTTATGTCGGGCTTGAGCAGGCGGAAACTATAGGACGTCCAGGGTTGTTTAAGTTTATGTATTTTAGGCAGCATATAGAAGGAAGGTTTGCCTAGGTCAGAGTCGTGGATGTGCAGTGAAGAGGCACTGGGGGGTAGAGCTGGGTGGTAGTCCCAACTTAATAAACCTAATATTATTACCCTCTGTGCCGATGACACCCCTCTTTCCTATAACCGGAAGATTCGGGACACCATCAAACTGTTCATACGTGACAATGCCCTACCAAGTCTGAAACTTGCCAAGCAATCACGAACAGCCAAACAATGCTGGGATTGACTGCTACGCCCTGTAAAGGATATGCAACTAACTTTAAAAAAAAAGACATAATACTCTTATAAAAACCATAGTGGAGGACAAGGTTGAAAACAAGTGGGCTAGAAGTAGACAACGATACAAGTGGGAAGGTAACATCAAGAGATGGACGAACATAAATATGACAAAATGCACTTTCAGGGCGAGAGATCAGTGTTGGAGATCCATTGCAGCCAAACTTCATTGTGGAGACGGCACCGGATTGATTGATTAGTAATGATTGGCAGAACTCGAGACAGAAGATTGCAGACAAATATAATGAGTAACACTACGTGGAATGGAATTATTATAGGAAGCGAAGCACACATGTGAACGTGTGGTTATGGCAGCACATTAGATTTGTGAAAGTGTGGATTTTCACAGCCAATTCTGTGGGATGATAAATTATTCTTGAGCAAGCAAGAATGTTAAAAACGTGACATCACAGCGCATATGACCACAGTGACGTCATAAGGACAGTTAAAAGCTGGCCTCTCTACTTTTTATATGCAACAAAGAGGAGCAGCCTTCTGTTATCCGTTTCTTGATCAGTTAAGGGGTGAAACCTATAGCAATTTCATCTGCGAATAAAAGTCCAGTATGGTGATGCATGCCTGGAAGTCCAGCAAGTGTATGAGTGTAGTAGGAAGTTTCAAATGAGCGTGGCTTCTACGAAAAGACTATTCTCGACAGGGTCAGGCACACCGAGTAGTGACCCCAGAGTCAAATGCAGGAAAACAGACTGCGAGTGACATTGTCGCACATCTTGACATCAGTCTAGGTTCAGCACACCACATCATCCATGATGTGCTACAGTACCACAGAGTGTGCAAGGTAGGTGCTGTAACAAGCTACGTGGAGGGTCCCAAATAACCCGGTCACAGTTCTTAACTTATTATTCTATAGCCCTGGCTGGGATAGGTCTTTGCTTGCCAACCCTACTCCGTTCCCTGGACTCACTGTCACTCTCTCTTTCGACCTCGGGGCCTATTCCCTGTCTTTCTGGCTGACCCATAGATAACATGGTGATCGTCAGAGTAAATTTTACAGTGATTTTAATAACGTAATAAATGACAGCACAGGATAACATCAAGGCAGTTACAAGTTACAACAGAGATAGTTTTCTACAAAACACAACAAGGATAAAGTCAGTTCAGGCACAGAGCCTCAAGTAGCTATCTTCACAGACCCAGCTTCATACACTGTCCGATCTGTCCACATACAGCTCACCGCGTGTGCAAGAATTTCCTTCCTTCCAGGTAATTGGTTGTACGTACAACAGTCTTCTGTAGAACCAAAGCCACTGGTTTTTGAGGACTTCACTACTTAGTCAATTCACAGGTCATTTGGCACAAGGTGGGGAATGCTTTCAAATAATGGGGAATAGTTTATTTATGTGGAATGGATATGGGTCTTTCAATGTCACTGACACGGATGGGTAGGACCGAGAATGAGGTGTAGGTCTAGTCAGGAAAATAGGGTCAACCACTTCTTATTGTATGTGGGATTTGTATTGAGCGTGTACTAAAGGCTGCCACTAGATCAGGACTAATCGGACATTGATTCCTTGCTTGGATTCATTAGCCTGTGGTCGTCCTGAAAGTCCATGGTTCACCTGAGAATGTCTTAAGGTGATTCTAGCGTGGCCTTGCAGATCCCGAATACTCCTTTCAATTCCAGGAGGACCCACCTGTTTTTGCCTTTTCAAAACCACCAGTAGGACTCTGCCCTTCATCTGTCTCCCTCTTGAAAGTGTCAATTTGACAGGAGGCAGTCAACACCTGTTAGTTGTTTCCACGGACATTGGTGGCCTCAGAATTTACACTAGTGCGTATTTGGTGCAAGGCGCGCCATCGGGTTTTCCCTAAGACACGTCAGACTTCTAATCATTCTATTAAGAAGATCGGGTTGTAGAGGTAACCCAGAGAACTATCCTTCAGGGAAATTGATCGGACAAGAGAACTGAGAGTTCCCGAAAGCCATTTCCCCCTGTTTTCCCAAACCCAAAGAAGGCATGAGGACATGGGCCACTGGCGTTTTGTCACAGGTGCCACGACAACTTACTCCAGAATTGAAACAACGACGCTTTGATGTTTTTCAAAAACCTTTGCAGTGCTTTGAAACAGTAGATGATGGTTTCCTATCAAGAATTTAAGAATTCTTACTGGAGATGAAACCTAGGTACATTACCACGAGCCGGGAATGAAGAGAGAGAGAGAGAGAGAGAGAGAGAGAGAGAGAGAGAGAGAGAGAGAGAGAGAGAGAGAGAGAGAGAGAGAGAGAGAGAGAGAGCAATGAATGGCGCGCCATCTCCTCCCCCCCCCCCCCACCTCACCGACACCAAAGAAGTTTCGCACGCAAGGAAGTTTTTGGGATAAACGAGGCGTTATTTTAGAGGACTACATGCCAAGAGGGAAAACCATCACTAGTAATGCGTATACAGATCTTCTCAGGAATCATCTTCGACCGGTAATCAAATCCAAACGACTTGGACTTCTGAGTAAAGGTGTCGTTTTGAAACATGACCATGCTCGACCCCTGTTCTGCCAGTGCAACGGTTGAAACCATCAAAGACCTCCACTTTCAGTGTGTACAACATCCCCCGGACGCCAGAACTAGCCACAAGTGACTTTTGCCTGTTTGGACAACTCAAAGAGTCATTTGGAAGAAGAATTTTCTATCCGATGATGAGGTACAGTAGGTGGTGCATAAGTGGTTACACACACGACCAAGATACTTTTTTTCTATAGGAAACCAAGCACTTTTTCGGCTCTGGGGGAATTGCATTGAATGCAGCGGTGACTAAATCGAAAAATGAAAAGTGAATCGGTATAAGTATCACGGAACAGTCAAAACATCTGATGGGAGATGCCAAAAGCGATGAGATTGATTGATTGATTGATTGATTTAGGAACCGACATCACAGCATTCGGGACATTCCCATAAGCGATTAGAACATAGTAGTAGTTGTAGTAGTAGTAGTAGTAGTAGTAGTAGTAGTAGTAGTAGTAGTAGTAGTAGTAGTAGTAGTAGTAGTAGTAGTAGTAGTAAATCTTTATTTTCCAAGGGTTAAGAATTGGGCACGCAGGCCCGTCTGACATTCAGCCCTTCTTCTCTATTTCCTCTCATACATTCTTTCATTCAACATCTCTTATGAAGGAATTCTTTGACTACAAAAGAACAATAAGCATTAAAACGCATGAAAAATAATCAATAATACACGACTCGTTGAGGCAATGTTTAACATAGGCATCATGAATACCCAAGGTGGGTGTAACGTGCCATACAAATGGGAATGTTGTTGTTGTTTTATTTTTTTGGCTAGTTGTCGTTCGAGATAATTTACCATTATTATTGTCTTTGTTGCTGTTTTTTTTTTTAAAGGGGGCATGTAGTATGTCCTGAGGTAGTGTTCAAACAGGTTGCGACTGTATGTATAATGATTGGGGGTTTCTTTGATTTCTTGTGGAAGATTGTTTCACAACTGAGTGGCAGAGTATGCTAAGCTTGTTTTAAATAAGTCTATCCTAGGTTTAGGGACATGGAGTATATTTAGCTGTTCGCTATGTCTAGTATTATATTTAAACAATGGCCAAAGGTAGCTTGGGGCATTTTGAAATAGGATTTTGTGAATTAGTTTAGCCTTATTAAAAAGTAGGCGTTTGTGGAGTGGCAGTAATTGAAGACGTTCTTGTAGGTTAGAATTGTCTGTAAGCTTATCACCATTGATTAGACGCACTGCCCTTTTTTGGAGTGAATAAAGGCGTTTTGTTATTGATTTGGAGCATCCATCCCAGATTGTGGAGCAATAATCAATATGTGTTTGTATGTGGGAAGTATAGCATATCTTTCTTGTGTTTTCGTCGAGGAAATGTTTAATTTTGGCAAGTTGGTATACTTTTTTTTTGCTATTTGTTTAACTAGAGCATGAACATGGGAATTGAAGGATAGATTATCTATGATAAGACCCAGTGCCTTGTGCTCGGATACACTTTCTATAGGCGTGCTACAAATGTGCAGCTGAAGAGTACTCTGCGAGCTTAGAGTGCGAAGTCTTTGCCTGGTTCCTATTAACATCGATTTAGTTTTAGAAATGTTAATTTGCATGCAGTTTGCATGACTCCAGTTAACTACACTATGTATTTCCTGTTGCAAGGATAATTCTAACACATTGCGATCAACAGCGCTTGTATATACTTTACAGTCATCTGCAAATATATCGCAGGACGATGACAGATACAAGGGAAGATCATTTATATCAATGGCAAATAACAGAGGGCCAAGTATAAACCCCTGTGGTACTCCAGTATTAATGGTAATGGCTCGGGATAGAGATTTATTGTGTGATATGACTTGTTTCCGTCTAATAAAAATAAGTTTATTAATGTCACTATATTAAAGCTTACTTTCATTGTTTCTAGTTTTTTTAATTAGGATAGTATGATCTATCATATCGAATGCTTTTCTAAAGTCTATAAACATCGTCCCACATAGAGTATTGTTGTTAATATTTTGATGCCAGTTTTATATATATATATATAAAACGCGTTCGCGTCCATCCAATTGAGATGAAATCTTCTTCTCATTCCCGCCAAGCCAACTGTCATAGTTTGTTAGTTTACAAACAGTTATTTACGTAATAAAATTAAATTTTTAATTACATTATAATTAATATATAGCAAGGGGACTTAACTTAAGAAAAGTTATGTCAAGGGAAATAACTTTTAATAGCATTGCTATATCTTCTTCTTCTTCATCGTTCCTAGCCATTGAGGTTCTTTGCTGCAGATACAATCCGTCTCCATTCGTATCTCTGGTTGACCTTCTCTTGCCAGTCGTTGATTCCAAGTACTTGTAGGTCTGTATATAGATTATCTCTTCACCGTCTTCTTGATCTACCTCGGGGTCTAGGATCATTTATTTCCTGAGTATAAGCGAGTTTTGTTTCCCTATTATCTTCCATTCTTTTTATATGCCCCAGCCATTGTAGTCTATTAGCCTTCATGATACCAGTGATTAGCGGGGACTTAAACAGATCATAAATGTCTTTGTTACTTATTCTTTTCCACTCTCCACTTTGTGTATCCCTAATGGGTCCAAAGATGTGTCTTAAAACTTTGTTCTCAAAGGTTTGTAGCAAGGCTTCGTCTCCTTTCGTTGTACTCCAGGTTTCAGAGCCATACCGCACAACTGGTCTGATCAGTGTTTTTATATTGTGATCTTGGTGTTACGAGATAGTGCCTTTGATTTTAGTAGATGTTGTAGTGTATAGTATATCTTATTTCCAGAATTGATTCTAGTTTGTATTTCTTCCTTTATGATATTGGAGCAGTTGAAGATTGTACCCAGGTATTTGTATGTTTATGTTATTTTAATGGTCATATTATCGATTTGTATGTGGCAAGAGTTTTTAGCCATTCCTTCTCTTGAAATTACCATATATTCTGTCTTATCTTGGTTGATAACCAGCCCCATCTATTGGGCTTTTTCCTTTAAGTGAGTCAATATTTCCAATGTCTTTTGTTCATTTTCCCCTATAATATCTATATCATCTGCATAACCAAGCAGCTTGGATGGTCCTCCAATATCACATTCCTCCTTTACCCTCCTTACAACTTTCTCTAGAGTCAGATTGAAGAGTAGCGGCGATTGTGCATCGCCCTGTTTCAAGCCAGATGTTATTTGCAAAGGGTCTGATTTCCTGCCTTAATATGTTACTATATTATAAGTATCTATCACACTATCATAAGCCTTTTTAAAATCTACAAAAATATTATGGAGATCTCTTTTATATTCCCAGTTTTTCTCGGCTATTTGTCGTAAGTTAAATATCTGATCTATTGTTGATTTGTTTTGTCTAAAACCCGCCTGGTAGTCACCTAATATGTATTCTGAATATGGTTTTAGTATATTTAGTAGTACTGCGGATAGTATCTTATAGCTTGTGGACAGTAGTGATATTCCTCTATAATTTTCACACTGGAACTTGTCTCCTTTCTTAAAGATAGGTATCAATAATGACTGTTTCCAGTCATGGGGTAATTCTTCAGTCCTCCAGATTTTTATTATTAGTTCGTATAGCTTTAGATGTAATGCATGGCCACCCGCCTTTATAAATTCAGCAGTGTCAGAGTGTTGGGAGTGTAGGTACAGGACATAGAGAGGACAAGGGACAGAATAGAGTCAGAATGACATAGTTAATGACATAAGGACATAGGTAAGGACATCGACCGTATAGGCGATAGAATAGAGACAGGACATAAGTGAGGACACAGAGTTGTCATAAGACAGGACATCTACAGGACAGTAGATAGAGTGGAGACAGGACTTAGGTGGGGACACAGACGTGTCATAGACAGGACACCGGTAGGACAAGACTGGGTGATAGGAGGGGACGAAAGTTCACGGGACACTGCCCTGAACGGACTAGACGTCAGTACACTGAATAACCTAACCTAACACGGACGGACTGCAGTACGACGTGACTGCTGTGACAGCACGGGGGTCACGAACGGCACGGGGTCCAAGGACTACGAGTCCAGCCGACCAGCGTGACCACGTCAGACGGAACGCAGACGGCTCCAGGGGAGGACGTTGTGTTTTTCTGAGCGAATGAAATAGTGAAATGGCTTTTGCGAGAGTGCTAGGTTGAAGATAGCGAGTGTAGGACTTATGTGTTTGATTGTGTGCTATGAGCGTATATAAGGCGGCATGTGTGTGTGTGTGTGTGTGTTTGTGTGTGTGTGTGTGTGTGCGTGTGCGTGCGTGCGTGCGTGCGTGCGTGTGTGTGTTGAAGTTAGCGCCTGTGATCAGGTTCGCCTGTATAAATAATAAATATCCAGTGTGGACAGAACCTTATGCACGACTGACGTATTTCTTTGAGTGCGTATGAAGGAGTTAGATGACTTGTGTGCGTGTGAGACGCTGACAAGCAGAAATTCCATCAGCCCCAGTTGCCTTATTGTTTTTAAGTCGTGTGATTACATATAGGATTTCTTCAAATGCAGGTTCTTCAATTTGTGGTTTACACGTTAGAACCTCTTCCTGTTACTTGGAGCTTCACAATTTAGTAATTCAACAAAGTATTCTTCCCATGTGTTGCACATTTCCTTATTGGTATTTATCATATTCCTATTTTTGTCTTTTAAACCATATGTGTTGTGTTGGTGTCCTCGTTTCATTGACTTCAGTTCTTTAAAAAAACTTTCTGGATTCGTTTTTCTGGTGATTTGTTGTCAAAGAAATGCTTCATAAGAGATGTTGAATGAAAGAATGTATGAGAGGAAATAGAGAAGAAGGGCAGAATGTAGGACGGGCCTGCGTGCCCAATTCTTAACCCTTTGAAAATAAAGATTTCCGTTCTTTACAGAAAAAAAAGTGTAATGTTTTATGAGAGAAAGTTAGTTGCATATCCTTTGCAGTACTCTGCAGTCAATCCACCGCCCACCATTTATTGGCTGTTCGTGATATCTTGGTAAGTTACTTTCAGTACTTTCACGTTGCCCTTTTTAGTCCAATCATATTTTCTACTATCAATCTAACTATCTATTCTTCTATTCTATCTATATTTTTAACGGGAACGGAAAAGGGCCGAACATATATAGACAGACAGACAGACAGACAGACAGACAGATTAATCCCCGCCAGGATCTGGGCGAAGTAGGGCCGGGTCGACTAGATGGATAGATAGATAGATAGATAGACAGCCGGGACGGGTCGTCAGACAGACAGACAGACAAACAGTCAGACAGACAGACAGACAGACAGAGATGGAGATAGATAGATACAGACAGACAGACAGATAGATAGATAGATAGATATATAGATAGATAGATAGATAGATAGATAGATAGATAGATAGATAGATAGATAGATAGATAGATAGATAGATAGATAGGTAGGTAGATAGATAGAGATATAGAAAGAGAGAACGAACGAACGAACGAACAAACTTTATTTTAAAAGGGTAACAAATTGGGCACGCAGGCCCGTCTTACATTCGACCCTTTCGATCGCTCATTTTTCATTCATCAAATGTGCAAGTTACATTTCAATCAATCAATCAATCATGTGCCATGCCGGAAAGCGTGGGCGGTCATGATTCGCCATTTCACTCGATCACCAGAGTCGTGGATCAGCTCAGTGTTCCTGTCTCGTCCATGCCATGTGGCCAAGCCATCCAGGTATTTTCCTCTCGGTCTTCCTCTTGGTCTGTTCCCTTCGATCTTGCCAGCTGTCACTAAGTTCTCCAGTCCATTTCTTCTCATAACATGTCCAAAAAATTTTGACTGTCTACGTCTAATTTCTCTAATCAATCTACGATTTTCATTTGTCTCTTGTAGTACTTGGTCATTGGTTTTTCTATCTGTCCATGGTATTCTTTGCATTTTCCTCAGAAACCACATTTCTGCAGCCATCAGATGTTTTTCAGCTTGACTGCACATTATCCAAGTTTCACATCCATACGAAAGAACAGGCTCTATGTATCCCCTCAACACTCTTTTTCTCGTTTCAATTGACATCATTTTATTGGTCAGAATGTTTTTCATCTTGCTAAAGGCTACTTTCGCAATGGCGATTCTTGTTCTAATCTCTTCAAGGCATCTGCCATCAGATGTTATGACTGTTCCGAGATAATTGAACCGATTCACTTGTTGAAGAATATCCCCATTTACTTGTATATTACATTGTGGTACTTCGTTCTTCCTAGTGACGACCATAACCTGAGTCTTTTTACAATTTAATTCTAGCCCCAGTTGCTCACTGTGTAAAACAACCGCATCTACTAATTGTTGCAGATCCTGTGCATTGTCTGCAATCAATACTGTATCATCTGCATATCTAATGTTATTTATGTTTCGTCCTCCAATGCTGATTCCATTTAGGTCTTCTACATTTCTGAAAATATTTTCACTGTATAGGGAAAAAAGATCTGGAGACATTACACATCCCTGCCTAACACCTCTCTTAATAGGTTGATATTGTCCTACTTCATTATCAATCCTTATGGCAGCTTGTTGTTTCCAATATATGTTTTTTATAAGTCTAATGTCTTTCCCATCAATTTGTAGATCTGCAAGCATATCCACAATGTTGACATGTCTAACTCTATCAAAAGCCTTTGTGTAGTCAATAAAGCAAAGATGTATATCCTTGTTTACTTCTAAAGCACGTTCAATAACTGTTCGCAGCATATACACATCATTTACTGTACCCTTTCCTTCTACAAACCCACATTGTTCTTCCCCTATTTCAGGTTGTATTTTCTTCCTCACTCTTTGCATGATAATTCGTAACAAAATCTTTGTGATGTGACTCATTAATACTAATTGTTCTATGTTGATCACATTCTAAGGTTCCTGATTTCTTTGGGATTGCAATAAATACAGAATTACATAATTCAGAAGGTATATCTCCAGTATCATATAATGTGTTCAGCAGTCTAGTGACTTGCTCTAGTCCAAATTCTTCTAAAGCTTTAATCATTTCTGTTGTGATGTTATCTGCACCGGGGGCTTTGCCACCTTTCATATGCTTAAGAACATTTTGAACCTCCATCTTTAAAATTGCTGGTCCTTCATTATTAAATCTAATAGCATACTGTTCCTCTCTGTTATCATTATACAGGTTTTTCACATAATCTGTCCATACATGTAGAATCTGATCTTTTTCTATTATGATTTTGCCATCTTTAGTTTTTAGACAGCCTGTTGATGTTCTTGTTCTTTTATTAGTAAGTTCCTGAATTCTTTTGTGCACTAATTTGGAATTTTGACTGTTGTGTTGTTTTTCAATTTCTAAGCACTTTTCCTCAAGCCATGATTCTTTTGCCTTCCTACATAATATTCTGACTTGTCTGTGAATTTCTTCATATTTGGAAGGATTATTTTTGTTGAGTCTTCTTGTTTCCATTAAGTGTAAAATTTCCTCAGTCATCCATTTCTTACGACCCACCTTCTTTAATTTTGGAATAGTTGTTTCTGCAGCCACATTGATTGAATTCTTTAACATTTCCCATTGATCATCCACATCCTGGAATAGGATCTCTAGATCAGACAATATTTCAAATCTGTTCTGTACTTCTATGTTGAATTTGTTTTGTATTTCCTTGTCATTACTCAATGTACACAAGTCATATTTAGTGTTTCCTGTTATATACTTAACTTTCTTCAACTTTATCCTCAATGTTCCTGTGAGTAATCTGTGGTCACTATAACAATCAGCACTGGGAACTGTTTTTGCTACTGTTAGCGCGTTTCTAAATCTTCTGTTAATGAGAATGTAGTCAATCTGGTTTCTAATCCTGCTATCAGGACTCCTCCAGGTCCATAATCTTCTAGGGTGTTGCTTGAACCAGGTGTTTCCCACAATCATTTCCTGTTCTTTTGCCCACTCTACTAGTCTGTATCCTCTTTCATTTCTCTCTCCTAAACCATAGTTTCCTACTGTGTATCTATCCCCTTGATTTCCTACTTTTGCATTGAAGTCCCCTATTATGATGTTTATTTCTGAATTTTTACATTTCTTTTAAGGCAGACTCTATGTCATTATAAAATTCCTCTACACTATCTTCACTGGACTCTCCTGTTGGGGCATATACTTGAATAACATTTATGTTAAAAGGTCTGCCACTCAATTTAACTAGTAGAACTCTGTCCGACACGGCCCAATATCCCTGAACAGACGTTGATGTTTTCCGGTCCATATGAGTTATAATAAATAATGATACAATCTGTAAGGCATTTTCAAAGTTTTCATAAAAATAATGCACAATGCATAACATTGTAACTCATCTTTTTTTGCTTAAGAAGTTACTGTAGTCATGCAGGTGATTAGAAAGAGTTTTCATTAAAAATAATGGATGGTGTGTGGTAGAACGTTCTTTTAAGTTACTTTTTTTGTTGTATGAATTTAATGAAGCCAGACAGGGTCAGGCAGACAGATAGACAGACAGACAGATAGACAGTCGGGAACAGGAACTTATATGACTACTTATATAAATTAAATGAGATGCTTCACACCAGGAGCTGGGCGATGCCGGGCCGGGTCAGACAGACAGACAGACAGACAGACAGACAGATAGTCGGTAACGGGAACGGGAACTTATATGACTACTTATATGAATTAAATGAGATGCTTCCCACCAGGGACTGGGCGAAGCCGGGCAGGGTCAGGCAGACAGATAGACAGACAGATAGACAGACAGATAGACAGTCGGGAACGGGAACTTATATGACTACTTATATGAATTAAATGAGATGCTCCACACCAGGAGCTGGGCAATGCCGGGCCGGGTCAGACAGACAGACAGACAGACAGACAGACAGACAGACAGACAGACAGACAGACAGACAGTCAGTCGGTAACGGGAACGAGAACTTATATGACTACTTATATGAATTAAATGAGATGCTCCCCACCAGGGTCTGGGCGAAGCCGGGCAGGGTCAGCTAGTATATATATATATATATATATATATATATATATATATATTCAGTAGCATATCCTTTGCAGAACCTCTCTCCCGTAACAACCTAACCTCGATCACAAGCAAGATGTCCCGCGTCCGATACACCTATCTGGAGATCATCCGCCACATCCTGCACCCATCTTCTCTTTGGCCTTCCTCTTCCTCTTTTCCCATGCATATACTCCTCCATTATTGATCTCTACAAACTTTCAAGACGTTACAAGTGACCAAAATATACCAATTTTCTTTGTTTTTTCGTCTTTAATAGCCAACCCTCTTCAGTAGTCAGCTAATGAAGTATGGATGCATTTGTTCTTTTCTTTACCCAAGATGTTCTTAAAACCCGTCTATAACATTTATATTCAAAGGCATGTATGCACTATTCAGCTTGTTTAGTAAGTGTCCATGTCTCACAGGCATATGTTGCAATGGGAAAGATACATGCTCTTAAAAATCTAATTGTTGTAGTTCTGTCTGTCCCACTCCATAATTTATTCAGTTGTTTTAGTCTTTGAAGAGCAATTCATAGTCGTCGTTTAATTTCTTTCATTGTGTCACCATTGTTGGTAATGAATGACCCTGTCACTTGTCGTCCCTGGGGGAAAGCAGAATCCACAAGCACACCTTTTATATTCCCTTTTCTCAGTTTTGGTCTACTGCCGGACCTTTGTCTTCACCCCCCCCCCCGTTCCGTCTTTTGATATCTCTCTCTCTCTCTCTCTCTCTCTCTCTCTCTCTCTCTCTCTCTCTCTCTCTCTCTCTCTCTCTTCTTATCCCCAGAAAATACCCCTCTTCTTATACCTCCAAAACATACCCACACAACACTTTCCTCCAACAAATAATAAAATATTTAATGCAGAAAACTATGTCAGGTGGGTATAGTGTATGTGTATAGAAATCTGTGGTGTATTCTATCGTGTATGTGAGATAGGCCTATTCAGTCTAGGAACAGCATCACAGTTCTCATCATGCTACGGCCATACGACTACACAACAGCAAAGAACTGGAAGGAGCTCACCCGATGAGGTGTCTCTGCGACCTATTTTGGCCTTTGTCCAGTATATCCTGGACCGTTTGAAAAGTCTGGTCACCACTGAGTGATTTGGTTAGTTAGTGTCCTTTATTTCTACACAGACGATAAACCGGTATTTAATATAGTCCATTGATGAACGCACACAAACACTGTCCAAACAATATATCGCCGACACACTGCTGTCTGTCCATCAACGAAATGTTCATGTAAGCAGGGAAAATGTTATTGCATTATAGTCTTTCCCTTTCTATACCTTCTAGGGTAAATATTATTGTTAATACTTTCGTGGTTGTTTTTAATACATCCACTGATCAGTCTCTCTTCTCGTGACTCATTTCTTATGCTCAATTTAGCTCAGGAATTGTCTGACCTTCTTTGAGAAACAGGGTTCAAAGCTTTATGTCAGTTAGCACTGCACCAGAGTATTGACAGTTTCTTCTTCTCAGAGAGGTAGGTAATTTCACTTTCAAGTGGAACCTGTCAAAGAGATAACACCCGGTGATATCAACCCTACTCAGACTCATGATAGGTGAGTGTAGGCCTAAGGCCGAACTCAGACTGTAACATATATATCCTCATAGACTAAACTCTGGCATAAGACAGAGTAGTTCATCACATTACCTTAGACGAGGTATAAGAAGGAAAAGCCAAAGGAAAAGCACAGAAACCCCAGTAGACACCCCTACCAGAATATCCTAGCATAGACCTATCCTTTATCTCCCCACCCCCTCCAAATCTTGCGGATCATGTCATGGTTCTTACCCTACCGAGTGCAATGACACATCACTCTACACAGCCTAATTAACGCCTCAGCCTACTGCTGCCGACACTCTTATACTACGGTCACACACGCAAGTTCACTATGCTCGATTACTAAGCTACAGCACTAACTACCTTATAAACACTATTCTCGTCCTGAATTGGAATTACACATGCACATCCTGTACAAATGTCCGTTGCCTTTAAATAACCCGGGACATTGTATTTCCTTTTCTTAAGTGGACCAAGAATATGTAAACCATTCCTCTCGGTGTAATCCTCGTTAGCACACTGAATGTAAAACGTTATTTTCAGACAGCATAGAAGTTTGCCTGTATTCCGTCACTGGTTTTTCTCCCTACCAAGTAACCTCTACTCTTCTCTCGTCTTTAGATCCCTGTACAAAAACATGCCGACAATCTCCTTTGATATAGACTATTTTCCGTTGATATTGACGATTTTCCTTTGATATCGACGAGTTCCGTTGCTCTCGGGAAATACGTTCACCGTATTCAAAGAGTTCTGACTGTGTTTGATCGGGGACCCGCTCCTCAAACAAAAAAGTTGTAGCGGCCCAGACTGACGGTCTGTGGTCTTTGATCACTCGGGTCGACAACCTCCAGTAATTTCGTGACAGACCAAAGATATTCTAAATTTTCCACCACCTCCAATCTTTCCTCATTAACATATATTTCTTTCTCCATAGTAGTTTTATCTGTATGCATTATCTTTGTTTTTGCTATGTTAAGATAAATTCATCATGTGCCATGTCGGAAAGCGTGGGCAGTCATGACTCGCCATTTCACTAGATCACCAGAGTCGTGGATCAGCTCAGTGTTCCTGTCTCGTCCATGCCATGTGGCCAAGCCATCCAGGTATTTTCCTCTCGGTCTTCCTCTTGGTCTGTTCCCTTCGATCTTGCCAGCTGTCACTAAGTTCTCCAGTCCATTTCTTCTCATAACATGTCCAAAAAATTTTGACTGTCTACGTCTAATTTCTCTAATCAATCTACGATTTTCATTTGTCTCTTGTAGTACTTGGTCATTGGTTTTTCTATCTGTCCATGGTAATCTTTGCATTTTCATCAGAAACCACATTTCTGCAGCCATCAGATGTTTTTCAGCTTGACTGCACATTGTCCAAGTTTCACATCCATACAAAAGAACAGGCTCTATGTATCCCCTCAACACTCTTTTTCTCGTTTCAATTGACATCATTTTATTGGTCAGAATGTTTTTCATCTTGCTAAAGGCTACTTTCGCAATGGCGATTCTTGTTCTAATCTCTTCAAGGCATCTGCCATCAGATGTTATGACTGTTCCGAGATAATTGAACCGATTCACTTGTTGAAGAATATCCCCATTTACTTGTATATTACATTGTGGTACTTCGTTCTTCCTAGTGACGACCATAACCTGAGTCTTTTTACAATTTAATTCTAGCCCCAGTTGCTCACTGTGTAAAACAACCGCATCTACTAATTGTTGCAGATCCTGTGCATTGTCTGCAATCAATACTGTATCATCTGCATATCTAATGTTATTTATGTTCGTCCTCCAATGCTGATTCCATTTAGGTCTTCTACATTTCTGAAAATATTTTCACTGTATAGGGAAAAAAGATCTGGAGACATTACACATCCCTGCCTAACACCTCTCTTAATAGGTTGATATTGTCCTACTTCATTATCAATCCTTATGGCAGCTTGTTGTTTCCAATATATGTTTTTTATAAGTCTAATGTCTTTCCCATCAATTTGTAGATCTGCAAGCATATCCACAATGTTGACATGTCTAACTCTATCAAAAGCCTTTGTGTAGTCAATAAAGCAAAGATGTATATCCTTGTTCACTTCTAAAGCACGTTCAATAACTGTTCGCAGCATATACACATCATTTACTGTACCCTTTCCTTCTACAAACCCACATTGTTCTTCCCCTATTTCAGGTTGTATTTTCTTCCTCACTCTTTGCATGATAATTCGTAACAAAATCTTTGTGATGTGACTCATTAATACTAATTGTTCTATGTTGATCACATTCTAAGGTTCCTGATTTCTTTGGGATTGCAATAAATACAGAATTACATAATTCAGAAGGTATATATCCAGTATCATATAATGTGTTCTGCAGTCTAGTGACTTGCTCTAGTCCAAATTCTTCTAAAGCTTTAATCATTTATGTTGTGATGTTATCTGCACCGGGGGCATTGCCAGCTTTCATATGCTTAAGAACATTTTGAACCTCCATCTTTAAAATTGCTGGTCCTTCATTATTAAATCTAATAGCATACTGTTCCTCTCTGTTATCATTATACAGGTTTTTCACATAATCTGTCCATACATGTAGAATCTGATCTTTTTCTATTATGATTTTGCCATCTTTAGTTTTTAGACAGCCTGTTGATGTTCTTGTTCTTTTATTAGTAAGTTCCTGAATTCTTTTGTGCACTAATTTGGAATTTTGACTGTTGTGTTGTTTTTCAATTTCAAAGCACTTTTCCTCAAGCCATGATTCTTTTGCCTTCCTACATAATATTCTGACTTGTCTGTGAATTTCTTCATATTTGGAAGGATTATTTTTGTTGAGTCTTCTTGTTTCCATTAAGTGTAAAATTTCCTCAGTCATCCATTTCTTACGACCCACCTTCTTTAATTTTGGAATAGTTGTTTCTGCAGCCACATTGATTGAATTCTTTAACATTTCCCATTGATCATCAACATCCTGGAATAGGATCTCTAGATCAGACAATATTTCAAATCTGTTCTGTACTTCTATGTTGAACTTGTTTTGTATTTCCTTGTCATTACTCAATGTACACAAGTCATATTTAGTGTTTCCTGTTATATACTTGACTTTCTTCAACTTTATCCTCAATGTTCCTGTGAGTAATCTGTGGTCACTATAACAATCAGCACTGGGAACTGTTTTTGCTACTGTTAGCGCAATTCTAAATCTTCTGTTAAAAAGAATGTAGTCAATCTGGTTTCTAATCCTGCTATCAGGACTCCTCCAGGTCCATAATCTTCTAGGGTGTTGCTTGAACCAGGTGTTTCCTACAATCATTTCCTGTTCTTTTGCCCACTCTACTAGTCTGTATCCTCTTTCATTTCTCTCTCCTAAACCATAGTTTCCTACTGTGTATCTATCCCCTTGATTTCCTACTTTTGCATTGAAGTCCCCTATTATGATGTTTATTTCTGAATTTTTACATTTCTTTAAGGCAGACTCTATGTCATTATAAAATTCCTCTACACTATCTTCACTGGACTCTCCTGTTGGGGCATATACTTGAATAACATTTATGTTAAAAGGTCTGCCACTCAATTTAACTAGTAGAACTCTGTCCGACACGGCCCAATATCCCTGAACAGACGTTGATGTTTTCCGGTCCAAAATTATTGCCACTCCCCTATGTCGATCTTCACCTCCAGAATAAATAATCTTAAAATCTTTATGTATCTTGATGCCTGCTCCTGTCCATCTCGTTTCGCACATACCTAATATATTAATTTTTTCTCTTTGAATTTCTTGTGTTATGTTCTCTAATTTTCCGTCGTTGTTTAACGTCCTAACGTTCCATGTTCCTAATTCTAATGTCTCTGTCCTTGTCTTGCGATGATCAGTCTTTAAGCGAATCATAATAAACTAGGCACTTTCAAAGAGGTAGTTTGCCGTTGCTTTCCTCTATGGCAGTGACCATACTGGCCGGATGACCGCAACCATTGTCTCTCGAAAGAGATCCTCTGCTTGCCGTCGCGAAACTCGAGACCATAACCAACAAATATTTGTCGGCTGACCTCAAAATTTCATCCACCACCTGCCTTCCGTGGCTTCTTTTGAATACTTCCAATAAACGAACACGAAATAACATCACATAATCCAAAGGAAAAACACTATCCACACGAATTCCACGGGAATTTCCATAGGAAATCCACAGAAAAACACTGAACAGCGTCTCCCCTAAGAACAACGAGTCATCGCGTCGCCATTATACCGGAAGGGAAAAAAAAAACATTGTCAAATGGATTTTGTAAGCATAAACAATCCATATTACGCATGGTACATTCACATGGGATGAAAAAAACAAACATTGTCAAATGAAAGTTGTAAACATAAACAGTGCATATTGCAATGTTGTGAGTCACATCTACCATCTACCCTCAAACCCCGCAGCCACCCACACATCCCTCAGCCACCCACACATCCCCCACCCACCACACTCCCACCCACCCACACATACCTCCATGCACTCACACAGACTCAGGCAAACATACATGCCGCCACCCACCCACTGATCCCCCACCCACCAACATTTCCCCAACCACACATAAATCCCCACCCATCCCATAACCGACACACACACACTCACCCACATATACTCCACCACCCACCCACACACCCGCAACCACCCAGCAAAACACACATCACAAAACCACACACACATACTCCCTTCAACCCACACATCCCGTACCTATCCACACATACATCCCGCACCCTCACAATTTTCCCCACCCACCCACACACACATCAGCCAACCTACACCCACTCACCCACCCAATATCCGCCACCTCTCAACTACACATCCCCCACCTATACACATCCCCACCCACGAACACATCTCCCCACCTGCCCACACATATCCCCCACCCATAAACACCCAAAAAACACACACCTCCCACCCACACACCCCACCACCCACATATACTCCACCCACACACATCCGCCGCTCACACACATCTTCCCACAAACACACACATCCCTCAACCATACACTCATCTCTCAACACATCCACCCACAATGCATATTACGCATGGTACATTCACATGGGAAGAAAAAAACAAACATTGTCAAATGAAAGTTGTAAACATAAACAGTGCATATTGCAATGTTGTGAGTCACATCTACCATCTACCCTCAAACCCCGCAGCCACCCACACATCCCTCAGCCACCCACACATCCCCCACCCACCACACTCCCACCCACCCACACATACCTCCATGCACTCACACAGACTCAGGCAAACATACATGCCGCCACCCACCCACTGATCCCCCACCCACCCACATTTCCCCAACCACACATAAATCCCCACCCATCCCATAACCGACACACACACACTCACCCACATATACTCCACCACCCACCCACACACCCGCAACCACCCAGCAAAACACACATCACAAAACCACACACACATACTCCCTTCAACCCACACATCCCGTATCTATCCACACATACATCCCGCACCCTCACAATTTTCCCCACCCACCCACACACACATCAGCCAACCTACACCCACTCACCCACCCAATATCCGCCACCTCTCAACTACACATCCCCCACCTATACACATCCCCACCCACGAACACATCTCCCCACCTGCCCACACATAAACACCCAAAAAACACACACCTCCCACCCACACACACCCCACCACCCACATATACTCCACCCACACACATCCGCCGCTCACACACATCTTCCCACAAACACACACATCCCTCAACCATACACTCATCTCTCAACACATCCACCCACTCACGTACTCATCCATCAACCACTCACACCAACACATCACCCACCCGCCCATCAACACATGCATCTCTCATCTAACCTCCCACCCACACACACCCCAACCACCCAGTCAAACACATATCCCCCATCCTCACATACATCC
The DNA here is from genome assembly GCA_963921405.1 of Cepaea hortensis. NCBI lineage: Eukaryota > Metazoa > Mollusca > Gastropoda > Stylommatophora > Helicidae > Cepaea > Cepaea hortensis. The sequence goes on from OY992887.1 coordinate 67,914,431, forward strand.
ATCATCCACCTGCACATCCCACACCTCCCCTACCTCTCACACATCTCCCCTCCTACACAAAACTCCACCCATAAACACATTCCCCCCACAAACACATTCCCCCACATGCATTCCTTACACACATCCCCGCTCACACATCTCTCACTCACTCACACATCTCCCCACCCACCCACACATCCCCCACCTACAAACATCCTCACCACCCACACACAGATAGATTAGATAGATAGATAGATAGATAGATAGATAGATAGATAGATAGATAGATAGATAGATAGATAGATAGATAGATAGATAGATAGATAGATAGATAGATCCCCGCCAGGGCCTCGGCGAAGCCGGGCCGGGTCCTCTAGATGGATGGATGGATGGATGGATGGATGGATAGATATACAGCCGGGCCGGGTCGTCAGACAGACAGACAGATAGAGATAGACAGACAGACAGACAGACAGACACACAGACAGACAGACAGGCAGACAGACAGACAGATAGATAGATCCCCGCCAAAGCCGGGCCGAGTCAACTAGTATATATATATATATATCCTTTGCAGAACCTCTCTCCCGTAACAACCTAACCTCGATCACAAGCAAGATGTCCCGCGTCCGATACACCTATCTGGAGATCATCCGCCACATCCTGCACCCATCTTCTCTTTGGCCTTCCTCTTCCTCTTTTCCCATGCATATACTCCTCCATTATTGATCTCTACAAACTTTCAAGACGTTACAAGTGACCAAAATATACCAATTTTCTTTGTTTTTTCGTCTTTAATAGCCAACCCTCTTCAGTAGTCAGCTAATGAAGTATGGATGCATTTGTTCTTTTCTTTACCCAAGATGTTCTTAAAACCCGTCTATAACATTTATATTCAAAGGCATGTATGCACTATTCAGCTTGTTTAGTAAGTGTCCATGTCTCACAGGCATATGTTGCAATGGGAAAGATACATGCTCTTAAAAATCTAATTGTTGTAGTTCTGTCTGTCCCACTCCATAATTTATTCAGTTGTTTTAGTCTTTGAAGAGCAATTCATAGTCGTCGTTTAATTTCTTTCATTGTGTCACCATTGTTGGTAATGAATGACCCTGTCACTTGTCGTCCCTGGGGGAAAGCAGAATCCACAAGCACACCTTTTATATTCCCTTTTCTCAGTTTTGGTCTACTGCCGGACCTTTGTCTACACCCCCCCCCCGTTCCGTCTTTTGATCTCTCTCTCTCTCTCTCTCTCTCTCTCTCTCTCTCTCTCTCTCTCTCTCTCTCTCTCTCTCTTCTTATCCCCAGAAAATACCCCTCTTCTTATACCTCCAAAACATACCCACACAACACTGTCCTCCAACAAATAATAAAATATTTAATGCAGAAAACTATGTCAGGTGGGTATAGTGTATGTGTATAGAAATCTGTGGTGTATTCTATCGTGTATGTGAGATAGGCCTATTCAGTCTAGGAACAGCATCACAGTTCTCATCATGCTACGGCCATACGACTACACAACAGCAAAGAACTGGAAGGAGCTCACCCGATGAGGTGTCTCTGCGACCTATTTTGGCCTTTGTCCAGTATATCCTGGACCGTTTGAAAAGTCTGGTCACCACTGAGTGATTTGGTTAGTTAGTGTCCTTTATTTCTACACAGACGATAAACCGGTATTTAATATAGTCCATTGATGAACGCACACAAACACTGTCCAAACAATATATCGCCGACACACTGCTGTCTGTCCATCAACGAAATGTTCATGTAAGCAGGGAAAATGTTATTGCTTTATAGTCTTTCCCTTTCTATACCTTCTAGGGTAAATATTATTGTTAATACTTTCGTGGTTGTTTTTAATACATCCACTGATCAGTCTCTCTTCTCGTGACTCATTTCTTATGCTCAATTTAGCTCAGGAATTGTCTGACCTTCTTTGAGAAACAGGGTTCAAAGCTTTATGTCAGTTAGCACTGCACCAGAGTATTGACAGTTTCTTCTTCTCAGAGAGGTAGGTAATTTCACTTTCAAGTGGAACCTGTCAAAGAGATAACACCCGGTGATATCAACCCTACTCAGACTCATGATAGGTGAGTGTAGGCCTAAGGCCGAACTCAGACTGTAACATATATATCCTCATAGACTAAACTCTGGCATAAGACAGAGTAGTTCATCACATTACCTTAGACGAGGTATAAGAAGGAAAAGCCAAAGGAAAAACACAGAAACCCCAGTAGACACCCCTACCAGAATATCCTAGCATAGACCTATCCTTTATCTCCCCACCCCCTCTAAATCTTGCGGAATATCTTCTCGTGTCATGGTTCTTACCCTACCGAGTGCAATGACACATCACTCTACACAGCCTAATTAACGCCTCAGCCTACTGCTGCCGACACTCTTATACTACGGTCACACACGCAAGTTCACTATGCTCGATTACTAAGCTACAGCACTAACTACCTTATAAGCACTATTCTCGTCCTGAATTGGAATTACACATGCACATCCTGTACAAATGTCCGTTGCCTTTAAACAACCCGGGACATTGTATTTCCTTTTCTTAAGTGGACCAAGAATAGGTAAACACTTCCACTCGGTGTAATCCTCGTTAGCACACTGAATGTAAAACGTTATTTTCAGACAGCATAGAAGTTTGCCTGTATTCCGTCACTGGTTTTTCTCCCTACCAAGTAACCCCTACTCTTCTCTCGTCTTTAGATCCCTGTACACAAACATGCCGACAATCTCCTTTGATATAGACTATTTTCCGTTGATATTGACGATTTTCCTTTGATATCGACGAGTTCCGTTGCTCTCGGGAAATACGTTCACCGTATTCTAAGAGTTCTGACTGTGTTTGATCGGGGACCCGCTCCTCAAACAAAAAAGTTGTAGCGGCCCAGACTGACGGTTTGTGGTCTTTGATCACTCGGGTCGACGACCTCCAGTAATTTCGTGACAGACCAAAGATATTCTAAATTTTCCACCACCTCCAATCTTTCCTCATTAACATATATTTCTTTCTCCATAGTAGTTTTATCTGTATGCATTATCTTTGTTTTTGCTATGTTAAGATAAATTCATCACGTGCCATGCCGGAAAGCGTGGGCAGTCATGACTCGCCATTTCACTAGATCACCAGAATCGTGGATAAGCTCAGTGTTCTTGTCTCGACCATGCCATGTGGCCAAGCCATCCAGGTATTTAATTATCGGTCTTCCCCTTGGTCTGTTCCCTTAGATCTTGCCAGTTGTCACCAAGTTCTTCAATTCATTTCTTCTTATAACATGCCCAAAAAATGTTGACTGTCTGCGACTAATTTCTCTAATCAATCTACGATTTTCATTTGTTTCTTGTAGGACTTGGTCATTGGTTTTTCGATCTGTCCATGGTATTCTTTGCATTCTCCTGAGAAACTACATTTCCACATCTATAATATGTTTTTCAGCTTGACTGCTCATTGTCCAAGCTTCACATCTATACAAAAGTATAGGCTCTATATAGCACCTCAGCACTCCTTTTTTCGTTTAAACTGACATCTTTTTATTGGTCAGTATGTTTTTCATCTTGCTAAAGGCTACTTTTGGCAAGGCGATTCTAGTTCTAATCTCTTCAAGGCATCTCCCCATCAGATGTTATAACTGTTCCGAGATAACTGTACCGATTCACTTGTTGAAGAATATTCCAATTTACTTGTATATTACATGGTTGCATTTCTTTCTTCCACCATCTCTTGTTAAGATATAAGTTGTGATTTTCACTATTTCTTTGGGTTGAGGTTATTAGGTTTTCTATACCATTCTGTGATGTGGATAGTAATACTATATCATCAGCATATCGAATCTCTGGTATTTCACGACCACCTGTATTTAGGGCATCACATTGCTCCCTGGTTATATCATCTCTGACATTTCTCATTATATCGTTGGCGTACAGGTTAAACAAATAGGTTGATAGCACACAGCCCTGACGGAGCCCTGACAGAGCCCTCATACTTGATGTCAAACCAGTCTGTTGTCTCGCCATTAATTTTAACTGCTGCTTGCTGGTTTCGGTAAAGCATTTTTATGAGTCGTACTACGTGTGATGGAAAGCCCATATTCCTCATGATTTCTCAAAGTTTCTGATGTTGTACACAGTCAAATGCTTTTGAATAATCCACAAAACATGAAAATAGGTTTACATTAAATTCTCTGCACTTCTCTATTATTAAACTTATGTTGAGTATGTGATCGCTTGTTCCTCTTCCTAGTCTAAATTCAGTTCGAACCACGTTAATCTCTTCGTCCATTTTCTTACGAAGTCTTTCAGTTATGATTTTTAGTAGAAGTTTACTTGCAAGACTGATAAGGGCAACAGTTCTATAGTTGGTGCATAATTTCAGGTAGCCGTATTTTTGGTATTGGAATGAAGATAGTTCTCTTCCAATCTTTTGGCCATATACCATATTTCTATATCCTTTTACACAATGCGTGATAAATTTGTCTGCTTTCTTCTCCTCCTGCCTTAATTTCAGCTGGTTTCATCATATACTGATGATTTACCATTCTTTGGGTTCTTTATTGCCCATGCAATTTCATCTAATGAGGGTTCAGGTTCTGTCTCTGCTGTCATTGTAACATGTATATCATTCATATTATCACAGTCATTCATATGATACATTCCACTAAAGTACTCTATTTTTCTAGAATTTGTCTAGATTCTGTTAAGGTATTTCCCAATTTGTCACAGATAACATTTAATTGAGGTTGAATATTTCTTGTCAATAACTCCATTTCTTTGAACATTATGTAATCTCTTCATTCTTATGATATTGTTCTATTTAAGTACAACAGTCTTGCATATATTAGTTTTTGTCCTTTCTTGTGTTCTTTCTTATTTCTCGTGTTAAAGATTTATACTTCATCCTACTGTTATCGGTTTCTCCTTTCCTTTTCAGTTCCCTTCGTTGTTTTATTAATGGTAACTTGCATGGTGTAATCCATGGCTTATGTTGCTTAGTCCTGGTCGGAATTAAATCTTTGGCTGCTATTATCAAGATATCTCTAGCTTATACTGACAGTTCATCAGATGTCATTTCCTCTTGCATAGACATCAAGACCCCAAAACGATTCCTCACTTCTACGTTGTATGCTTCTGGTATTTTTGTGAGATTATAACGAAGTGGCCTTGGTCCTCGGGTACGCTTTTTGAGTTTTAATTTCAGGTCTGCTTTTAATAACTGATGATCTGTATCACAGTCTGCAATTAGTAGGGGTTTTCCAGATGTTACGCTTGATCTCCATCTTCTTTTTATTAAAATATAATCTATCTGATTTTTGCAAATACTGTCTGGGGACTCCCATGTGAAGAGTCTTCTTGGGTGATGTTTAAACAGTGAGGTGGCTATCGTTAACTCATTTTCTGTGCAAAATCTGTATGAGAGTTGTGTTTTTTGGACGGCATTTAAGACTGATAGTGATTATTCTATCACTAACTGGGTTATATCCCATTAAAGCTTTTGCAGTTGTTTTATCTAAACAAAATGCCACTTCGCTCTGGCCTCCGACGTCTCTACCAGAAAATATGAACAGACTTCCATTTTCATTTGTAAAATGTCCCTTGCCTCTCCAGCGATGTTCACTACTTCCTAAAATTTGAATATTTAACCTCTCAATCACCATAACATACATAAGCTCCCTCCCCCTCCCTTTGATAGGGGATACCCCTACCCCGCTAACCGGATTGTGTGTTATAATTTATGACAATTCTCTTAACAGTCGTGATTGTGTTGTTCTTGACAAAGGTTGTTATAACTGAAAAGTTGGACACGTTTGACATGTGGTATATATATATATATCTTATATATAAAAGGCAATGTGTGTGGATGTGTATGTCTGTATGTATGTCCTTCATGCGTTCGCGAACGGCCCATCCGATTGAGATGAAATTTTCTACACGTCTTCCTCTCATTCCAGCGCTGCCAACTGTCATATTTTTGCTTCTTCCTCCTCCTCCCTCCTCCCCCTCCCTAAATACGTACGTAAATATATGATGATGCTGATGAAAGAATCCCCGAACCAAAACGCTAGGAAAAGCGAAGAAAATTACGTGACTACACAGAATCGTCACACGGCAATCATCATCATCATCACGTGCCGTGCCGGCTGTCGTAGGCGTTCATGGTTCTCCATAGATCTCAGTCTTTGGTTTTCTGGATCAACTCTGCTGCTGATATATATGCCTCCATGCCACGGCAATATCAATAACAATTCATCTTTTTATGTGTAAGGAAGTTATCTAAAGTCATGTAGAATTGAAGAACAATCAATGGAAGGACCGAAATCAAAGAACCTAGACGAGTATGAATTCGGAATGGCGAACTCCCTCCTCCTCTCTTCTCCTCCTCCCTCTACCTCCTCCCTCTACCTCATCCTTCTACCTCCTCCTCCACCTCCTCTATCCTCCTCCTCTTCCTCCTCCCTCCCCTCCTCCCCCTCCTCCCTCTCCCTCCTCCTTCTCCCTCTTCCTTCTCCCTCTTCCTCACCCCTCCTCCTCCATCCTCCTCCCTCCGCCTCCTCCCCCCTCCTCCCTCCTCTTCCCTCCTCCTCCCTCTCCCTTCCCATCCCTCCTCCTCCCTCATCCTCCTCCTGCCTCCCTCCTCCTCCTCCTGCCTCCTTCTCCCTCCTCCTCCCTCCTCCTCCTCCTTCTCCCTTCTTCTCCCTCTTACCTCTTCCTCCTCCTCCTACCTCCTCCTCCCTCTACCTCTTCCTCCTCCCTCCATCCTCCCTTCTCCTCCTCTTCCTCCACCATTTCCTTCCTCCTCCTCCTCCCTCTACCTCCTCCTCCCTCTACCTCCTTCCTCCACCCTTCTGCTCCTCCCTCCTCCTCCTCTTCCACCTCCCTTTCCTTCCTCCCCTCCTCATTCTTTCTCATCCTCCCTCCTTCCTCTCCATCCTCCCTCCTCCTCCTTCCTTCTTCTCCCTCCGCCTCCTCCCTCCTCCTCTCCCCTCCTCCTCCCTCCTTCCCCTCCTCCTTCTCCTCCTCCCTCCTTCTCCCGTCTTCTCCTCCTCTCCCCTCCTCCTCCTACCCTCTTCCTCTTCCCCTCCCCCTCCTTCCTCTCCCTCCTACATCCTCCTCCTCCCTCTTCCTCCTCCTCCCTCTTCCTCCTCCTCCCTCTTCCTCCTCCTTCCTCCTCCTCCCTCTTCCTCCGCCTCCTGCCTCTCCCTCCTCTTCCTCCTCCATCCTCCTCTTCCCTCTTCCTCCTCCTCCTTCCTCCTCCTTCCTTCTCCTCCCTCCTCCTCCCTCCCCCTCCCTTCTCCCTCCTCCTCCCTCCTCCTCATCCCTCCTCCTCCCTTCTCCTCCTCCCTCCTCCCTTTTCATCCCTCTACCTCCTCCGTCTACCTCCTCCCTCCTCCTCCTTCCTCCTCTTTCCTCCACATCCCTCTTCCTCCTCCTCCCTCCTCATCATTCCTCCTCCTCCTCCTCCCTCCTCCTTCTCCCTCCTCCTTCTCCCTCCACCTCCTTCCTCCTCCTCCTCTCTCCTCCTCCCTCTCCCTCCTCTCTCCTCCTCCCCTCCACCTCCTGCGTTCTCCTCCTCCCTCCTCCCTCCTCCTCCTCCCTCATCCCTCTTCCTCCTCCCTCCTCCCTCTTCCTCCTCCTTCCTCCTCCTCCTCCTTCACCCTCCTCCTCCCTCCTCCTCCCTCCTCCTCCTCCCTCCTCCTCCCTCCTCCTTACTCTCCCTCCTCATCCCTCTTCCTCCTCCTCCTTCCTCCTCCCTCCTCCTCCTTCTCCTCTTCCCCCCCTCCTCTTAATCCCTCCTCCTCCCTCCTCCTCCCTCCTATTCCTCCCTACTCCTCCTCCTCCCTCCTCCTCTCTCCGCCTATCTCTTCCTCCCTCCTCCTCCTCCCTCCTCCACTCTCTTCCTCCTCCCTCCTCCTCCTCCCTCTTCCTCCTCCTCCCTCCTCCTACCTCCTCGCCCTCCTCCTTCCTCTAATCACTCCTCTTCTTTCCTCCTTCACCCTCCTCCTTCCTTCTCCTCCTCCTCCTCCTCCCTCCTCCCCCTCATCCCTCCTCCTTCTCCTCCCTCCTCCCCCTCCACCTTCCTCCTCCCTTCACATTCCTCCTCCTCCCTCTTCCTCCTACTCCCTCCTCATCCTCCCTCCTCCTCCCCCTTCTTCTCTTCCCTCCTCCTCCTCCCCCTCCTTCTCCTACCTCCTCCCTCCTCCTTCTCCCTCCTCCTTCTCCCTCTTCCTCCCTCTTCCTCCTCCCTCCTCCCTCTTCCTCCTCCTTCCTCCTCCTCCTCCTTCACCCTCCTCCTCCCTCCTCCTCCCTCCTCCTCCTCCCTCCTCCTCCCTCCTCCTTACTCCTCCCTCCTCATCCCTCTTCCTCCTCCTCCTTCCTCCTCCCTCCTCCTCCTTCTCCTCTTCCCCCCTCCTCTTAATCCCTCCTCCTCCCTCCTCCTCCCTCCTATTCCTCCCTACTCCTCCTCCTCCCTCCTCCTCTCTCCGCCTATCTCTTCCTCCCTCCTCCTCCTCCCTCCTCCACTCTCTTCCTCCTCCCTCCTCCTCCTCCCTCTTCCTCCTCCTCCTCCTCCTACCTCCTCGCCCTCCTCCTTCCTCCTAATCACTCCTCTTCTTTCCTCCTTCACCCTCCTCCTTCCTTCTCCTCCTCCTCCTCCCTCCTCCCCCTCATCCCTCCTCCTTCTCCTCCCTCCTCCCCCTCCTCCTTCCTCCTCCCTTCACATTCCTCCTCCTCCTCTTCCTCCTACTCCCTCCTCATCCTCCCTCCTCCTCCCCCTTCTTCTCTTCCCTCCTCCTCCTCCCCCTCCTTCTCCTACCTCCTCCCTCCTCCTTCTCCCTCCTCCTTCTCCCTCTTCCTCCCTCTTCCTTCTCCCTCCGCCTCCTCCCTTCTCCTACTCTCTCCTCCTCCTCCCTCCTCCTCCCTCTCCCTCCTCCTCCCTCTCCTCCTCCTCCTCCCTCCTCCTCCTGCGTTCTCCTCCTCCCTCCTTCTCCCTCCTCCTCCCTCTTCCTCCTCCCTCCTCCTCCCCCTCATCCTCCACCCTACTCCTCCCTCCTCCTCCTAATCCCTCCTCCTCCCTCCTATTCCTCCTGTCTCCTCCTGTCTCCTCCTCCTCCCTCCTCTTCCCTCCTCCACCTCCCTCTTCCTCCTCCCTCCTCCATTTACCCAAGACAGACAGACAGACAGACAGATAGTCGGGAACGGGATCTTATATGACAACTTATATGATTTAAATGAGATGCTCTCCACCATGGGCTGGGCCGGTCAGACAGACAGATAGATAGATAGACAGACAGACAGACAGTCGGGAACGGGAATTTATATGACTACTTATATGAATTAAATGAGTTGCTCCCCACCAGGAGTTGGGCGATGCCGGGCCGGGTCAGACAGACAGACAGACAGATAAATAGTCGGGAACGGGAACTTATATGACTACTTATATGAATTAAATGAGATGCTCCCCATCAGGGTCTGGGCGAAGCCGGGCCGGGTCAGACAGACAGACAGACAGATAGATAATCGGGAATAGGAACGGGAGCTTATATGACTACTTATATGAATTATATGAATTAAATGAGATGGTCCCCACCAGGGTCTGGGCGAAGCCGGGCCGGGTCAGCTAGTGTATATATATATAAGTACATTTCTGTGACGTTATTATATTAGTGGCATTCACTTTCCTAATTCATTCATAAATCTCATCTCATCTCATCTCATCTCATCTCATCTCATCTCAGCATGTTCCTTTTGTACCTTGCGGTGTCGAGGTGAAGTATAAACATAGTGAGAGTGCCCGATTATGGGCTTCATGTATCGATATTCCCATGGACTCTACTATTCCTCCGTCCAACGTTTACGTGGTCGGCCTCTTCCTCTGCTTCCATCTAGTCTGTACATCATTGCTTGTTTTGGTATGCTGTTGACTGGAACCTACTTGCATGGCCAAACCATTTGACTTGCTGCTTTCTAATAAAATCTAGTGCTGCTAACACCCCCACTTTAGTCCTGATTTCTTCATATCTGATCTTATCTCTTCTTATACGTTAAGTATTCTTCTCAGGAATCTCATTTCTGTTGTTGTGATTTTCTTTTCACTTTTTCTGTCATTGTCCAGGTTTGGCATTGGTAGCATAGAGTTGGTGGGAAGATTGTATTGTAAAGTGCTTTCTTAGTAGTTATTGATACATGTTGGTTCTTTAGTATTGGTGCCATTTGTCCAATGAGTTGGTTTGCCTTATTGCATCTATTTTCGATCTCGTCTTCTGATCTGCCATTTGATGATATTATACTTCCTAGGTACTTGAAACTCATTACTTGTTTCAAGGGATGTTCGTTTTGGTGAATTGTTGTTGTTTGTTCTTCTTTAGTTATAGTCATTACCTCTGTTTTGCTCGTGCTAATTTTCATGTTATGTTCCCTACACATTTCGTTTAGACTATTCATGTGGTCTTGTAATTCGGCTTCTGATTTTGCTATTAGTGCTTGGTCGTCCGCAAACAAGTGTTCTCTAATGGTTAGATTTGCAGATGGTTCTTCTTCTGTCTTCTCGTCATGTGCTATTCTTGCGGTCTCTGTTTGGCTGGTTTCTTTACATATGTTGTCTATATATGTTATGAACAAGAGAGGGGACAGGACACCACCTTGTCGTACTCCAGATCTTATGGTGAAGGGTTCTGAGTGTCCTCCAGTTGCTCTCACTATGCATTCATTGTTGTTATATATAGGTTTCTTAGATGTGTTTGGTCAGTCCGTTTATACTTTTTAGTTTTTCTACGAGCAGTATGAAGATCCCCTGCCGGCTTGCTAGGCCAGTCGCAGATTTAGGACACAAATCTGACCACAGGGAGTCCATCCACAGGGAGTCCAGCCCCGTTAGCCCATGACCTCGCGGTCACGGTTTCCCGGTCTGCACCACGGGAGGTGGGGGGTTGACTTGTGTAGTCTGCGGTCATCGGCAGGCTACTAATTTTCACTTTTCACCCCTCCTGGGAGAGGCTAGCCGATCCCAACCCTGCTGGCTGCAGGGCCAGGCGCATTCCACACCTTGCAGACCATTCATAAATGGAATATTTATTTACATGCACAATGACTTCTGCCGGTATCCGTGGCGATGGCGTTACGGATGCGGTTCTTGATCCCACATACCCGGGTTCGAAAAACATTTGCGTACGATTTGGGAGCAGACCGCGTTGCGCTGGTATTTTGACGAAATGGTATGGTCGTTCGGAAAGCAATGGCAAACTACTGAACGGAAACTTGCCAAGACATCAACAACAGCAAAAGATGCTAGTGTTGACTGCAAACGTCCTGCAATGGATATGCAACTAACTTTAACAGTGATTTATGCACAACTGGTCTAAACCACGTTTTCACTTCACATTCACCTTCGGCGTCACTCGCGAAATGTCTTCCGCCAAGGTGAGTTGCTTAGCCCCTAGCGATTTCCCGTAAAGCTGGGTAGAAAACGTTACGAGGACGAGTCAATAAGTAAGTCACACAGTTCTGTTGGATGGCAGGTAAATAAAAACAAAGCACGCAGTTCTATGCAGCCAGTTTGGGAGGACTGATAAAACGATGGGATAAATGCTTCAATGTGGTGGAAATTATGTTTAGAAATAAAGTGACAATGTACGTATAAAAATAAATTGGTTTCAAGTTGTTATCATAGTTAGTTATTTTTCTACAACCATTTGTGACTTACTTATTAACTTACCCTCGTAATTGAAAAAAAAAAAACAAAAAAACAAATTTGGACCAGAAAATATGCTCATTTTCTTAAACACGCGCGCGCACACACACACACACCACACACACACACACACACACACACACACACACACACACATGTATACCGAGAGAGGGAGAGAGAGAGAGAGAGAGAGAGAGAGAGAGAGAGAGAGAGAGCGAGAGAGAGAGAGAAAATAGGATGGTGTCTAGACAACGAAGTTATCCACCATGATAGACGGACAGTTTTTATTTTTTTTTTTATACCGGAGCAGTTAATATGATAAAACATGACAGTGGTCGGCTAGACGGTCAGTTCACTTTCAGGACTGTTCACGCGTGAATCTGCCATCGATACTCCTATTTAGCTAACTACACTGGTGTAGCGAACTTTTGTCGTTAGCTAAATGAAACAGAAGTCCAATGTTGGGTCCAAGACATTCTGATTTGTGCTCCTCCATCATTATGGTCCGCCATTGAGTCAAGCATATACTTTTCTGTTAGTATATTTGGCGTATAAGTAGTATGAAACACAGTAACTTGGTAAATTAGTTTAATAGATGAATTGGATGCTATCTACTTAACAAAGAACATAAAAACTAATACCTACCTACCTACCTACCTACCTAACTACCTACCTAACCACCTACCTACCTCGCTGATAACGATGGTAACATCCTACCTATTTACTTACTTATCTACTTGTTTACATACCAACAGTCATCCACTCACAACATGTCTGTCTGTATGCTTGTCTGCGTGTTTGTGATTCTTTCTCTCTATAAGTGTAAAAGTAGTATCAATCAAATCCTGAGGCAAAAGTAAATATTTGCAATGGGATAAAAAATAAAATTAGATTAAGTAACATAAGCAGACTAAGTAAGATCAGTACCTACTAGACAGCTAATTTATGTTGAGCCAGTCTTCTGATCATATCCTCTCCTTCTCTTCTCCCCCCCCCCCCCCCTCTCTCTCTCTCTCTCCCTCTCCCTTTCTTTCTCTCACACACACACAAACACACACATATCAGAGACTGGACGAAAAAACGCCACACAACTTTAAGAAGCAGATTTCACACACACACACACACACACACACACACACACACACACACACACACACACACAGAGTCACCATCATCATCATCATCAAGTGCCATGCCGGCTGGCGTAGGCGTTCATGACTCTCCACAGATCTCGGTCTTTGGTTTTCTGTATCAACTCTGCTGATGATATATTCTCCATGTCACCGTCTCAATCCTTCAAGCATCATTTCTCTTGGTCTGCCTCTGCCTCTCTTCCCCTCGATCTTTCCAGTTGTCAGATGACGAAAGAAAACTGTTTGCATTTTTTTAGGGGTTATGGACGCAGTTCGTAATACCGCTTACCCGCGTTCGAACACGGCTACGCGCGATTTGGCAGCTGACCGCATTGCACTGGGTCTTAACGAATTGGTATAAGAGTCGGTCGTTCAGAAAGCAATAGCAAACTACTGAACGTAAACTTGCCAAGGCATCAACAACAGTAGTATAATGCTGGTGTTGACAGCGATGTCCTGTAAAAAGATATGCAATATATATATATATATATATATATATATATATATATATATATATATATATATATATATATATATATATATATACACACACACACACACACAACAATATTAAACATGTGTGGTGTGTAAAGGTACAGCTATCTAATATACTCAAATATATAAAGGGCGTTCATTTCAAATCCGCTCGTGCCGCATTGCGCGTAATTGCGTACGTTGAAAATGATCATGTCATAGTTATGTGATAAGTACTGACCAATGAATAAAAGGGCAACTGCTTATCGTCTCATGATGCATAGATTCTGTTTTTGACCGTTGAGAAAATGACCGGGTTGATCTAAAATCCATCCAAAGAAGCTCAAAAAGCGGTGATTCAGTTTCTTTCATTTGAAGAATGTCGACCAGTGGACATTCATCGAAGAATGCAGGCAGCGTCCGGTAACAAATGTGTGTCCAAGACCACAGTGACAGACCGGGCACGAATGTTTCGGAAAGGACGTCAATTCACGACAGATCTTTGACGGCCGGGTCAAGCGCATATGGGTGCAACAGAAAAAAAAAAAAACCATCGCCAAAATTGATGCAGTAGTACAGATGAACAGTTGTCGAAGCATACCTTCGCTAGCGAAAGAATTTGATGTGTCAATTGGGACAATTCAAAAAGTCGTTCGTAAGAAACTGCAATATCGGAAAGTGTGTTCACAGTGGGTACCACAGATGTTGACCGACAACCAAAAGGAGGAACGCATGTGATCGTGTTTGAACCACTTGCTGCATTACAAAGTGAAGGGTGATGCATTTCTCTTCTGCATAGTGGCAAGTGATGAATCATGGTGTCACCACTTTGAGCCGAGCAGCAAATGAGAGAGCATGCAGTGGAAGCATGCTGGATCACCAAAAGCCAAAAAAATTCAAGTTACAGGTTTCCGCTGGTAAGGTTATGCTGAGCGCATTTTTTTTACCATGAAGGGATATTATTGGCCGACTTTAAAGAACCTGGTGCCAACACCAACTATATCCACTACTTGCAAACACTAGACAAGCGCAAAAATCCATCAAGAATAAACGACCCAGCATGATTTGTCGCGGTGTGATTTTGTTGCAAAGATTGTGCAGGAAGCATTAGCAACGAAGAAGTTGGAAATTCTGCAACATCCAGCCTATAGTCCTGATTTGTGACCATGTGATTTTCATTTGTTCGGACCACTAAACAAAGCTCTCAAGGGACAACGATTTCACACAGATGCAGACGTAATGAACGCGGTAAACACTTGGTTCAGTGAGCAACAACAATCCTTTTTTGCGGACGGCATACGCCACCTACCGAAGCAATAGGATGCTTGCCTGAATTCCTACAGCGACTTCTTCTGACCAACCCATGGTGCATAATTCATTCAAAATGAATGCTTTGTATAATTCTACCACACCTGTAAACGTTTCTTTCATGCTTTTGTAATAAAGTCAGTTGAACGAGTTTCAAATGAACTCCCCTAATATATATATATACACGTGCTTATATATATATATATATATATATATATATATATATATATATATATATATATATATATATATATATATATATATATATATCTACTGTTCTAGTTTCATTGGCCTCTTTCATGCTGTCGTTGTTAGTTACACAGGTAGTCCATATATATATATATATATATATATATATATATATATATATATATATATATATATATATATATAAGCACGTGTGTGTATGTGTGTGAGAGAGAGAGAGGGAGAGAGAGAGAGTGAGAGAGAGAGAAAGAGAGAGATAAAGAGAGAGATAAAGAGAGAGATGAGAGAGAGAGAGAGAGAGAGAGAGAGAGAGAGAGAGAGAGAGAGAGAGAGAGAGAGAGAGAGAGAGAGAGTTGTTGTTTCTTCCACTTTTGCCATTAGGCGTCGTGGGAAGGGGGCATTGAATTTCCGGCGCCTGTGACTAGCGCCTTTCCTTCAATTTTCTCCATGAATCTTGAGCAGACGTTTAGGATCAAGTAAATTCCCTTCCGGTTTGCTAGGCCAGTCGTATGTTCCTTACCTACTCAACCCATGTATATTTGCTACTACTACCATGTCATATCCACTTGTCGCCTGCAGGCAAGCTTCGAGCTGTGCCAGGTAGGACTGACTGACTGACAATGAAACTTGCCCTCCAAGTGTACTCAATTCATTCCAATTTCGAGGTCTCGATAGAGTCCTGTAAGGTAAGCGTATGACTACTGGCAAGATCAACCAGATATCTATCGGACAGACGGACTATTCACGCACACGCAGGCCAAGAGTAGCATCGCTAAAGCGCGCCCTCCCGGTACCCGGTGATACATGAAAAACCACTTGACGCCTACCGAGGAGCTTTCAAGCTACGCCGACAGGACTGACTGAAAAGCTATACCAGCTTACTGACTGCAGGCTCACTACTCATAGAGAGTGTAACAGTGCCAAATGGAGCTGTCACATTTGGCCGGTTAAAGCAGAAAAAAAACTGGCCACTACCTGGACAAAGCTAAACTGTGGCGATCTGTCAGTTCTGTTTATGTGTTGTCGGCCCATCTAGATCGCGGGGACGAAAGCCACGGGAGTTCTCTCTGTGTAAATAGTTGATTTGTGAGCATTTTTGAAATGATTATTTTAATACTTAAGTTGTCTGAATTCCAGCGCAGAAACTAGATACCGGTTCGAAACAATGCCTGTGTAATGGACACAGCGTGGGTAAATACATAAGTCATTTAAGATTGTAGGGACAAATAATGTAAATAAACAATAGTAATAAATATTAATAAGACTAGCTGACCCGGCCCTATCTATCTATCTATCTATCTATCTATCTATCTATCTATCTATCTATCTATCCATCCATCCATCCATCCATCCATCCATCCATCCATCCATCCATCCATCCATCCATCCATCCATCCATCCATCCATCCATCTAGACGACCCGGCCCGGCTTCGCCCAGTCCCTGGCGGGGATCAGTCAGTCTGTCTGTCTGTCTGTCTGTCCACCCGGCCCGGCTGTCTATCTATCCATCCATCCATCCATCCATCCATCCATCCATCCATCCACCTATCCATCCATCCATCGGAACCGGTCCGGCTTCGCCCAGTCCCTGGCGGGGATCTATCTATCTATCTATCTATCTATCTATCTATCTATCTATCTATCTATCTATCTATCTATCTGTCTGTCTGTCTGTCTGTCTGTCTGTCTGTCTGTCTGTCCGTCCGTCCGTCCGTCCGTCCGTCCGTCCGTCCGTCCGTCCGTCCGTCCGTCTGTCTGTCTGTCTGTCTGTCTGTCTGTCTGTCTGTCTGTCTGTCTGTAAATTACCGTAAAGTAAGTGAGAGAGTTAGTGAATGTGAGTGAGAGAGGGAGAGAGAGAGTGAATGAGTGTGAGAGTGTGTGTATGTAAAGAGAGAGAGAGAGAGAGAGAGAGAGAGAGAGAGAGAGAGAGAGAGAGAGTTGAGCCCACGCATGTCATGTAATATGCTATTCCATATTTTTTATGTATTCTCATCTTTCATATTACGAGGTATTGTTTTGTATGCCACTTGATTGTCCTGTAACATGCCATTCCATATTTTTTTTTGGTGTTCTTTTTTTTTTTGGTTTATTCTCATCTTATCATTTTGTATGCCACTTGATTTTATCATGTATAATATAACATTACTGTGATGTGAGTGAGAGAGTTAGTGAGTGGGAGAGAGAGAGAGAGAGAGAGTGAGAGAGAGAGAGCAAGAGAGAGAGAGAGATAGTGAGAGAGAGAGCAAGAGAAAGAGAGGGAGAGAGAGAAAAAAGAGAGAGTTGAATTGCATCATTAATTTTTACGCTACATAATGTATATGTACAATTTTTTCTCCACTTCTTGCAATTGCGAGAATTCTCACGACAATCGTCAGTGTCTCAATTGTGTGTAAAGTGTTGGAGTTTGTTCTTATTAGTTTTAGTGATCATGTGAGGCATCATGTATGTCTAGATGTGAGGATGTGTGTATGGGTGTGTATGTAAGGGATGTGTATGTGTGGGGGTGTGGGGAATGTATGTGTGGACGGGATGTGTGTGGGGGATGTGTTTGGGTTAATGGGTGATGTGTGGATATGTGAAGGGATGTGTAGTCGGTGGTGGATGTATGTGTGTGTGAGGAATATGTATGTACGTGTGTGTGTGTGTGTGTGTGTGTGTGTGTGTGGGTGGGGATAGTTGGAAGTATGTGGGTGTTGGTGGGTTGGGAGGGGGTGTGGGTAGGGAGTGTGTGTTTGGGCGGGTGAATGGGTGTGTAGGAGATTGTCTGCGTTGGGGGATGGGTGTGTAATGGGTGTGGGGGATGAGTGTGAAGGGTGTCTGTGAATGGGATATGTCTGTGTGGGTGGGAGTATGTGAGTGGGGATGGGGTAAATGTGAGTGGGTGGAGGATGTATGTGTGGGTGGTGAAGATGTGTGAGTGGGTGGGGAGATGTGTGGGCGGGGATGTGTATGGGGAATGTATGTGGGGGATGTGTGTGTGGGGGGGAATGTGTTTATAGGTGGAGTTTTGTGTGGGAGGGGTGTGTGGGAGTGTTTGTTTTCTCATGTGAGAGGTGGGGGAGGTGTGGGATGTGCAGATGATTGAAGGATGTATGCGAGGATGGGGGATGTGTGTTTGGCTGGGTGGTTGGGGTGTGTGTGGGTGGGAGGGTAGATGATAGATGCATGTGTTGATGCGCGCGTATGTGATGTGTGGGTGTGAGTGGTTGATGGATGAGTACGTGAGTGGGTGGATGCGTGTGAGAGGTGAGTGTATGGGTGGGGGGAGGTGTGCAGTTGTGAGAAGATGTGTGTGAGCGGCTGATGTGTGTGGGTGTGGTATATCTGGGTGGCGGGGTGTCTGTGGGTGGGAGGTGTGTGTTTTGGGGTTATGGGTGGGGGATATGTGTGGGCAGGTGGGGAGATGTGTTTATGGGTGGGGATGTGTGAATAGGTGGGGATGTGTAGTTGAGAGGTGGCGAATATTGGGTGGGTGAGTGGGTGTAGGTTGGCTGATGTGCGTGTGGGTGGGTGAGGAAAATTGTGAGAGTGCGGGATATGTGTGTGGATAGGTGCGGGATATGTGTGTGGATAGGTGCGGGATGTGTGGGTTGGCGGGGGTATGTGTGTGTGGTGGTTTCATCATCTTCTTCTTCTTCTTCTTCTTCTTCTTCTTCTTCTTCTTCTTCTTCTTCTTCTTCTTCTTCTTCTTCTTCTTCTTCTTCTTCTTCTTCTTTGTCTTCTTCTTCTCCTCCTCCTCCTTCTCCTCCTTCTCCTCCTCCTCCTTCGTCTTCTTCTTCTTCCTCTTCTTCTTCTTCTTCTTCTTCTTCTTCTTCTTCTTCTTCTTCTTCTTCTTCTTCTTCTTCTTCTTCTTCTTCTTCTTCTTCTACTTCTTCTTCTTCTTCTTGGGCAAATGTGTGTAGGTGGGGGATCAGTGGGTGTGTGGCGTGTATGTTCGCCTGGTTCTGTGTGAGTGCATGGAGGTATGTGTGGGTGGGTGGGGGAGGTTTGGTGGGCGGGGGATGTGTTGGTGGCTGCGGGATATGAGGGTGGATGAGGGATGTGCCTCACAACATTGCAATGTGCACTGTTTATGGTTACAACTTTCATTTGATACTGTTTTTGTTTGTTTTCTCATGTGAATGTATCATGCGTAATATGCATTGTTTATGCTTTCAAAATCCATTTGACAATGCTTTTTCCCCTATTTTAATGTAACATGCACATTTGATGAATGAAAGATGAGTGATTGAAAGGGCCGAATGTAAGACGGGCCTGCGTGCCCAATTTGTTACCCTTTTAAAATAAAGTTTGTTCGTTCGTTCGTTCGTTCGTTCTGTCTGTCTGTCTGTCTGTCTGCCTGCCTGCCTGCCTGCCTGCCTGCCTGCCTGCCTGCCTGCCTGTCTGTCTGTCTGTCTGTCTGTCTGTCTGTCTGTCTGTGTTCGGCCCGTTCCCGTTAAAAATATAGATAGAATAGAAGAATAGATAGATTGATAGTAGAAAATATGATTGGAAGAGATCTATCTAAAGTAAACTTACCAAGATATCGCGAACAGCCAGTAAATGGTGGGCGGTTGGTTGACTGCAGATTACTGCAAAGGATATGCAACTAACTTTCTCGAACAAAAAATTACTTTTTTTTTGTTTTTAATGAACGAAAATCTTTATTTTCAAAGGGTTAAGAATTGGGCCCGCAGGCCCGTCCTACATTCTGCCCTTCTTCTCTATTTCCTCTCATACATTCTTTCATTCAACATTTCTTATGAAGCAATTCTTTGACAACAAAAGAACAACATGCATGAAAAAAAAAACGCATGAAAAGTAACTCGTTGAGGCAATGTTTAACATGGGCATCATAAATACCCAGCGTGGGTGTAACGCGCCATACATATGAGAATGTTAAAAAAAAAAATTAAATGTGCTGTTAAAAACAAAAAATAAAAAGATGAGTTAGAAAAGTTTCACTGTTTAAATAGATGCATTATTTTTTATGAAAACTTTGAAAATGCCTTAAAGATTATATCATTATATATTATAACGCATATGCCTGTAGATAACTGTAGAAAAACGGTCCACCTATTTGAGAAATATGCAACAATTATTTTAATTGCATATATAGCAATGCTATTAAAAGTTATGTCCCTCGATATAACGTTTCTTAAGTTAAGTTCCCTCGCTATATATAAATTATAATGTAATTAAATAATTAAATTTTATTACATAAATAACTGTTTGTAAACTAACAAACTATGCCAGTTGGCAGCACGGCAATGAGAAGAACACGTGTAGAAAATTTCATCTCAATCGGATGGACCGTTCACGAACGCATAAATAACATACATACAGACAGACAGACATTGTATTATATATATATATATATATATATATATATATATATATATATATATATATATATATATATATATATATATATATATATATATATATATATATATAGATGAGTGTTTGTTCAAATTGGTTTAATGTTCACGGAGCTTTTTTTATGTAAATAGGCGTATAACAGATTAATTTGCATTAACAGATTCATTAGCAATAAAGAATGATGCCGTTAAGTGTGGATACAACACATTATCAAATGTGTTTCTTTCTGATGGTGAAATAAAATAGTCAGTGCGATAAGTGGTTTTGTAGTTTTTCTTAGGTAAATATCTCAGGCTAGAAGAAATACTGGTGTTAGAAATGAAATATATGTCATAATTTATTAAATGCACAAAACACTCAAATCACGCTAGGCCACATGGTGTCATACCTACCATGCTGGCACAGGACTTCATGTTTGGTAACTGATCCCTGAGAAGAATGAATACCCCTAAAGTCATGGTGAGTGGTGCAAATCTTGACCGTATATGTAATATTTATAGTATGTATGTAACTGGAGGGTATTTTACATTATTCTTCTCTTGCAATAGTGTGTTAATGGCTAAATGGACATGTGATTAAGCTAATTGAGTTGTAACAAGAGAGAAAGAACTAAAATTGTATATGAAACTTAGATTTACGTACTCAGATAACTTTGTTTGTTTGTTTGTTCGCATATCCTTTTACGGGACATCGCTATCAACATCAGCATGATTGTTGATTTCTTGGCAAGATTACGCGCAGTAGTTTCCAATTGCTTTCTGAGCAGAGGGCTCACATACCCCGTAAGTCACCAACGCGGCGATAACCGCTACCGATTCTCGTGTAAGTTACGTTCCTCATGTAGATATACGGGGTTACGGAGAAAGTCGCTAACATAGGCCAGGGAGAGCGGCTCCCAGATAACTAGGATAGCCTAAATTAATCACTACAGTGCTCTGAAATATTAAAATCATGCACAACCATTTGGTAGTTTTTCACCAAGATGGTCACATAGTCAAGGAATTTGTCATTTAGCAATAGTTAACGTCTAGCATCGCAATTAAGACACGGGTGCAGTAGTGTTTTTGCTAGAATGGGTATCAGTGTTAGTTGAATCATTGTGACTGAGGTTCTATCTGAAGTAGTACAACATGGCGCTTGCCATATCATGGAAAGTGTGTGTTATAACGTTACGTACCACCTATTGTGAAGATGTTTCTGTGTGCTAGTAATGTTGCATAAGGCGTAATAAAGGGAGATTTATAAACGGTGTACAACACGAGGAATAGGGCAGGGAAAATAACTGGACATCTGGTGTCCAGCCACAATACAAATGATAGTACACTAATTGGGGTGGGCCTTAGACAACACTGGATGGTATTACTCTGTAATAATAATATTAGATGTGGTAAGCTGTATTGTGTTATAGTGAAGTGGTTGCTGTGCAGCAGCCTTTTTCAGCCACGGACATTTCAGGAGTAGATAGTTGGTCCCAGGCCACATGGAAATTCACAATTTTTGAAGTCTTTAGAAGTAGACGAGGGTGATGTAAATTCACTCTACTGATCTATAAGACAAGAAATTAATGTGTCTATGTGTGTGTTTCAAATCATATCTAATTTTTCAATATTGGGGTGTGTAGGATCTGCATGTGATAGTTCCACTGAGGTATTTTGTAAGTGATTTCTGTGCTAGATGGACAGTCAGAACAGGCTGAGAATATTGCAGTAGAAGGTTCAACTGGAGTGGACAACTAACGAGGATGCTACAGTGGGTGATCTGATGATACAACATTGATTGTTGCATTTAACAATCAACTGAAGATTTAATCACCATGAAGAATGAAAAGGGGGAAATATAGGCATTTATTACTCATGTATGTATGTGGTAACACAGATAAAAACAAAACAGAAGCAGAATATTATAGTGACGTGCAATTGGAAAAACACAAATACAACTGAAGACAATAAAGACAGTGACCATGTGCTTGTGACTGAAAAAAAGAAGAATAAAACGGAAGAATTAAGCTGAAGTACGGAGATAGATTTGGCAATACATGCGTCAAATAAGGGTAATATTATGCCATTATTGTACATGATAACACAGATAATCAGATATTGTTTTTATGTTGTTGTAGCGGCTAATGACTGCAAAGTCAGGGCTTTCCTGTGTTTATTTCCGTCAAAAAATATATCCAGTGCCCTTTTCGAAAGAGAAGGCCCTGGAAGCCGAAATCCAGAAGCTTCTGGACGATGACATCATCACTCCTTCGACTTCTCCTTATAATACCGGGGTTGTCTTGTTGAGGAAGCCCAGTGGGGAGCACTGCCTATGTATTGATTACAGGCATTTAAACAGTTGTACGACATTCCAAGTTGAACCGTTACCGAACACAAATCAACTGTTTGCCAGACTAAATAAGGCAAAGTACTTTTCGAAAATTGATCTAAGCCGGGGATATTATCAGATCCCTGTGAAGCCCGAGGTTCGCCCCTTGCTCGCCTTCAGTACTCCGAGCGGGCATTACGAATTCAAGGTGATGCCATTTGGGCTGAGCAATGCGCCCAGTGTGTTCACCCGCATGATGAGAATGTTATTAGAGCCTTTAAAGGATCCCTCTGTGGTCTCGTTTATGGATGATATTCTCATTGCCTCTGACAATCTGAGGGATCACCTGAAGTCCTTGGGACAGATCTTCACAAGGTTAAAAGAGGAAGGGTTAACCGCCCGTCCAGCCAAATGCATGATTGGCTACCAATCCTTGGAATTTCTGGGACATACTTTTACCAAGGGGGTGGGGGGGGACTGGTACAGGAAGAAATGAATGTTGAGAAGGTCATACTCGCACCCCGTCCTAAATCCAAAAAGGATGTTAGGTCTTTCTTGTCTCTGTGTGGGTTTTACCAGAAATTTATTCCGAAGTTCAACGAAATTGGGGCACCGTTAACCGAGGCCCTGAAGAAGGGATCGCCAGATCCTATAGTCTGGACCCCGAGCTGTGAAGAAGCTTATGGGAAGATGAAACAGGCTTTGGTGGATAGGCCAGTCCTGCAACTCCCAAATTTGGAGAAAACGTTTGTTCTAAGAACCGACGCGAGTAACATAGGGATTGGGGCAACTCTGTTGCAGGAAGGGCGAGATGATCCTACGGTGCTATGTCCGGTGGCGTATGCAAGTAGAAAACTGTTACCCGCGGAACGGAATTACTCTACCGTCGAACGGGAATGTCTGGCTCTCGTGTGGGCAGTACGGAAATTTCAACCTTATCTGTATGGAGTACCGTTCAAAGTGCAATCCGACCATCAACCTCTGATGGTTTTGGCAACTTCTAAGAAACTGAACGCGAGGTTAATGAGATGGTCATTGCTCCTACAACCGTATCAGTTCACGGTCGAATACATCCCCGGAAGGGAGAATGTGGGAGCTGATTTTCTTTCACGGCATCCTATGGTTGAATGTGAAGGTGGGGATAGGATGATGTCGGGGATATAAATAGACTTCTCTATCTCACACAGAGAACCTGAACTCATCTGAATCTACGTGTTATGTGAGCCACTGCCGGTACAGTGCGGCGACAGCTCAGACGAGAGCAGCGGCCGGAAGGGGTAGTATCTTCTTTCCTATTCTTGCTGGGAATGGGGAACGACACTTCTTTCCATACAGACCCACTACTATAATATTAGTTAAGAGGGGAAACACACATAATTACTCACACAACACAAGAGCTTGGTCGTGAGAAAGAGAGGGTTTGCCAGTGAGAGGGAAGCCGGGAAACGAATGTGCCCAGTAATAATAAAGATATGGTATGGGAGTGGAGAGTGAATCTGGTATGAAGAAAATGGGTAAGGTACCAAGGGTCAAACGACAAGACCTCGTCAAGCTGAAGGCCTGGTCTAGGAAAGACGCCGCCAATCCAGGACCTCTTGTCAGGTCAGGCTAATTCACGCAAGTCTACTAAAGAGTTATATATCTATTAATATTATATATTTTGAATGCAAACTTAGATGCTGAGACCATTATAAGTCTCCATGTCAGCTGTACCAGAAGTTTAGGCTGGAGGCTCTCACAACTGTTTGTCCTTTCCATGGTCCTTCTTTTGGAAGTGAATAGAGCTGAAAGTCTCGACAGGGCTTCTACACGGAAAGTTATGTTTTAGACGAGTCCTTGTCAAGTTTTGGGCCATGCATGGCCAAGAGTATGATTTCTACGAGATAGAGCCACCGCTGGCCCGAAAGAATGACCATCAGCCTTTCTAACACCTAGCCAGTCATCTCGATACGCTAGGATCGAGTCATTTTGTATTCTGGACTGGACCCCGCCTAAATAGCAGACCCACCCATCCTTGTCTGAGACAGTGAAGGATACTTACCCAATTCCCGTTCATGAACTATTCCCATTGTATGAACTTCTACTTAGCATCGTAACCAGGGATCACAGGACGTTTTCCCACGAACATTATATTGGTTCCACAGAATCCTGTTGTTAGCACAACGTACCGGGAAGGAAAGATCTGAAGACTTATTTGGTGAGCTGTATGTGGACGGAACGGACATTGACTACAGCTTGGTCTATGATGGAAAGTCATGAGGCTCTGTGCCTGAATACTTAATCCCTGTTTTGTCTGTAGTGAACTATCTGTTTTAACTGCCTTGATGTTATCCTGTGCTGTCCTTTATGAAGTTATTACAATTGTTATGGTTTATTCTGACAATCGCCATGTTATCTATGGGTCAGCCAGGAAGACACCTCAGGGAATAGGCCCCGAGGTTGAAAGAGAGAGTGACAGTGAGTCCAGGGAACGGAGGAGGGTTGGCAAGCAAAGACCTATCCCAGCCAGAGCAATAGAATATTATTGAAGCATTGTGACAGGTTTTTTTTTTTTGGGACCCTCCACGTAGCTTGTTACACCCCTATTCTTGTAAGTGGGGGGAGGTGAGAGATTTCCTCTCTTTTTCCTCTTTTTCTTCTTTGGCCAGAAGGCAGAGCTGTGCTGTCTACCTAACATCAATGTAAAGAGAAGTATTGTAGTCTTTACTATTATTATATTATCTTTTTCTCCTCAGTTTTATGTTGTTTGTCCATCAAGAATAATGATGACCGTTCATTTCATCCAGTGGGGGTTGAAAGTATGGACCCGTGAGTTCTAAGATGGTCTATTCCTGTCAAAATGTTCTTTAACTCCTGTCAAAATGTTTTTTGACAATGTGGGCAAAGAATGCTTGACGGTCCATGAGGAGGATGTCCCCCCCCCCCCTTTTCTTCACAGCTCTTGCAGTCCAGGTTCCTTCACAAGCCACTACACCCTTGCGTAATTATGTACGCCACGAATTTGGGTCTTGGGCAGCAGTCTCCCAGGTGTCAAGAGAATTCCTAAAGCTTTCAGTGAGATTTTCAGAGTGTCTTTAAAGCATTTCCTCTGGCCGCCTTGCGAGCGTTTACCACAATGCAGCTCGCCGTAAAATATCTATTAGGGAGCCTGTAATCTGGCATGCGAGTTAAGTGACCAGCCCAGCGAATCTGATTCTTCATGAGTAAAGTGTGGATACTGGGTAAGGACGCTCTTTCTAGAATTTCAGTGTCTGGGATCTTGTCTTGCCATTTAATCTTCAATAGCTTCCTAAGACAGACTGTGAGGAAGTGGTTTAATTTCCTAGCGTGTCGCTGTTAAACAGTCCAGGTTTCACAAGTGTATAGCAGTGTGGATAATACAACTTCTTTGTAGACTTTCAGTTTTGATTGCAGGCTTATTCTATTTCTGTCCCATACATTTTTGTACAGTCTGCCAAAGGCCGCGCTGGCCTTGGAGATTCTTGCATTCACTTCGTCATCAATTATGGCAGCTTATGACGCAGTGCTGCCAAGATAGGTGAATTTGTCCACAACACTTAGTCTAGGACCGTTCACCTTGATATTCGGCACGATGTGATTATTCCCTCGAGCTGGCTGGTACATAACTACAGTCTTCGCCAAGTTGATATTGAGCCCAAAGTTGACACAGGCATATGAGAAAACTGAAACATTGTGTTGCATGTATGCCTCTGAATTGGCAAATAGATCGCAATCATCAAGCAAGCAGCAGCTCTCTGATGGTGTCGCTGATAGTTTAGGTTTTAGCTTTCAGCCTTCTGAGATTGAACAACTTTCCATTCATGCGGTAGTTGAATGTCTATTCCAATGTCATTGTTCTCGAAGGCATTTGTCAGCATAGCTGAAAACATGAGGCTGAAAAGTGTTGGTGCCAGGACACATCTTGCTTCACTCCATTGGTGACAGGAAAGAGCTCAGACAGTTCGCCATATTCCTGTACTCTTGCCTGCATACCATCATGAAATAGCCGCACTATTTGAACAAACTTTCACGGACAGCCATATGTCGCCATTATCTTCCAGTCCTTTTCTGCTGACTGTATCCAAAGCCTTGGTAAGGTCAACGAAAGCGGTGGAGAAAATTTCGGAGTTCAGTTCCTGACATTTCTCTTGCAGCTGCCTTGCAGCGAAAATCATGTCAACAGTTCCTCGTTTATTTCTGAAGCCACATTGACTCCCAAGAAGAAGGCCTTGATCGAGATGGGCTGCGAGGTGATTGAAGAATTCTGACGAGTATCTTCCCTGCAATTGAAAGCAAGGAGATGCCTCGGTGGTTGTAACAGGATTGGCGGTTTCCTTTACGTTTGTAAAGGTGGACTATTGACTCGTCCTTGAAATCTTGTGGCATGGTCTAATTCATCCATATGTTTGTAAAGACTTGGTGAAGCGGCTCTATTAGGACCGGCCCACCTACCTTCTATATCTCTGCTGGGATTGTGTCAGGACCAGGCGCCTTACCACTGGAAAGTTGCTGGATGGCTTTGTTTAGTTTGACTGTGGTTGGCAGGTCATCAAGTGTATCATTAGTGGGAACTTGAGGAAGGCAGTTGATCGTTTCATCATCGAAAAAGGAAGGTGCATTTAAGATGTTGCTGAAATGCTCTGCCCAGCGTTGAAGGATTTCTTTCTTATCCGTGATAAATGTTTCCCCCATCTATACTGAGGAGGGGAACTATTCCAGGTGATGTAGGACCATAGACCGCTTTCAGTGAGTCGTAGAAGTTTTTTTTTTATATCATGTTATCATTTTATATCAAGTCTGTGAATTTTATCACCTTTGTTGTTCAGCTAGGAGTCCCGCATGTGCCGAAGTTTTTTGCTGCACTATTCTGTGAATGTTATTGAAGCTAGGCACTACGTTTTCGGTTGCCGAACTTTAACGGAGATTTTTTATTTTTGCGGTAACTTTTGTTTTTTTGCTTTTGTGTCTCCGATTAAATGAGGGTTAGAGTACTCATGATGTTAAATTCCCCGATTATTTCAACAACGAGTTAAAACAGACACCGATTACTTGATATAGTTTTTCCCACCCCGTTTTGCCGTGTACATTTCTGGCGCTTCGAGAATCCTTGTTAGCCCGGAGAACCAGGCTGTCTATTCTAAGTGGTAAGTAAACTCGTAAATACCGTTTTATGAGACGTACTACATTGTTATACTATGCATTATTAAATTTAGTATACATTTTTATGTGTATTTAGTAATTTTCGACTATTTAAGTTGGTAATAAATGTCACACTGAAATTATGAAGATTGCATGCTGTAATGCGGTATTTCAATGGCGTGAGATGGCAGTTTTACTCCAGCTAGGAACATTTAATATTGGTATGGAATAATCAGAGCGACTACAATGATAAAGAAAGCATAGTTACATTCAACACTCATTATTGTATGTATGTGTAATTTTTCATCACTTTACGCAGACCAGATCATTGATAATTTTTCATCTTTCCAGCGGAACATCTTTTGTCTATCTATGCTGGCGGCCTCGCGTTGACAAGACTGCGCGTGCAGTCCGCGCGTGGTCTGACGTCATCACAGTATGACGTGGAGATGTATATATATCTCTGTGTGTGAGTGTATACATATGTAAACTGGCAGAGTTATCTGTCCTTGAGTTAGACAGGCCGCTGTGTTAATCTCCCTTGGCATGAGTGTAACCCACAGTTGTGTGAGTGTGTAGGTAGGGTCACAAAAAGTGAAAAGGTCAAAATTGTTTTTTTTTTCTATATGTTACTATTAAATGATAAACTGATACACAAGCATTAATAACTCGGCTTAATATTGACCCACAGACTTGAATAAGGTACCGCTGGATTTGATTTTTCAAGAGGTATCCAAGTATGCATTTTATATAATTAAAAAGCAATTGAGAAAATGTTACCAAAGTGGCTAATTGAAGGCATCTGTTTTCTTTTTTAATGTTGACATCGGGTCAATCAAGTATGCATTGAGGAGAAGATGTTTCTCGGCCAGGAATTGGTTGATGTCTTCGGAATTTTCATCAAACCAGTCTTTATGCTTTTTTGGGGTGGGGGGGGGGGGGGAGGGGGGAGGGTGGACCCAGAATTTCCATAGCAGTGTTGTAAATTATGTCCTTTAGGGCTTTCCACTCTGTTTCCGCATCCTGTGTAACTGCAGCATTGAGCTTGAGGCGGTCTTCAAGCATATTGTCAAACGACAGCTGCATGTTTTTTGCTGTTTAGGCGGGTGACATTTAGTTTTTGTTGTTGTTGTTTGTTTGCATTTTTACCCCTTGAGGACGCCGTGGTGGTTTGATGTGTCTGTTTATTTTCGAGATAATGAGACGATGGTCTGTCCAACATTCGGCACCACACATGGATTTTATCACTCAAACGTCTTGTCTGTCACTACTTCTGACGATGACATAGTCAATGAGGTGCCTGTGTTTCGAGCGAGGTTGCATCCACGATGTCCTATTTTAGTGGGAAGACGGACAATTGAGTTGGTGATCAGGAACTCGTGTTCGGCACAGGAATGAAGGAGGAGGAGTCCAGTGCTGTTACAATTTCCGACTCCGTACTTTGATGTCGCTCCAAGAGGCGGTGTCCTTGCCTACTCTTGCATTGAAGTCAGCAAGGAGTATAGCTTGTTC
Source organism: Cepaea hortensis (assembly GCA_963921405.1). Lineage (NCBI taxonomy): Eukaryota > Metazoa > Mollusca > Gastropoda > Stylommatophora > Helicidae > Cepaea > Cepaea hortensis. The sequence continues at coordinate 67,943,547 of OY992887.1, forward strand.
GTTTGTCTGTGTGCGTTTAGTTTGTACATTCACTGTTGTTATTACAAGTTATAGCTTAATCCATTGTCTTGGCTGAAACATAAACAATAGTTCCAGTCTCTATCTCCAGAATCCTGAACATTTTCTTCCTTCTTACTTCATCTATTCTTGTAAGCTGGGGGAGGTGTGAGGTTTCTTCTCCCCCCCCCCCCCCACCCCCGCTTTTTCTTCTTTGGCCAGAACGAAGAGCTGTGCTGCCTACCTAACATCACTGTAAAGAGTAGTTTTGTAGTCTTTACTATTATTATATTAACTTTTCCTCCTCGGCTGTATATATATATATATATAAATTAGGGGCGTTCGTTTGAAACCAGTTCCAATGGCTTTATTACAAAAGCATGAAAGGAACATTAACAGGTGTGGTAAAAATAAACAAAGCATTAATTTCGAATGAATTACGCGCCATGGGTTGGTCAGAAGAAGTCGCCGTAGGCATTCAGGCAAGAATCCCATTGCTTAGGTAGGCGGCGAATGCCGTCCTCAAAAAAAGGATTGTGGTTGCTCACTGAACCAAGTGTTTACCGCGTTCATTACGTCTGCATCTGTGTGAAATCATTGCCCCTTGAGAGCTTTGTTTAGTGGTCCGAACAAATGAAAATCACATGGTGACAAATCAGGACTATAGGCTGGATGTTGCAGAATTTCCCACTTCTTCTTTGCTAATACTTCCTGCACAATCTTTGCCACATGCTGACGAGCATTACAGTGCAACAAAATCACACCATGAGAAAGCATGCCGGATCGTTTATTCTTGATGGCTTTTTGCAGCTTGTCTAATGTTTGCGAGTAGTGGGTAGATTTGATATTGACACCAGGTTCTTTAAAGTAGGCCAACAATAGCCCTTCATGGTAAAAAAAAAAAAAATGCGCTCAGCATAACCTTACCAGCAGACACCTGTAACTTGAATTTTGTGGCATTTGGTGATCCAGCATGCTTCCATTGCATGCTCTATCATTTGCTGCTAGGCTCAAAGTGGTGACACCATGATTCATCGCTTGCCACTATGCGGAAGAGAAATGCATCACCATCCACTCTGTAACTCAGCAAGTGGTCCCAAGTACTCACCATCCCATGCGCTCCTCTTTTTGGGGTCGGTCAACTTCCATGGTACCCACTGTGAACACGTCTTCCGATATTACAGTTTCTTACGAACTACTTTTTGAATTGTCCCAATTGACACATCAAATTCTTTCGCTAGCGAACGCATGCTCCGACATTGGTTCATCTGTACTGCTGCATCAATTTTGGCGATGGTTGTTTTTTTCTGTTGCAACAATATGCACTTGACCCGGCTGTCGAAGATCTATCATGAACTGACGTCCTTTCCGAAACATTCGTGCCCAGTCTGTCACTATTGTCTTCGACACACATTTGTTACCGTACGTCGCATGCATTCTTCGATGAATGTCCACTGGTCGACATCCTTTAAATGAAAGAAACTGAATGACCGCTCTTTGAGCTTCTTTCGACTGATTTTGGATCAACTCTACCATTTTCTCAACGGTCAGAAACAGAAAATATGTATCATGGGACGATAAGCACGTGCTCTTTTATTCATTGGTCAGTACTTATCACACGACAATGACATGATCATGTTCAACCTACGCAATAACGCACGATGCGGCACGAACGGATTTCAAATGAACGCCCAATATATATATATATATATATGCAGTCAACACCAGCATTTATCAATGGCTTCCGGTTTCAAGATGGCGACGGACGGTCGTGTTGTTTTGTGTTCGTTAACTTTTTCGCGTAGGGGATGGATTTATTCATCTCTTGCGTGTAATTGGTGTGCCAGGATGTAAAACCAGGAGTTTCTACTCAAGATCTGCGCGGGTGCTACGGAGTTCGTGCATCGAGCGAAGCCATCCTTGAGTGAATTTTCAGCAGCGTGTGTGGTTTTCAAAGTCTGTGTTTACGTTTTTTCAACATGGCGGAACAACGTGTGTTCTTCGTGCGGTCTGCAGTCAACATACCGAAGCGGCGGGGTAGCCGCGCAGGGAAAAAGAAGCAAGGTAAGCGTGGAGGTTTGAGGCGTTTTAGACTCAAGTGTCACCGTCTAGGACTCAGGAATATCCGTATTCTATATTGGAACTGTGCCAGTGTAAAACAACGGGGCTCTATTTTAGAAACCCTAGTTTACAGGAACGACATTGTAGCACTCCAGGAGACGAGACTGGGCGATCAGCTACTCCAGATTGCCGGCTTCAAATGTTTCTACAACAGACGACATCTGGGAATGGCGATTCTCGTTCGCGACAGCATGGTGGCGTCAGAGCTAGACATGTCCAGTTGGGACAGTGACGATATACAAATACAGGCGTTGAGAGTTCATTCCAGTTTTCCATTCGTGGTGGTTAATGTTTATGTCCGCATTGCCAGTGTGGACGCCCAGAAGTGGCAGTGCTTAAGTGGCATATTAGGCCACGAGAGAAATGTTATTTTCTGTGGTGATTTCAACGCTAAAGGCAGATCATGGGGAAACACTTCATCCAATACACAGGGGGAGGAGCTCGAGACTGCACTGGAAACCATCGACCTGGTTTGTATCAACAGTGGCTGTGTCACCAGAACAGCAAGCCGTCAGGGCGATGAGGACAGTGCTATTGATCTGGCGCTAGTTTCACCTTCACTCACTACAGTGTGTAGATGGGGTGTCCTAGGACACCATGGCAGCGACCACCACCCGTTCAGCATACTGGTGGAGAAAGGCAGAACCAGGCAGCACAAGCTAAAGGTAAAGACGTTCCAGTATGACAGTACAGGGCAAGATGTGGTGAGTAAAATAAGACGTGACAAGCGCAGAACGTTTCAGGGCAGGAAAAAAAGCTGTGGGGGCAGCCACCGTGGTGGAGTTTCGAGGTGGAGAAGGCTTGGGTGGATAAGCGTAGTGCTGTAAGGAGATGGCAAAATGCCAAGAAGAACAGAGCTGGTCATCCTAGTCCCTGCTTGCACTTAGAAAGAGAGATGCACACAAAAGTAAGCTACTTCAAAAAACTGGTCAAGGTTGTTAAAAGCGAAAAATGGGCAGAGGTGTGTCAAAGAGTAAGCACAGACAAGTCACTGAAATTGTTCTGGCGACTACATAAAAGCATGAGTGGTGTAGTCAAGAATAAGAGCATTTCTGACTTCCAAGGTGCTGACCTCATCTGGCAGAGGACTGACGAGGACAAGGGCAAAGCCCTCTTTGAACGCTACCTTGAGCAAAGCAACCAGACAGACATGGGAGGCCGAAATCTGGCCAAGGAGGTCACCTCAGACAGATGCAAGGCCCAGGACACTTCGGATGAAGACACAGTGACAGTGAAAGAAATCAAGGCTGTGCTTCGACGATCAAAAAACAGTGCTCCAGGTCCTGATGGCATAAGATACGATGACATTAATAGGTGTACCGACAATGAGCTAGAGAAACTAGCAGACATGTACAACAACAGTATAGGGGGTGCTAGCATCAAGGAGGAATGGTTACACAGCTATCTGATTCCCTTGCCGAAGCCTGACAAAGACCACAAAAAAATTCAGGGATATAGAATTATAACCATGCAGAATACAATAGGCAAGCTGCTGGAGAAGGTAATTGCCAAGAAAATATCAAGCCAACTAGAGAGGCAAGGTGTTTTCCCACCCACCCTGGGTGGGTACCGTCCAAAAAGGGAAACCTGGACCAATGCAGCAGTCTTTGCCCAGGATGTCTATGAAGGTTTTCACTCAGGCACTGAAACCGTTGCTGCAGCGATTGATCTTGAGGACGCATACAACAGAGTACCACTGGATCTTTTAATGTTTCAGCTTCTCGAACTAAACATAAGTCCATTCCTCCTTAGTTGGATCGCTGCAGCCCTCTTCCAACGGAAAGTAGTTTTTAGATGTGGCAGTTGGACTTCAGAACCAACAACAATATATCCTGGCCTACCACAGGGATCACCATTATCTCCGGTACTGTTCAACGCCTATACAGTGAGAATCACCAGTGAGCAGATCACTGGACCTGGCAGGACATTGTCATATGCCGATGATGTTTTAGTGTATCGTCAGGGGAAGGATAGAGAGGAGGTTGCTGTGGAACTAGAAACCGAACTCAATCGCATAAGTACTTGGTGTGATGAAGCTGGGGCAATGGTCAACCCAACAAAGGCAACAGTGACTTGGTTCTCGTTGAATAATCATATTGTCAACACTCCAACACCAACTGTAATGCTGTGTTCAGAGATGGTGGAAAGAACGCATGCAATGAATTACCTGGGGATACGGTTTGATCGAAGCCTTGCTTATAATGTGCACATAGACCAGGTGATAACAAAGGCCAAGCGGGGTTTGGCAGCGATGCGGGTGATGGCGGCAGCAAACTGTGAGCAGCGCCATCTATGTCTTCTGTACGAGGGGTTGGTCATGTCTGTTTTGGAGTATGCAATGGCAATCCTGACTCTCAGCCATAAGCAGATAGAACGGATGGAAAGGATACAGAATGAAGCTATGCGCATTATTCTTGGATGTACAAGAGATACAGCATGCAGGGCGATGCGCTACCTTCTTGGGTTTCCAACCATTGAAGAGAGAATACAAGATTGCAGGGCACGCGCCTACCTCAGAATTAACGCAAACACACAACATCCACTGCATAGTGAAATTAGGAAGGTGAAGGGCAGCAGGTTAAAAAGAGGACGGTCGTGGATGGGTCAAGCCGAAGACATTCTTCAACAGGTGTGTTCACTTGAGGACTTAGAACCTGGCGAGGAGTGGGTGCAAGTGCCAACAGACTTCTGCACATCCTTTTCAGTTTGCTTCCAACTTGACAGAAAATGCAGACAAGAAAATCCGGCTGCTGTTGAGGCTGAAGTACAAGCGTTGATTTTCGAGAATTCGCAAGACGGTGACGCGGTCATCTACACAGATGGGTCGGTCGTCCGACATGTGAGAAGCTCATGGGCCTTTACAGCTCGGGCCGGAGGGAGAATTGTGAAGGAGGACTCTGGTGCTTTTACTGAAACCACAAGTAGCCTGACCATGGAAGTCATGGCAGTAAGTAAATCAATAACATGGCTCGAGACACAGACATTCACTAGGGCTTGTTTCCTTAGCGACTCAATGAACATGATCAAGAGGATAGAGGAGGGGTCGATCCGAAGAGAATGGTTGCTGCCTCTGGAGCGGTCTCGACTGGCAAAGATTAGTTTCATCTTCGTGCCAGGGCATGCGGGAGTACAAGGAAATGAGCGGGCTGACAAGCTCGCAGGTGAGGCTACTGTGGAGGGCGGACGCGCCATGGACCAGGCCGACATTCTGAATGCTCTACGAGAAGTAAGACTTTTGCGAGAACCAAGTGATGACTGTGAATCTACAACAATGGCCAGACTGCGAGAGCAGCAAATTAAAAGAGGTGTGGCCAAACAAGAACACTACGCAGGAAGCCAAAGAAGATTGATAAACCAACACAGAACTGGCGTCGTTAGCCGCTACACGCTGCGGGATTTGCTGAGGAGGGGATCCGAGCACTTATGGACTGAATGGTTCGATGTGCAATGAGGATGATCTGTCGACTAACTAACTAACTAACTAACCAGCATTTTCAGCTGCTTTTGCTGTACTAGGCAAGTTGTTACGCTCAGTAGTTTGTCATTGCTTTCTGAACGACCGGCTCACATACCCCCGTAAGTTACCAGCGCGACGAGATCCCCATATATGGGAATATTCTTCAACAAGTGAATCGGTACAATTATCTCGGAACAGTCATAACATCTGATGGGAGATGCCTTGAAGAGATTAGAACAAGAATCGCCATGACTAAGGAAAGTGCAACAAACACCCCGAAGCTCTCGAGAGGAAGTGGACACAGCGGAAAATGTCAAGAAAGACATGTCGGAGGTTTTCAAGCGCTGTGCTGCAGCGGCCAAAAACGCAAAATGGGAATGCTTCATGAAGGAGATTGTAGGTGATAAAACACTGCGAAAATTCTGGAAACTGCACAGACAAATGCAAAGAAAAGATCGGCCTATGACAGTGGGAACAATTTATAGAGATGATGATTTGTGCGTGACAACAGACAAAGAGAAAAGGGAGGCGTTTTTCCAGTGATTTTTAGAGCAGACCAATCATAATGATGCGGCCACCAGGGATGCATTTAAGGAGGAATTATCTGGCATTCATTCATTCATTCATTCAGTAGCATGTCCTTTGTAGAACCTCACTCCCATAACAACCTTCCGGAAAACCTCTCGATCATAAGCAAGATGTCCCTAGTCTGATACACCCATCTGGATATCATCCGCCACATCCTGCACCCATCTTCTCTTTGGCCTTCCTCATCCTCTCTTCCCAGGCATGTACCCTTCCATTATTGTTCTCTCCAAACTTTCGTGGCGTTTCAAGTGACCAAAATAGTTCAATTTACTTTGTTTTATCGTCTTTAATAGCAAACCCTCCTCAATATTCAACTCTTGAAGTATGGATGCATTTGTTCTTTTCTTTACCCAAGATATTCTTAGAACTCGTCTATAACATTTATATTCAAAGGCGTTTATGCGCTGTTCAGCTGGTTTAGTAAGTGTCCATGTCTCACAGGCGTATGTTGCAATGAGAAAGATGCATGCTCTTAAAAATCTAATTTTTGTAGTTCTGTCTGTCCCACTTCATAATTTATTCAGCTGTTTTAGTCATTGAAGAGCAATGGATAGTCGCCGTTTAATTTCTTTCATTGTGTCACTGTTGTTGGTAATCAATGACCCAAGATATTCAACATTTTCCACCACCTCCAATTACCCCCCATTAATGTATATTTCTTTCTCCATAGTAGTTGTATCTGTATCTGTCCGACCTCACAAAGGCAATTGATTTGGTCAGTCGTGAGGGTCTGTTCAAGGCACTAAAGAAGATTGGCTGCCCACCAACTCTTCTGTCCATTGTGGAATCGTTCCACACAGGCATGACGGGTATAATCAAGTTTGATGGTGCAACTTCTGAAGAATTTGAAATCAAGAGTGGAGTTAAGCAAGGTTGTGTACTAGCTCCCACCCTCTTTGGAATATACTTTTCACTTCTACTGAAATATGCCTTTCGTGATCAGGATGGTGGTATATGTATTCACTTACGCTCAGATGGCGGCCTCTACAATGCTCAGAGACTGAAGGCCAAGAGAGGTCAATTAGCTCAGCTGGTTGGAAATAGTGAATTGGGATGATATTTAGAAGGATTGAGGATGGTTGGGGGATAGGGGAAATGTCCAATGGTGGGATCTTCCAGTGGGGGTCTACTGGGGTTCTGCACTTTACATTTGGTCTTTCCTTGTCTTACCCTAATTCAGACCGATGTGATGAGCTCCTCTGCCCCATGACAGAGTTTGGTTCACTGTCATATATCTGAGTGAGGCCGTCGGCCTACACTCATCTACTAGGGGTCAGTGTCCGGTTGCTCTCACCAGGTGTGTTCTCTCTTTCACAGGTTCCCCCAGGTTACGAAGAAAAGAAGCTGAAACATCACTGTTTACTACCAGGGATAAATTAGTGCAGGAAGAGTTATTCAGCAGCTTTTGTACTGGGCCCATGATAAAAAGGGTCTGAAGGAACATGGCTCGGTTGAGCCAAAACATATAAGTATCCAGCACATGACTTCTTAGTGATAGGGATCATGGAAGTCAGTAGTGAGATTATTTTTCCAAACCACATGTGAACAGAACACTAGTGATTGTTTTCCACATCACATGTAGAAAGAACCATAGAGAGTTTCTAAGGAACAGGAACAATGAACCTGGTTCTTTTACTAAATTACTAGATTCCCGTGGGATTGTAAACCATAACAGTGTAATTGTGAAACGATAGGACCTTTAGGAAATGAAATCACGTTATTTCAAGGGACAGTGTTCCGTGTTTTCACAAGGCAAGGATGTTTTAAGTCTCAGAACAGTAGGGACATTTTAATAACATGGGGTGTGATCGATTCAGGATTGGTGACCACGTATCTGGGTTATCAAAAGCTACAGGAGGAAGTCAACATCTAGCAGGAGGGACACATCGTTTGGTGAGGTTATCGTGTACTGAACTATGATGATGTTGTGTGGTCCTTACAGGGATGATCAGACTTTGCTCCTGAGCTGTTCGGTCTGATTCTGCAGAGACACTAGAGTATACGACATACATTCTACACATACACTTCTCACATACATACACTTTTCTTAATTAAATTAATGTGTTATTAATGTTTGGAAGCTAGAGTTGTTTAGTATGTTGTTTTGGGGAAGTGTGAGAGAGGGGGCGTGAGCCAGTGGTGCGAGAGAGAGAGAGAGAGAAAGAGGTATCCATTGACTGAAGGAGTGTGGTGGACGGAATCTGGTGGATTCTCCAGAATAATGATAGGGGGTTAAAATATAATGTGGGTGTTGATTCCCCTCACTCCAGGGACGACACTATAAAGGAAATCCACGACACTCATAAAAAAGTGGCCGGTATGGAACGCCTACATACAACTTCAAATGATAATGGGTGGAGAGTCATCAACCTGGCAGAAGCCAAAGGATTGCAGATTAGCAGTACCAGACTACAAAGAAAGGATATACACAAACAAACTTGGAAATCATGTGACAAGAGAACGTATAATCAAATAGATCATATTTTAATTAACAACAGAAATGCATCAAACATACAACAAGTTAAAAGTTATAGAGGAGCTGAGTGCCACAGCGACCACTTCCTCGTTGGAGCAAAATTTAAAATAAAACTTAAGAGAGCTTTCTATACTAAATTACAAAGATTACACCCAACATATAACAGAGAAAAACTACAAGAAATTACAGTCAAAGAGAAATTTACAGATGAAATAAAATGTAAACTTGAAACTCTGCAAAACACTTTGGAGGAAAGTGTTGACCAAACTTAGTTGAACATCAAGAATACAATTCAATCTACCGCAGAAGAATTTCTCGGTGTGTTAACCACGCATAGAAAGAACAGATGGTTCAATCAAAAATGTGAAGAAGCAGTCATTAAGAAAAAGAATGCCAGACATTTATGGTTAAATGACATCAACAACACCCAAAAGGAAGAGTAATATAGAAATGATTGTAAAGAGGCTACAACAATAGTTCGACAGCAGAAGCGAGAATATATGAGTAATATAATCAAAGATATGGAAACTAATCACCAGAAAAACGAATCAAGAAAGTTTTTTAAAGAACTGAAGTCAATGAAACGAGGGCACCAACACAACACATATGGTTTAAAAGACAAAAATGGGAATATGATAAATACCAATGAGGAAATGTGCAACACATGGAAAGAATATTTTGTTGAATTACTAAATTGTGAAGCTCCAAGTAACACTTTCCCATTGGAAGAGGTTCTAACGTGTGAACCACAAATTGAAGAACCTGCATTTGAAGAAATCCTATATGTAATCACACGACTTAAAATCAATAAGGCAACTGGGGCTGATGGAATTGCTGCTGAATTTATAAATGCAGGTGGCCATGCATTACATCTAAAGCTATACGAACTAATAATAAAAATCTGAAGGACAGAAGAATTACCCCATGACTGGAAAGAGTCATTATTGATACCTGTCTTTAAGAAAGTAGACAAGTTCCAATGTGAAAATTATAGAGGAATACCGTCCACCAGCTATAAGATACTATCCGCAGTATTACTAAATAGACTAAAACCATATTCAGAAGACATATTAGGTGACTACCAGGCGGGTTTTAGACAAAACAGATCAACAAAAGATCAGATATTTATCTTGCGACAAATAGCCGAGAAAAATTGGGAATATAAAAGAGATCTCCATAACCTTTTTGTGGATTTTAAAAAGGCTTATGATAGTGTCCATAGGAATAGTCTATGGAATGCTATGCAGGTATTTGGAATACCAAGGAAGTTAATCAACATGACCAGACTATGCATGGAAGATACTTATAATATAGTAACATATAAAGGCAGAAAATCAGACCCTTTTCCAAATAACATCTGGCTTGAAACAGGGTGATGCACTATCGCCGCTCCTTTTCAATCTGGCTCTAGAGAAAGTTGTAAGGAAGGTAAAGAAGGAATGTGATATTGGAGGAACATCCAAGCTGCTTGGTTATGCAGATGATATAGATATTATAGGGGAAAATGAACAAAAGACATTAGAAATGTTGACTCACTTAAAGGAAAAAGCCCAACAGATGGGGCTGGTTATCAACCAAGATAAGACAGAGTATATGGTAATTTCAAGAGAAGGAATGGCTAAAAACTCTGGCCACATACAAATAGATAATATGACCATTAAAAGAACGGAAACATACAAATACCTGGGTACAATCTTCAACTGCTCCAACATCATAAGGGAAGAAATACAAACTAAAATCAACTCTGGAAATAAGATATAATATGCACTACAACATCTACTAAAATCAAATGCGCTATCTCTTGACACCAAAATCACAATATACAAAACACTGATCACACCAGTTGTGCTGTATGGCTCTGAAACCTGGAGTACAACGAAAGGAGACGAAGCCTTGTTACAAACCTTTAAGAACAAAGTTTTAAGACGCATCTTTTGACCCATTAGGGATACACAAAGTGGAGAGTGGAAAAGAAGAAGTAACAAAGACATTTATGATCTGTTTAAGTCCCCGCTAATCACTGGTATCATGAAGGCTAATAGACTACAATGGCTGGGGCATATAGAAAGAATGGAAGATAATAGGGAAACAAATCACGCTTACACTCAGGAAATAAATGACCGTAGACCCCGAGGTAGACCAAGAAGACGGTGGAGAGATAATATATACACAGACCTACAAGCACTTGGAATCAACGACTGGCAAGAGAAAGTCAACCAGAGAGACGAATGGAGACGGATTGTATCTGCAGCAAAGAACCTCAATGGCTCGGAACGCTGAAGAAGAAGAAGACATATAACATTAAAGACGGTCAAAATTTGATTTACGTGCACTGAAGAGTGGGCAGATAAAATATAAATTCAACGTAGAAGTAAAGAACAGATGTGATGCATTGACCAATGTGGAAATATTATTTCAAGATGTCAGCGACAAATGGGAAATATTAAAGTAATCCAGTCAACCAAGCTGCAAGAAAACTACCCCAAAAATGAAGATGCTGGAACGTAAGAAATGGATGACGGAAGACATCTTAAAACTCATGGAAATAAGAAGAAATAACAAAAATAACAAGGAAAAATATGAAGAGATTCACATGAAAATTAGGAAACTATGCATAGAGGCAAAAGAAGTATGACTTGATTAAAATTGTAGGGAAATCGGAATCCAACACAACATACGGAATACCAAATTAGTACACAAAAGAATTAATGACATCACTAATAAAAGAACACACACACACATCAACGGGCTGCTTAACAATCAACCATGGCAAAATAATAATAGAAAAATATCAGAATTTACATGCCTGGTCAGATTATGTGAAAGGCCTTTATGATGATACAAGAGAATAACAATATGATATTCGACATAGAACCATCAATTTTGAAGATGGAAGTTCATAATGCTCTTAACCATATGAAAACTGGCAAGACCCCGGGTACAGATAACATCACAATAGAAATAATCAATGCCTTAGAAGAATATGGAATAGGCCAAGTCACTAGACTGCTTAACGCAATATACGATACCGGTGATATACCTCCTGAATTATGTAATTCTATATTTATTGCAATCATGAAGAAATCAGGAATCTTGGATTGTGATCAACATCAAACATTTAGTATAATGAGCCACATCACGAATATTTAGCTAAAAACATCATGCAAAAAGTTAGGAAGAAAATACAACCCGAAATAGGAGAAGAACAATGTGGGTTCGTAGAAGCCAAGAGTACAATAAATGCTGTATATATGCTGAGAACATTAATCGAACGTTCTATAAAAGTAAACAAAGACCTACATCTTTGCTTTATTGACTACACAAAGGCTTAAGATACAGTAAGAGTCAAGACATGTCAACATGATAGAGATGCTTGCAGATCTACAAATTGATGGGAATGATCTTAGACTTGTAAAAAAAAATATATTGGTAACAATAAGCTGCCATAAGAATTGATAATGAAAGTGGTCAATATCAGCCTATTAAGAAAGGTGTGAGACAGAGATGTATAATGTTCCCAGATCTTTTTTCCAAGTACAGTGAAAATATTTTCAGAAATGCAGAAGAAATAAATGGAATCATCATTGGAGGAAGAAACACCAATAACATTAGATATGCAGATGATACGATATTGATTGCAGACAATGAGCAGGATCTGCAACATGTGGTAGATGCGGATATTTCACACAGTGAACAACTGGGATTATAATTAAATTGTAAGAAGACACAGATTATGTTTTCCACTTTTTTTTTTTTTTAGCATATCCTTTACAGGACTTAGCTGTCAACACCAGCATCTTTCAGCTGTATGTTGATCTCTTGGCAAGATTACGCTCAGTAGTTTGCCATTGCTTTCTGAGCGGCCGGCTCAGTATCCCGCAAGTCACGAGCGGGGGTCGAACAGCCTCAGCTCTCGCTCCGCTACGAGACTCTGCGTGATAAACGGGATTACAGAGAGAAAGTGTTGTAACCCCACAGCCAGAGAGACCGGCATGTTTTCCACTAGGAAGAGAGAAATACCACAATGTCATGTACAAGTAAATGAGCATATATTTTTTAAACAAGTGAGTTAGTAAAACTATCTCGGAACAGTCATAACGTCTGATGGGAGATGCCTTGAAGAGATTAGAACAAAAATCGTCATGGCGAAGGTAGCCTGTTACAAGATGGAAAACATTGTGACCAATAAAATGATGTCATCTGCAACGAGGAAAAGAGCTTTGGAGTGCTACATAAACCATACTGTTTCCATCTGGTCTGTATATCATTGCTTGTTAGAAAGTATAGATGTGAAAAGTGGACAATAAGCAGACAAGCTGAAAAACATCTTATGGCTGTGTAAATGTGGTTTCTAAGGAAAATGCTAAGGATACCATGGACAGACAGAAGAACCAATGACCGATTCCTAAAAGAAACAAATGAAAACCGTAAACTGATTAGAAAACTTAGACGTAGACAGTCACACATTTTGGACACCATATCAGAAGAAATAAATTGGAGAACTTGGTAACAACTGGCAAGATTGAGGGGAACAGAACAAGGGAAAGACAGAGAAGTAAATACTTGGATTGCGTGGCCACGTCGTATGGTCGAGACAAGAACACAGAGCTGATCCACGACTCTGGTGATCATGTGAGATGTCAAAACATGACCCAACGTTTATGGGCATGACACATGATGATGATGATAATGATGATGATATAGTGTTACTAGCAGAAAGCGAGCAAGAATTACAAAAACTAGTTGGAACAAGTAAACAGACATAGTGCAGAATGTGACTTAGATATTCTCATCTCATCTCATCTCATCTCATCTCATCATGTTCCTCTTGTACCTTGCGGTGTCGAGATGAAGTATAAACATCGTGAGAGTGCCCGCTTATGGGCTTCTTGTATCGATATTCCTATGGACTCTGCTATTCCCTCCGTCCAACGTTTACGTGGTCGGCCTCTTCCTCTGTTTCCATCTGGTCTGTATATCATTGCTTGTTGTGGTATGCTGTTGACTGGGAACCTACTTGCATGCTTACATGCTTAGATATTAACATCCAAAAATCTAAAACTACGATAATTAGTAGTGGAAAGGAAACGTCATCAATAAACATGACAGTCAACGGGGAGATACTATAGGAAGTAACAAGTGCCTACTATATGGGACATGTAATAGCATATGATGGCAAAAGTAAAACAGAAATCAAAAAGAGAATAGGCATGGCCAATAATGCTTTCAACATCATGAAATCAGTATTAACATCTAAAGAGATTAACAACTGGTATAATGGTTACATACCTTGATGGTGTTGGAATAGTTATAGACTACTAGGAGATGTCAACCAGCCCCTACATGTTACATAAAGGTACTTCTTATGCGGGTCAAATGTAGAAGATAGCGAAGATAGTCAAGGAATTATAAATTGTTTATATTAGAAATAATATATGGACTTATAAGATCATAACATACATGTAAAACGAGAAAAGTACAAAACCAAGCTTGCACACATTCAGATTCTGCTGCACGGAAACTACGAGACAAAGTAAAGTGTAAGCAAAATATAAGTAAAGACCACACATAGAACACATAGTAATATAAAGTATATAACTGGAGATATTTTATGTACAATACATGAAACAAACAGCACAGAGTCATAAATAGCCAAAGTAACTAACAACGACTGCCTGAAAGAGGCTAATGAAACTAGAACATTATATACAACAATAAGAAAGAGACAAACAGCTCACTTTGGTCATGTGATAAGAAGAGAGGCATTGGAGAACATCATCACAACTGCTTCATGTTTTAAATTTGTTCTATTATTATTATTAGTGTTGGAACTCTTCGCTGGCTGCTGAGGATGGTGACGGAGCGCTTATGGGAATGTCCCGAATGTTGTGATGTCGGTTCCTAAATCAATCAATCATTTGTTCTACATACAAAGTGTAGTGAGCCTCTACAGTACATACGTTAACATGAGTCAATTTGAGTTTACGGTATAAAATAAAATATGAGATACTCACTTCAAATTTGATATTCATAAGTCAAAATTACATTCAGGTTTTCCTTCGTTATATTACCAACCTGGACAATGACAGGAAAAGAGAAAAGAAAAATCACAACAACAGAAATGAGGTTCCTGAGAAAAATACTCATTGTATCAAGAAAACATCAGAGCAGAAATGAAGTAATCAGGACTAAAGTGGGGGTTATAGCACTAGATTTTATTGGAAGGCAGCAAGTCAAATGGTTTGGCCATGCAAGTAGGTTACCAACTAACAGTATACCACAACAAGCAATGATGTACAGACCAGAGGGAAGCAGAGGAAGAGGCCGACCACGTAAACGATGGACGCAGGGAATAACAGAGTCCATGGGAATATCAATACATGAAGCCCATAAGCGGGCACTCTCCCGCTGCTTATACTTCACCTCGACACCGCAAGGTACAAGAGGAACATGATGAGTTGAGATGAGATGAGATTACCAATCGTCAAGAATTCGCACTAATGCAGAAGAACAGGCTACTCATTGCTTTTCTGTAAGCGAATTTTCGTGTCGGTCGAGATATTTCTTTTGTCATTACATTATTTGTTTTACTAAAAGAATCCTTTGCAATGGAGATTCTTTTCTTTCAGTTAATATAATATCAATTAATAGCCTTTTCGAGGTCCCCCCATCTCTATATCTTCTCTCTCTCCACTCTCTCTCGCTCTCTCTTGCTCGCAAATTGTGTAACTGACAAAGTGGAACAAGCTGGAACTGCAATGGCATTTGAAACTGTTTGTAATGTCAGTATACGTCATGTACTTTCAATGGGAAAAATTGACCATCCCCACGTTAGTTTTCATGAAATAAATGCATGTCACTATCTATACATTTTGACTATTGTTCCTTCTCTCTCGGATATTGATTATGGTTATTACTATTAGTTGGCTCTAACACTGTCCATTCAGCCCATGATTTATAGCTGGTGGGCAGTTCAATAATGCCTAGTGTTAGCGAGCAACTGTTGTTCACTCTTGCTCGTTCCTCTTTACAGGCTTCAGACATCAGTATATTTCAATCCAAATATTACAGAACTCACTAGAACTACATGGACAATCAAATATACTTATATTCTATCTCGAATGTCACATCATAATTATCTGAAAAAATTAATATTTCTAGCCTACTTCACAAACAATATAATATACGTAATTTACCAATACTAAAGCATGATTTCAACACTTGTGAGATCGCTTTGTTTACTCTAATGGGATTTAGCGACTGCGAAGTTTCTTACTCAATTGCTGTTCAGCATTCGTGGTTAAACTACCTTAGATCGTCTGCGAACGCGAAATAATAATGATAATGATAACAATAATAATAATAAGTTAACGTTAGTTGCATATCCGCTACAGGGCGTAGCAGTCAATTCCGGTATCCTTTGGCTTTTGTGATTCCTGGGCAAGTTTACTCTCAGTAGTTTTCCATTACTTTCTGAACAACCAGCCCTCATAACATTGTAGGGAAACCAACACGGGGTGATCTGCTTCCGACTCACCCGCAGCTGTGTTTCCAACGCGGTATGCGATTACACATTAATCGTAACAAGCCTTATAGAATTAGTTCACAAACAAACATACATGTAGTGTTTGGCACTCATAGAAGTAGGGGAAAGAAGTAGAGACCAGAGGACGCACTAGACAACATAACAATTGAAACCTATAGTTACTGACCGAAAATCAGACCGTAATGCTCTGTCAAGTATATTAAAAAAAACTTGTCGGGACGCTGTCGTCAATTCAATTGGAGGTGACAGGTTCGAATCCTGCTCGGTAATTATAACTTTCAATTTCTATTTTGTCTAGTGCGTCCTCTGGTCTCTATTTCTTACCCCTACTTATATGAGTGCCAAATAATAATGTGTGTTTATTTATTAACGAATAGTCAAAATCATAACTTATATTCTAACATAGTAAAAACAAAGATAATGCGTACAGATAAAGCTAAAGCAAATATGGAGAAAGACACACACATACATATATACACACACGTGCTCACGCACGCACGTACGCACGCAGGCTCGCTCACTCTCACGCACACACACACACACATATACACGCACACAGCTACATATATATGTTAATGAGGAAAAATTATAGGTGGTGTAAAATGTCGAATATCTTGGGTCATTAATTACCAATAATGGTGACCCGTGAAAGAAATTACAAGACCAATATCTATTGCGCTTCAAAATCTAAAACAAATTAATAAATGGTAGAGTGGTACAGATAGAACTACAACAATTTGATTTTTAAGAGCATGCATCTTTCTCATTGCAACATCTGCCCATGAGACTGGACACTTAGTAAACAATCTAAACAATGCATACATGTTTTTGAATATAAATATTATAGACTATCTTGGATACAGACAAGAACAAATGCATCAATACGACAAGAGCTCAAGATTGAAGAAGGTTGGCTACTAAAGACGATAAAACCAAGAAAATTTAAATATTTTGGTCACTTGAAACATCATGAAAGTTTGGAGGGAAGAATAGTGTTGAGTTGAGTTGAGTTAAGAACCGACATCACTGTACTCAGGACATTCCCATACGTGCTCCGCCCCTCGATCAACAGCCAGCGAAGAGTCATACTACTAATCGTTCCCACCGCTATCTGATTAAAAGTTCTCCTGAGTAGTATATAATGTGCAAACTAAGTATCAAATATGGATCCGGATCCATCTGATGACGTCATTTTTTACTATACGAAAGGTGTACCTCCATATTGATGACGTCAATAACCGGATCCATATCGGGCCACATTTTTTCAAAAATTGGCGGGTATTTTCTTGGGTCTGGGTGACCACTTCCGGTTGTCGTGATGACTACTTCCGGTCCCCGGGCGGGCGGGAGGCGGGGTGGGGTCGAGTCCCATAAAATACCTGTCGTAGGTGGATAGGTGATTATTATTAGTCATGGATCCGAGATGGAAACATCCTTTTACGGCTTTGATTGCGGGACCAACGGGGTGTGGAAAATCCGTCTTTGTGCAAAAGTTTCTTTCTCATTTATCAGACATGGTCGATCCGATCCCAGAGGAGATTATATGGTGCTACGGAGAATGGCAATCCATGTATGAGACTATGAAGGGTATTCAATTTAACGAAGGCTTACCTGATATGGAACAGTGGACGGGCCATAGACGTCGTCTAGTGGTAATAGATGACCTAATGTCCGAGACAGATGATAGGGTGACTAAGCTATTTACTAAGGGTAGTCATCATCGCAATCTCAGTGTCGTGTATATAGTCCAGAGTCTATTTGGGAAGAATAAAGAGCAAAGAACTATTAGTTTGAATTCACTTTACCTAGTGGTATTTAAGAACCCACGTGACGGGTCGCAGATTACCAACCTGGCCAAATAGATGTATCCAGGCTGCGTGTCATATGTCCAAGAGAGTTTTAAGGACGCGACAGCGGCTCCACACGGTTATTTGCTGTTTGACCTTCGACAGGAAACACCGGATCAGCTCCGCTTACGAAGTCATACTTTTTCAGATCATTGTCAAGTCGTCTACGTGCCCAAATTATATGTCCCACCGAATAAAACGTCACGGGGCCATGCTGCGATTTCTAGGCGAGGCAAAGCCGGCTGACGTGAAAACCGTAATTAAATCGGCTTCCCCAGACCTCGTCCAATCAATTTGCGAGTGATGTCACAATGTTTTAAAAGGTAATGTTCCACTGACACCGGCTCAGAAGAGACGATTGCGGCGACACAGAACAGTCTGAGAGCGCCCACGCGTAAGAAGCTATCTATCAAGAAGAGGAAACAAAATTTTGCAGCAAGGTGGTTTCATAAACGCTTTATTAGGTCCTACTCTAAACATGTTGAAAGGCGTCGTGGGGTTATAATAAAGAAAATGATCTTGATCGACCCCCGGATGCTGGAAAAACCCTACGTACCAACCGACACATTAACAGATAACTTGCGCGACTTGGATCAGCAAATGCAACAGGTTCTAGAGAACGAAGATCTACCACCTCGTGAAAAAGCCCGAGTGTATCAACAGACTTTGCAGCGGTATCTGAATCGACTTGACCAGTACAGACATAAGCCTTTAGGGACAGTGGATATCAAGGAACAAAAACCCGAAGTCACCACTTTACCGGCTTCAGTAGCCGAGACACCACTTCAAACGACGCTGGTTATTCCACCACCTATTCAATCGGTTAAAAGTCAAGTAGTCGAACAAATAGTCGAGACAACACCACCTTAAAGACTCAGGCGAAGCAGAAAGAAGAGTAGGATACCTACACCCAAGTGGGGAAAATAGCCTCGCAATTAAGAAAATATTACTACGACCCTCAGAAACTCTGAGCCTACGGCGGAGCCGCCACTCTAAAACGGAATACTGAATTGAAGAAGGTAGAGACTTGGCTACGACATCAGGATACTGTACAATACATAAACCGATCCGTCGTCGTTTCCAGAGACGTCAAACCATAACCGGTGGTATAAATCAACAGTTTCAAGCCGATTTGATAGATATGAGAAAATTACAAAGATATAATGAGGGGATGTCGTACCTAGTGACGTGTCTCGATGTGTTTAGTAAATATGCCTGGGCCATCCCGATCAAGAAGAAAACGGGGAAAGAGCTGGTGGACGCGGTGAGTAAAATGTTTGCTGATAGACAACCGATATATTTTCAGACTGATAAAGGGTCGGAATTTGTCAATCGGACTTTTTTTAAATTTCTGAAAGATCGAGGTGTGCATTTCTTTACCACTAAGAATGACGATGTGAAAGCCGCGATATTGGAAAGATTCAATTTAACCCTGAAAGAAAAATGTGGCGCTATTTCACCAAGACCAATAAACTTCGCTACATCGACGTGATAGATAAACTGATCCACAACTACAACGGCTCGTATCACAGAAGTATTCGCATGGCGCCCGTGCAAATCAATTATACGAATCAAAACGAGGCGTGGAATAACTTCTATCAGAAGACTTACGACAGAAAAGTGAAAATATTTTACAGCCGGCGATCGAGTCCGACTGGCTCAACCCAAACACCTTTTTAAAAAGGGGTATACGCCCTCCTGGACAGAAGAAATGTTTACCGTCAGTCGTATAAATCAGACCAGTCCGGTGACGTATGTGCTAAAAGACGATTCGGGGGAAGAACTTCAAGGCTCATTTTTCCGAGAAGAAATACAACTCGTCGGAGACAAGCAAGTGTACAGCGTCGAATCAGTCTTACAAGAACGACCCAGGCTAGGTGGTAAAGAGTACTTAGTCAAGTGGTTCGGGTATCCCAAGTCATTAAACAGTTGGGTCTCAGACCTAACCAGATACTAATGGAAGAAACCAACGTGGAAACTAACTCACAAAATACCACAGAAGGAGAAAGAAATTCGATCTGGTGCATGTTTGGTCGGCGAGTACCGCGACTAGAGATTGTCTTTTTCTGTCAACTGGTCGTTATATACACCGTCATTGGCGTATCACTATTTAATCTGTCTCGAGACAGCGTCGACGCAGCCGAGGGCAAGTTGTGGATCGCTCTGCTTAGCAGCTGTCTGGGTTACATGCTACCAAACCCTAAAATATGAGTTACTACGTGACATTACCGAGCAATGCTTCGCTGAACATGTTTCCCAAGAACACACCAGGTCACTATTTCGTCAAGTTACCACAGACTATTGAGATGAATCAGCATTATGAAGTGGGTCTGGCCGAAATTCAATTCCCCAACTACTACTGCCATGTGCTAGAGCATGAAGTGTGGATAAGATACATCCCACGCACCCTAGGAAATTCCAGAAAACTGTGTCCCCCAGGCCTATACAGCTCACCAGACGCGTTTATAGCGGAGCTGAATCGAATAATGAAATAATCGGAGGTGGACGACCAGCCGCGAATCAGATTCTATTTCGACAATACCTCAAAGAAAGACATCATGAAAATATTCGAAGCTGGGGCCGTGGCTATGTTTAGCGAAAAGCTGAAAGATATATTAGGACTTCACTCCTCGAAGATATCCCATGTCAACTCATTAATGGAAGGCCAAGTGGCAAGAGACTAAATAACGACCTGCAAAATATCAACGTCTACTGCGATCTCATAGCCGCGAGACCAGTCGGGGACGTCATGGTCCCACTATTGAGGACGATTCCTATCATGAGTCAGCTGTCGGCTTCGGTGTTTCGCGCCTACGACAAACCTCATTACGTGCCGCTGAGTCGTTACTCCTTCGACACGGTGGAAATCCTTTTAACCACCGATACGGGCACAAACGTCTCATTCACTTCCGGGACTTCGGTGCTGACGTTATATTTTCGAGTTCGGCGGAGATCAGACCTAGAATAATGAAATACGTGGCGCTACGTCTAAATCTCAGACTGTACGAAGACTTCTACTGTAATCAAGCTGGGCATGGCATGCCGGTCTTTGTGGCTGGTTGGAGTCAGAGAGGTCGTGGTATCGGTAGATTCTTCAGTGGACTCGGTCGCACGATTCTACCCTGGCTAAAGACAGGTGGTATGGCCCTACTCAGAGAAGGTCTCGGGACGGGTCTGCGAGTGACCCAAGATGCTTTGGCTGGTAGGAATGTTGGGGAATCTTTCAAAGACCACGCCAAGCAAGCCGGTCAGCGTCTACTGCAAGGAGCTGTCAACTACGTTAGCCAATCAGGTAGCGGTATTAGGAGAAAGTGACGCGCAGCGCCACCGGGTGAGCCCAGTAAACGTATAAAACTGACCCCCACACATCGTCGAGCTCAAAAGAAGAAGCAGCAGCATTCGGATATCTTTGCATAATGGCTCTGATTCACCCTCATTCCTGCAAGTGTCTTTATTCTTGTCTGGATTTATTTAGTGTACCACCCACGCAGACCGCCGTGGAAGAGGGATAGTTTCTGGAGATACATCCTCTAGCATCGCTAGCCCCCGGTGCACCTATAGAATTTGCCATCTCTGGTGCCAGTGAAGAGTATCTGGATTTGTTTAACACTTTCTTACACGTCAGAGCTAAAGTCACACTACCCAACGGTGACAAACTACCACCCACGGCCGATGTCGCCCCTGTCAATTATTACCTTCACAGTTTATTTTCTCAAGTGGACGTCTCACTCAACGACACGCTAATCACCCCTAGTGAAAATACCTATCCGTATAGAGCCTACTTGGAAGCGACATTGAACCATGGGGAAGAAGCCAAAAAGAGTCATCTCTCAGCCGCCGTCTATTACTATGACGCGGCCAAATTCCTCGATGACACGCAAGGCGAAAACAACAAGGGACTAAGAACACGACGTCAACTAGCCAGCGAGAGTCAAGAAATACATATGATGGGTCGACTACACGCCGACATTTTAGGACAAGACCGCTACATGATAAACTGTGTGGATGTGAAAATTAAGCTGACTCCATCCAAGGCCACCTTTAACCTCTTGGCCCCTGACTGGGCGCTTGGTTATTCATCTATTATAATGCATGCCGCGCTGGTGGTTCGTAAAGCCAGACTGAATCCGGCCATCGCGCTCGCCCACGAGAAAGCCTTGATGAGAGCCAACGCGAAATTCCCATTCAAGCGTGTAGTGCTAAAAACATTAGCTATCCCTCAGTGCATGCTATCTCACACACAAGACAATCTGTTTATGAGTCAAACACCCACTCGCGTCGTGATTGCACTTGTTACATCAGCAGCTTTTAACGGTTCCTACAGCTATAACCCGTATAATTTTCAAACTTTTGGTCTGACGTACCTGAACGTAACCGTCGACGGTCGAGCTGCCACCAGCAAGCCACTGACCATGGACTTTGAGCGCAACCAATACGTAAGAGCGTATTTTGGTACTAACCTAGCCATAGGTCTAGTGGGCAAAGACGCCGGCAACTCAATTGACTGTAATCAATTCAAGTATGGCTATACGCTGTATGCCTTTGATCTGAGTCCCAGTTTACTGGACGGAAACCAGTTTGAGATGCCAAGGACGGGACCTTTAACACTGGAATTTAAGTTCAACACACCCACCCCAGAGCCATTACACGTCATCGTCTACGCCGAGCACGACGGGATAATTGAAGTCTCCAAGACCAGACAAGTGGTAACAGATTACGCTTCATAATGAACACACAGCAGATTACCAGAATACTACTAGCTGATACGTATGTTCGTCGACTACAGATCAGAGTGTGTGCTCGAGATCAGCTACCCCGACATCTAGATAGAAGCAGACCAGCTGCTTTTATTGTAAACGCTGACCCTATCTATAGACGAGGTTCCCACTGGGTCGCCATGTACTATGACGGGTCAGGCAAATGCAAGTACTTTGACTCATTTGGTCTGCCACCCTTACACAGTGACCTGTACAATTTTATTGACCATCATTCAGACACACCGCTCATGTATAATACCCGTGTCTTACAAGATGTGTTAAGCAACGCCTGTGGCCTCTACGCTATCTATTTCATCCTGATGAAAAGTCGTGGGGCGAGCATGACCCACATTCTCCAGCCCTTCTCAAGCAAACAATGGGTCAACGATCGGCTAGTACGTCGACTAGTCATGCCATACGTAATGCAGCTGAGACGCTATAACCAGCTTACACCCTAGTATATAAACCCGACTCGAGTACCATTAGCTCATTCCGAAGATGACTACAGAACGCAACACAGCTAACTGGGTCTACCTGACTTGTAATGGTGACATTGTTAGACCAGTTGGAGATGGCGTCAAGGCCGTATTTGTCTCATCCTACAGAGGAATGACCAAGTTACACATCCGTCGATTCTTTGGTGAATCCGAGAACAGGTTTCCTGCCCCACTGGGAATGACATTTACTCGTGAAGAATATGAACAGCTAATAGCTCTGCATCGCGAGATCCTAAAAGACTTTGATAGACTCAGCCAGCAACCTATTCAAGCCAGTAAACAAGACACTAACCGAAGAAAGAAAGTCCAAGTAAAAAAGGGAACTAAACGAAGATACCCAGGCCAAAAGACTCTACCCAAGCAGACGTGTGATCATTCCCAGATGTTTGATGTACCTCATATGTGTGATCAATCCCAGATGTGTATCCGAAAGTCAGATATGTGTCTACCAAGTTCAGATGACAGCCCACAGGAGACCCAGACAATTATGTGAATAAACAATATGTATAAAGGTTTGTAAATAAAAACGAAGAAAAAAAGAAAATTTGCGTTACCTTGGTTTGTTTCTATGGGGTGTTTCTGTGCTGACTCTGGCAGATCATTTTGTTTTTTCCATAGTATATTCCACAGCTACAATCAACATGAAGAAACATCCTCGCGTACCATGAAAGATGACAACACGACAACCAGAGAGACGACAACATGAATAAACCGAGGAAAAAAATGTCAAGCATTCCACTGGATAAACCAACAAAACAAATATTTTTCGTTTCATAACTTTTATTTTTCCATTAAAACATCGTTTGCATAATATTCAATATTTTTCAATAGCACTCAATGAAAACATCTGCTTTTACACAGCAGTGACAGTCTTTTATTTTTCAATGATACAGACAAGTCACAAGGAAAGCACACATATGACCACATTGAGTCTTTTTATTTTTACAGTACACCACAATATTAATAGACCAGATAGCAAAAAGTAGAAAAAGGTAGGGGAAAAGAGTATTTACATATTTACACTTATATATCTAGGGGTGATGTGAAATAATTATCTGCTTGTACTTTTCTTTTGATGTAGAAGTATGATAAAGCCTCTCTGTGTTGATGATACGTGTACACAGAGGAACCCCGTGTCTTAAAACCTATATTTGTCCCTCCAGTCGCTGTCTGGGTGTCAAGTACATTTAGAAAATGTTTTCTGTCTAGATGCGTGTTGTGTTGCTTTGTCAGCCCTTTCGTGCTGGTCTTGGTATAGTCTCCAAAGCAGTGATAGTTCTTGCTGAATAAGGAGACCATCCCCGTTCCCTCATACTCTAACTTAAATAACCCGGGGGTTCTTTTATCGAAGACCCACTTAGCCTTACACGCGTCACAGGCTGGTACATCTCCCCTACTCCTAATAAAATCCCGTTGATGGCTATCTCAGACCTCAGACGGGGACCAGAAGCTATAGACTCTATAGAATTCTTCCTGAAGCTCCGGTCTGACGGCCTGTGCTAGGATTGGTTTGCTAAGAGCTAAATACAAGCTATCTGTGTCCATCTCACACAACTGAAAATCCTCCCTAGCTATAAACCTATCAAAAAAGTCGTAATAAAATTCTAGCATGCGGAGCTTTGCGTACTGGTACAAAAAGAAACCTATTTGCTGGGGTAGATCCCATAAGGTGGTCTTTTTCAGAGACTCTACCTCAAACATCATCTGACAACATGGTCATCTTCTTGTCTACCTCAAACATCATCTGACAACATGGTCATCTTCTTAAACAGAGGCTGATTCACCAACTTTGACGTGCCAGCCCCGCGATAATATGAAACATTGGTGTGCTTGGCCTTGTTGGTTAAAGTTTTGCAATAGGCTGCGTTTCCCAATAGTTTCATTGTCTCGGCCTTAATGGTATAGGCCGGATCGAGACCACCCTCACGTCTGGCATCAGACACCTCTTTTCCAAACCTTTCAAAACACTTCTCAGGTTTGTACTCGATGATCTGGTATATTTTGGTGACCTCTAAACCATGTGTCAGATACCATTTTAACAATGGTGTGGCCAATAGGATCTTTCCCCCACATAACTGCCTATCAGAGTCCGACGTGAGCCGTTCAACAGCTTATGGGTCTCGGCATACTTCTTCATGAGCTCTTCAATGTCGGCTCTAGACACATCAGTGTTTGTAAAGATGGGCGTCATCTCTGAAAATAGCTCTTTATACTTGTCTGGTACGTGAATGTCACACTCTATTAACCCAAACAAGGTCTCGTTTTTACCAGCCTTTATAATCTTTTCGTGGTCTATGGCCTCGTAACAATGCCAGGGTGCGACATATGGGAATGTGGTTTTTATGAAGCTCTTAATGGAGCTATTAGTCTTCTTGAGACTGCCACTCACATTCCCACATCTCCACGACCATGACGTTAACCTCTTTTTTCAGTTAATCGTGAATCTCACACGTGTTGGCATACAGTTCAGCCAACGGTTTCTGGCTCACCGGGTTAACATCATGACCACGGGTCAGCACACAGATTTCATGCCCGTGGAATAAGCATCCGTGAAACTGGTAGACAGTTCGATCGTTTTTATCCCATCCATCAACACTGATGTGTCTTTCTCCTAAGGACATCTCCCGCCCATTAAACTGGGATTTTAGCTCTATGCCTAGAGATTGTTCTACCCACGCCAAACACTCTCTGCACAGGATGATATAAATTCTGGTTTTATGGGGTTTGAACCCATCTTCTGCAATTCGTATCACAGGAAAACATATTCTGTGTCAAAGCCAACAGGTATAGAGCGTTAGCATCGTACTCTTTCACACTCTCAACTAACTTACCCCCTCGAATCCTAGTCTTACCTACCTCATGATATCTACGATATATGATCCTACAATATTTTGTCTAATTTTGGTGTGCAGATCACTCTCCTTATTGGAGCACAGGGTAAAGTAGTTGTTCTTAGGTATAGTTGTAAACAAATACCTAAGGGACACCCCGGGACAGAAATGGCATCCTTGAAAATATCTACACCTAACCCTTTGTACAATTCAACTTGTTTGTCTAATGCCCCAATAAAAGGATTTACATCCTTATTATTGTACCAACGCAAAAAGTCTGCCAGTGTGGACATATGGTTCTCGCTCCATACTCGTTGGCATTCATCGTATTCGGCAACTGAAATATTGGAGTTTTTCAGCTGCGAATGAAATGCCTCGTGTGTAGGCAAGCGAGTCTCCCCTAGTCTATTCAAGGAGGTGATGTACTCATAGCAGAACACCCCATTCGTCTCTTTGATGTCGTAAGCAGCTAAATATTTGGAATAACTAAATCCCGGGCTTAAGTAGTTAACAATGTCTAGAAATCTAAGCTTTTTGGTAGATATGGCCATTAAATTATTATTCCTTTTCACTACATAGTCAAAAGGGTCATCAGTGGCAGAGATGAAGGACATTATCAGATAAGGCTTCACTAAGTTAATGTCATAACGCCCTGAGTTGAACCCCAGGACCGGTATTTCGCGAAGGTACTCGTCTAGCCTAGCCACTAGCTTGTGCTCGTTTATAGCCTCTAAGGCAGTATACACCCAATCATGCTCTTTCCGTAATTTCGCATACGCTACATCAGCGATTTGTGTCAGATAGTCAACCATCTTCCGCACCAAGTCCTGAGGATTACCCGCTGTGATGTGGCAGACGGGGTCCTTTAAACCAGGAACATTAGAGGCTATCGACCAACTAAGGGGGACATGCTTTCCTAAAAATTTGGTGGACTTGGTTTCCCCTGGTAAATCGCTTTTCACAAAGAACGCCTCATAATCATAGGCCGCTCTGTAGGGGTAGATATAATCAGTTTTTACTGGCACACCCAATGAGCTGATGGCTTCCCATACAGTCTCAGTCTCGGAGTACACACCACTTTTATAACTGTTAACAGTTATCCCACCATTACAGCTCTGTGTATGTCTATCCATATCCCGAAAAACACTCCACAATTTCCCACACTCACTACACCCGAATGACTTGGCTACCCTATCAAGATTATTAATGTACATGAAATGATCCTTGTACAGTAACACCCACATAGTTTTAGGATGTTTCCCACAACTACGAAGTTTGGGGACCAAGGCCTGGGTCTCATTGAATTCAAAAATATCTACATTTACCCAAAAGCAGTTTTCTATTGCCGGCATGTCAATAAGTCTAACCCCAGGGAAGCTGTCTAGCGACTCTAACTTTTGATATTTCTTCCACTGGTTAGCAAATCGATATGTTGATTTCCTAAGATTTTTCACGGGTTCACGGTGAATACCGCCAGACATCGAAAGAAGCATAACATGTCAGTTTATTGCTTGTTGTGTGAGTCAAGCTGTAAAATATTGATGCCGTAATTGTGTCGTATATGGGTAGGTAAATCTTCTAAACAATACCCTATTGGGTGCTCATTTATATGATATATATAAAAACTAGTCACGGGAATTGTCTCTACCATGTACTTAGTGTCAGGTCTGTTGTGTAGGGTGTAGTTAAACATGTCATTGTCCTGAACTATGTCTACAAAGTAGTCAAAGTCGTTTTCGTGGTTAACTAGGTGGGGAATGTCGAGCTGGCATGCATTGTTCATCTGTCTCCTTATGTCGTAAGATCATGTGATGAGAATAATTTACCTTAAATCTGCATGACTGACTAGTAAATATTGGTTTTAAAGTCTCGGTCCAGTCAATTGGTTGTGTTGAGTCTGGTCGATGAAAAAATTGTAGGTCGATACATATTTGTGGATGTTCTGATGTGTCCTAAGGTAGAGCCAGACGTCTCTATATTTCTGCTGGACGTCAGGGTCGCGGATGATGTCTACAGTCTATAGTTCCTCATCTACTTCTTCATCAGTCTCTACAACGGCTTCCTCTTTTTCCACGTGATCAAATTTATTTTTTTTAGTTGATTGTGTGGGTGCTGGTGCTTTTCTTTTACGTGGTGTAGTGTCTGATGTTGATGTTGATGGTGTAGTGTCTGTAGTATCCAGTGATGATGTCTGCTGTTGTGTTTTCATGTGTGTTTTTAACGTGTCCTGTCTATTGTATAAGTTGCCACAGGTGTGGCATGTGTGCATTGTGGTAGTGTGTGCTGTCTTAATGTGGCGAGTAAGATTGGTTTTTAGTGTATTCTTTTCCACAGATAGGACAGAGAAAGACAGATGTCTGAGTAGAAGCCATAGTAGAGCAAGGAGTAGTAATTGATGATAGTGCAGCTGAGACAATAAAGGCGGTGATAGATATAGCAATAGAGCGCTTCCGGTCGTCTTCAGTACTGTCCGGGTTCTGGCAGTATACACAATAGTAGAATTTCCACCATTATTTCTCGCGTATCATATGACGTGTTGTGTGTTGCTCCAACGGTTAATATGAGCAATATCTTTCAAGCTTCTGTTACACGTATATGTATGGGACGTCAATCAGCTGTGGAGAAAAAGATATGTAACAAACAGGTTACACCCATTATTTTGCTTAAATGGTTATATAAAATTACTTCACTAAGATATACCAAAAATTGTGAATGTCACATGACCTGTAATACTATTAATGAAGGGGTATTTCGTACTTTTTGCTGCTAGAGTCTTTATATAATACCATATGACTTCGATGTAGTGGCACCAGATTCCTAACTTAGTTAAGACAGCGCATACTACTTATGACCCATAACACTATTTTATATTATAGATCATTTATATAATATAATATGACGTCAGTGGTGGCACCGGATTTCTTAGTTAATTTACGCCTGCTGTACTACTTATGATCCATAACACAGAGCACCGAGAGAACGATAGCATAATATCTCCTATGGTTGACTTTTCTTTGTAAGCAGTTCTCAGTTGACCACCTATTTTGTCTGTTGTAGACCGTGTGAATCTGATAACTTTTTGTGCGTGGTAGCCCTTTCGGGGTGGTGTCAGGTGTAAATAAATGACTTGTTAATTTCTGTAAAAGAACGAAAAACCTAGTTTTAGTAACCAGAGATAAAACACATAGAATGTAATACCATCATCTACCGACGATCACATGAAATGTCACCCACCACGCTCTCTCTCCTGCTCTGTCTTTCTAGACCTCTCTCTCTCTCTCTCTCTCTCTCTCTCTCTCTCTCTGGTTCTCTACCACGCTGTCTGCCTCTACAGCTCTCTTCCTCTGCCCATCTGTCTGTCTCCCTCTATCACTCACTCCTACACACACACACACACACACACACACACACACACACACCCCCCATCACACCACCTCAAGAGAGGATGATGGTTTTCATGTCCCCGCTTGACACCAGCGGTAGACGCCAATATGATGATGAGATGATGATGATGATGCTGATACAGTGTTAGAATTTTACCTAATGAGCAGTCCTTTCCTTTAGTTTTTCTGGTGGTGTCTTCTGCGCGATCGCTTTTACTTTCCCTAGGTTTTAGCACTTTCAATCTGTAATAACAGACGAAAGAGACACGTGAGCTTACAATGGTGACCGCTTATATTACAAATACAATAAATGACAGAGGTATTAGACACAAAAGTATAAGACAACCCTGAGCAATCTTACCAGGAGTTTGCAAGCTTAGAAAGAATATTGGGTATCTGATGCTACAGAGAGCCGTGGTGGCCTGCTAGTCGCCATGGCACCTGATGCTGATGACTGGCCACGCCTTTAGGCATACACCGCCTTCGTTCAGCTGAATTGATACCGCTTTACAGCGCTATATTATAAGGCGTTTCCAATGCTACAGAGAGCCGTTGTTACCTGCTTGCGCTAGTCGGCATGGCATCTGATGCTGATGACTGGCCACGCCTTTAGGCATACACCGCCTTCGTTCAGCTGAATTGATAACTCTTTACAGCGCTATATTATAAGGCGTTTCCGATGCTACAGAGAGCCGTAGTTACCTGCGTGCGCTAGTCACCATGGCACCTGATGCTGATGACTGGCCACGAGTTTAGGCATACACTGCCTTCGTTCAGCTGAATTGATACCTCTTTACAGCGCTATATTATAAGGGGTTTCCGATACTATAGAGAACCGTGGTTACCTGCGTGCGCTAGTCGGCATGGCACCTTATGCTGATGACTGGCCACGCCTTTAGGCATACACCGCCTTCGTTCAGCTGAATTGATAACTCTTTACAGCGCTATATTATAAGGCGTTTCCGATGCTACAGAGAGCCGTAGTTACCTGCGTGCGCTAGTCGCCATGGCACCTGATGCTGATGACTGGCCACGAGTTTAGGCATACACTGCCTTCGTTCAGCTGAATTGATACCTCTTTACAGCGCTATATTATAAGGGGTTTCCGATACTATAGAGAACCGTGGTTACCTGCGTGCGCTAGTCGGCATGGCACCTTATGCTGATGACTGGCCACGCATTTGGGCATACACCGCATTCGTTCAGCTGAATTGATTCCTCATTACAGCTCTATATTATAAGACGTTTCCGATGCTACAGAGAGCCGTAGTTAACTGCGTGCGCTAGTCGGCATGGCACCTGCTATTGAATAGAAAGAAATGAGTTGGTCCCACGTGTAAATAGTCTATGTGTGCGCACCACACAGTGGTTTTAGATTCATATTATTTACACCTCCATGTATCACACACAGTAAACAAACAAACAAACAAGCAACATTGTCAAAAGCATCCGTATTTTACTCTATTCTTTTTTACATCTGTAACTACACGTTGCAAACATTCCTCGTTTGACCACCGAGTTATAACAACGGCCCAGTGGAGATATCTGATTAGCGCCAAGTGGAGTGACCCCGGGCAGAGATACGTAGATTTCTACCGGAGATTAAAGACGACTGCGCGGAATACATTACCGGGGGAAACCCGACGGCCTGTGTGTGCTTATCTAATGGTTGGTCGCGTTGTGTACAGCGGTTCTAAAAATTCAGAAAGACGTTTTATAATTTAGTTGGATTTACAAAATAAGAAAGCTTTATTTATGTTGAAGCAGCGGGTGAGGCCTATATTCGTAGTTGGATGGATGACGTAGCCACGTGGGATATATGGTGCTCGAGTCGAATGGCATTATGGAGGCTGGGACAAATGAATGTTTATGATACTCACGCTCTCCTAGATCTCCGGCTGGGTGTGCGTTCTGCAGACTGATTATCTTCTCGCTCTCTCCGGCTGGGTGTGTGGGTTGTGCAGGTTGATTCTCTTCTGGTTCTACGGCGGGCTATAAGCGTCTCGAGTTTGATTTTCTTCAGTGGTCAGCAATAGAATGAGGCCTTAGCCATGGCGTATGGCTGTTTTATAACACCAAGTCACGTGGCATGTCTATAGCCATAAACCAGTTTAAACCGGTTTATACATAGACAACTGTTGACACGGCAATTTTACCACGAAGACATGCTGTAGAATGCAGACAGATCGTGTTCAGACATGTTTTCGGCACTGACTCATAGTTGACCGGTCACGAAAAGGGCAGCTAGCTAGGATGACAAGGTCGGGCATAGCGGTTCTAAAGATACTTAGAGGTGTGCGAAGTCCACCGACACAGAGAGAGAGAGAGAGAGAGAGAGAGAGAGAGAGAGAGAGAGAGAGAGAGAGAGAATGAGCGAGAGAGAAGTAATGAAAGAAATAAAGAAAATAATCATGTAAAGAGAATGAAAGACATAAAGAAAATAAAATGACATACACAGGTCCGCTTGGTATATTTTAAGACTCCCTGATAGAAACTAGACTTTTCATCACTCGACTATAAATCACATTTTTGAACTTTGGGCGACCTGTTGTATTTGTTATGGTGCAATGAAGGGGAGACAATTCTGTTTGTTAGGGGAAGTTATTTGTTTAATTTCATTACATATTTTTATGATTATCTTGGTAAGTTATGGCTTATTTTAAATGAGAATCGTAGTTTTATATTAACATTACAATTCTCCACTATACATACAGGAAATTTTGGCGTTTAGTTATGTTTTTAGGATTAATTTTTAATAATAATGTTTGCCTGGCTAGTATATATTTAAACCAGATTTTCACCAAGCGCTTAATGTTGATACACGGGTACTAGGGAAACCTGCCGAAGCGTGCAAAAGTTTATTCATGCGGTCATTACTTGACCTACTCGGGGTAACTCGAGAAATGGAATAAATCAATTTTCTGTTATGTTGAATTTCGATCTCCTCATCGAAGGGGGTCGATATCTACATGACTGGGGTTCGATTACACGACGTGACCACACACCGCGGTGCCCCACACCCACTCGGGCCGGATCGCATGGGATCCCGTCGGTTCGCGCGTCATCGGTTCGCCCGCTCGCCCACCCGCCCGCCTGCACGGGGACCGGAAGTAGTAATCACGACAACCGGAAGTGGGCACCCAGACCCAAGAAAATACCCGCTAATTTTTGAAAAAATGTGGTCCAATATGGATCCGGTTATTGACGTCATCAATATGGAGGTACACCTTTCGTATAGTTAAAAAATGACGTCATCAGATGGATCCGGATCCATATTTGATACTTAGTTTGCACATTATATACTACTCTCCTGGTCTTCCCTCTCAGTTTTGAGATTCTTCCATAGCCCCTGCCGTTTCCCCGCAATCTCATTCTTTCCACATATGGGTTCTCAATCTGTTCCTCCGCCTTCTCCACCTAGTCCCACAAGCGCACGACCACCTCTCCTTGTCCATAGGCAAACTACCACCAAGAGGTGTATTCCCTGCTAGCCTATCAGCCTGTACATTCTCCCGTACCCCCGCATGGCCAGGGCAAAATATCCATACAATTCTCACAATCTGTGACCTCTGAAGCGACGAGAGCCATTCCACTCGAAACATTCCTTTCTCCACCTTACTAAGCATACTCTAAAAAGTCGCTTAAAAGTCGACAGGGTCGACTTCATTGCACCGGGTTTATCCCATATGGCTCGGTCTCTTTCCTCAGCACGGAAAGCGTCGCACAAAGCACGAACTCCGTAGCTTTTAGCGACGACCAATAGGAGTCTCCGAAATATTTAGCTCGTAAACCGAACGACGCGGCCCGGAAACGAACCCACGACCTTCGGAGCACGAGTCAAACGGCTTAACCATTTCGCCACAGAGACCTTTGAATCCGTAATGAATACAACGTGTATTGCAGCGGTCTCCTCTAGCCACCGGAATGCCGCTGTTACTGCCTCCACCTCCATTCTCATACTGCAGGTCGTAGTCTCATATGTCAGACTCTCCCTTTTCAAGACTCGTCCATTAGCCTTTGCAATAAAGACCCAGCCACTACGTCTGTTTCTCACCACTGACCCATCGGTGTAGATGACTATGTCACCTTGATGTGTGTTGATCTGGATCAGCTGTTGCACTTCAAACTCAGTGCGACCCGCTGCCCATTCTCTGCACTCACAACCCAGTGTTATTGTTACATTGTGCCAGTCCGTATTCCGGACCTTCAAACCACTCTCTTTCACGATTGATGGTCTCCAGATCACACACCTGACATATAGAAAGTTCTGCCTGTGCCATTCGGGATCTGCCTCGTCTTAGTCTAAGTCCCTTGACAATATCCATTGCTGCATGCAGCGGGCGATTCCTATCTGCAGGCAACTCTCAGGTACCATGTGGCCTGAAGGACCCTATGCCTATCCGTCATTGTTGGTAGCGCCAGGATATGCCTCATGCATATAATTGCTGTGTCCTTTGTGCACCCCAGGATTAACCACATGGCAGCATTCTGTATGCGCTCCAACCTTTCAAGCTGGCTCTTTGATACTGTCAGCAGCCCCAAACCATACTCAGTGACAGAAAGTATTAACTGCTGTAAGAGCCTGTACAGCATCCTCTGATCTACCCCGGTTACTGCCATAGGCCTCAATGCATTAAGTCCCCTACCAGCCTTCACCACCAAGGCCTCCATATGATCCTTAAAAGACAAACATCTGTCACCCGGGAAGGTTAACCCGGTCAAGAAATGCCCGCAGAAGTCGGATGTGTCGGCCTAACGGCGCAAGAACGCTGCTCTGCTGTAAACAGGCATAACGCAGTCACGTCCGAAAAAAAAAAATCTGGAGATGATGGGCTACTCATATGTGGAGACTTCAATGCGAGGAACAGAGATTAGGACAGTAGTGGAGAAAACCGACAGGGAATTTCCCTTGCAGAGGCCATGGTGGACTCCGATGAGGTCTGCATAAATGATGGTAGGCCGACTAGAATGGGAATGAGGCCTGGTGATGCAGACAATGCTATTGACTTGGCACTTGTCTCCCAGTCATCAGTCCTTGATGTAAAGTGGACTGTTTTGAATGACCATGCTAGTGATCACATTCCATGCGCAGTCCTGATCTATAAATCCAGGAAAATTAAGGCTGGGAGAGCGCGCAAGTCCTTCCAGTATGAGTGGACCGACAGCCGTCTTGGACGCCTCAGACAGGGGGGTTGTAACAGGACTGTTAAAACCCCTCTTTTGCAGCCCCCATGGTGGACCCCAATAGTAGACCATGCTTGGAAAGCAAAGAAAGCTGCAGTGAATCAGCTAAAGAAAGTGCGACAGACACCTCGAAGTCACGAGAGGAAGTGGACCTAGCGGAAAATGTCAAGAAAGACAAGGTGGAGGTTTTCAAGCGCTGTGCTGCAGAGGCCAAAAAGGCAAAATGGGAATGTTTCACGAAGGAGATTGGAGGTGATAAAACTTGGCGAAAATTCTGGAAACTGCAGAGACAAATACAAAGAAAAGATCGGCCTATGACAGTGGGAACAATTTATAGAGATGTTGGTGTGCTCGTGACAACAGACAAAGAGAAAGTGGAAAGTTTCTCCAGAGATTTTTAGAGCAGACCAATAATGATTATGCGGACACCAGGAATGCAGTTAGAGAGGAGTTATCTGACACCATAAAGAATATGCATTATGAAGAAATCATACGGGTTGAAAATGTTAAACATATTTTGAAAAGGGCAAAAGACCAGGGCCTGATGGGGTCAAGTAAGGCCACATGAAGGCGTTAAGCGGTGTAGACCTGAAGGAGATGACCGACTGCTTTAACCAGAGCATTAGGACAGCATCAGTACCGCAGGATTGGGTATACAGCTATCTCATCCCTCTCCCAAAACCATTCAAGGATCATTCAAAGCTTGGCGGCTTTAGAATCATCACCCTTCAAAATACATTTGGAAAGGTTCTAGAGAAGATAGTCATTGTCAAGCTGCAAGAGTTTTTGGAAAGGGGGAAGCTTCTTCCAAGAGGCCTGGGGAGCTACAGGCCAGGAAAAGATACCTGGTCAAATGCAGCCACTTGTGCCTTTGACGTGTATGAGGGGTTCCAGAGTAGACAGGAAACGATGGCGGTAGCGCTTGATCTCGGGGATGCGTACAGAATTCGATATGATATTTTGATGACCGCACTGATGGAAAAGGGGGTCAATCCCTGGTTGGTGAATTGGATAGCGGCCGTTCTGGACTCTCGTCGGGTTGCTCTCTGTCTGGGTGCATGGATCTCAGAGCCACATATTTTAACCCCAGGACTACCACAGGGATCCGCAATCTCATCGGTGCTCTGTAACGTGTATACGAGCAAGATTGCAAACCTAGAAGCACCAGGGGTTTGAAGGATACTAACATTTGCAGATGATATTCTTGCATATAGGCAGGGGAACGAACGAACGAACTTTATTTTAAAAGGGTAACAAATTGGGCACGCAAGCCCGTCTTATATTCGGCCCTTTCGATCACTCATCTTTCATTCATCACATGTGCATGTTACATTTACATAGGAAAAAAAAACATTGTCAAATGGATTTTGTAAGCATAAACAATGCATATTACGAATGGTACATTCACATGAAAAAAAAAACATTGTCAAATAAAGTTGTAAACATAAACAGTGCATATTGCTATGTTGTGAGATACATCCTCCATCCACCCTTACACCCCGCAGCCACCCACACATCCCGCAGCCACCCACACATACCTCCAACCACTCACACAGACTCAGGCAAACATACATGCCGCCACCCAACCACTGAACCCCCACCCACACACATTTCCCCACCCACACAAACATCTCCCACCTATCCCATAACCGACACGCAAACACCCACCTACAGAGATAGGGAGCAAACATCCCAGGAGCTACAGGCGACAGTAGACAAAGTGTTGCACTGAAATGAGTGCTATCATTCACCCGGAAAAGGCAGCTGTTTTGTGGTGCTCTCTGGACAACAGGATTGTGAGTGCTGATGTCCCGAGCCTCACGATAGATAGTAGAAACGTCAACAGAGAGATCAAAATGAAGTATCTGGGAGCCTGTCCTTCAAGGACCTTGGGGAGACGGTTGTGACAAGATCTCAAAAGGGACTCGATGCACTTAAAACATTGGCTGCAATGGACACAGAGCAGAGAATGCTTTTCACCCTCTACCACCACTTGATCCTCTCAGTGATTGATTATGGGCTAGGACTGACTGCTCACTGTCTCAAAGAGTCAGTTGGTGAAGTTAGAGCGCATACAGAACGAAGCTATGCGGTTCATTCTGGGATGGATGCACCAGAAACACCTCAGTAGTGTGTATGGGTTACATCCTTGGTTTGCCGACTGTTGCAGGTAGGCTCAAGGTGATGCAGGTGAAGGCATACCTCAGAGTAGCTGCAGACACAGATCACCCTTTGCGTGAGGCGTTGGACGCAGTTAAGTGTCAGCGACTGATAAGAGGGAAATCATTGATGGCTCAGGCGGAGGATACGAACAGACATGTGTGCATCTTGGAGAGAATTAAACGAGGAGAGGAGTGGGTCAGAGTGCCAGCGGAGCAGTCAGACTTGTGCATAGTTATAATCACATTGAGCCGGGAGTGCAGGGAGTGGCCAGCAGGGACCACGGAAGTGGAAATCCAGCAACTAATACAGGATAATGCTAGCTCGGGTGATGTGATTATCTACACAGATGGTTCGGCGTCGAGAGGTAGGAGAAATGCCTGGGGTTCATAGCAAAATCTAATGGCCGACGTTTGGTGCAGGAAAGACGTTATAACAACATCAAGCTTTAGAATGGAGGTGATGGCGGTCACTGCAGCTTTCCGCTGGATCGATAATACGACACACACACACACACACACACACACACACACACACACACACACACACACACCACACACACACACACACACACACACACATCGTTATTGTAACTGACTCAGAAAGCATGCTGAAGAAGGTGAGGACAGGCTTGCTTCGCTTCGGAGGTCACGAGTGTCAAGCATCGCCTGGATCTTTTCTCCGGGGCATGCCGGTGTGCTGGGGAATGAACAGGCGGGCAGACTGGCTGGCTCTGCAAAACTTGGTGGAGTATTGATGCATGACAAGGCAGACGTGGTTGCGGCCTTGTGGGAGCACGTGTACACCTCAGAGGTGCAAATGGATCATCATGGTCTGGCAAGAATGAGGCAGCGAGGAGTGACGAGGGGATTTGTCCGACGCTAGACGCTCAGTGGAAAGGCGAGACGGACATATAATCAGATTGCTACTGATACTTTTGGTGTTGGAACTCTTCGCTGGCTGCTGAGGATGGAGACGGACCGCCTATGGGAATGTCCCGAATGCTGGATGTCGGTTCCTAGATCAATCCACCCACCTATGAATGAATGAATGAATGAATGAATGAATGAATGAATCATTTTCTCCTTTGTCTTTATTCCATTTCTGATATTTGCCCTCCATGCAACACGTTCAGCGGCGACTTGCTCCCAATATTTCTTAATGTTATTAAATTTTCCATCCCCACTAAAAGTTCTTATATTACAAGTTCCCACTTTCAATGTTGATACTCTTTTGCACTTAGTCGCCTGCTGACGGTCTGGAATCACCTCGTGCAATTGACTGTTGTTTGTCCATCAAGAATGATGATGACCATTCATTTCATCCAGTGGGGTTGAAAGTATTGAACCGTGAGTTCTAAGATGGCTGGTGAGGCATAATTTGGCTCGAAATGTTCTTTGACAAAGTGGGCAAAGAATGCTTGACGTTCCAGGAGGAGGAGGAGGATCTCCTGCAGTGGTTTTTCTGTCCAGCCTTTTCTTCACAGCTCTTGCAGTCCTCGTTGCTTCACAAGTGACTGCACCCTTATGTAATGATGTACCCCACGTATTACGGTCTTTAGCAGCAGTCTCCCAAGTGTCAAGATGAATTCCAAAAGCTTTTAGAGAGATTTTAAGAGTGTAAACAAAATCGGGTAAACAAAATATACCGACGAGTCTCCTTTGATCGGGGGAAATACTTCCCCTGCATTCAATGAATTTCGGTCGGCGTTTGATCTGTGGAACGTTTCCCTACAACAAAGTGTCGCAGTGGGTAGAGACGGCTGTCTCCGACAATCTATCATGCTGGTTCGACATCTCCGGTAATTCCGTGACAAAGAAGAAGAAGAAGAAGAAGAAGAAGAAGAAGAAGAAGAAGAAGAAGAAGAAGAAGAAGAAGAAGAAGAAGAAGAAGAAGAAGAAGAAGAAGAAGAAGAAGAAGAAGAAGAAGAAGGAGGAGGAGGAGGAGGGGGAGGAGGAGAAGAAGAAGAAGAAGAAGAAGAAGAAGAAGAAGAAGAAGAAGAAGAAGAAGAAGAAGAAGAAGAAGAAGAAGAAGAAGAAGAAGAAGAAGAAGAAGAAGAAGAAGAAGAAGAAGAAAAGTGTGGATACTGGACATGGACGCTCTTTCTAGAACTTCAGTGTCTGGGATCTTGTTTTGCCATTTGATCTTCAATATCTTCCTAAGGCAGAGTGTGCAAGTGATTTAATTTCCTAGTATGTCGCTGACAAACAGTCCATGTTTCACAAGCATATGGCAGTGTGGATAATACAACTGCTTTATAGACTTTCAGCTTTCTTTGCAGGCGTATTCTATTTCTGCCCCATACATTCTTGTACATTCTGCCAAAGGCCGAGACAGCAGAGAAGAAGGAGGAGAAAGACACCAGAGTCGGAAACACCGACTCAAAAACAGTCCGATGGGTCGTCAAGCGGATACCAATGGAGCTCACAGACGAAGAAATCCCGAAGCAGCTACGAGAAGAGAATCTTCACATTCGATTCTTGAAGGCGGAGCGGCTCCTCACCTACTCCAAGATTCCTACAACCTTGGCAGTGGTGACATCGGAGGGCAGCGAGATGCCGACCACAGTATCATTCAACAAGAGAATGCAGCAACCAGAGAGATTCATCCCAAGAATCACGCAATGTTCCAGATGTCAGAAGGCCAGCCACAGTAGAGCTACGTGTCGCAGTAAGACGGAAATATGCCGATACTGCGCCGATCACCACGCCTTCAAGGAGTGTCCGCTGGCCAAGCTGGACACGGACTTCCGAGCACCCAACAACAAAAGAAAGTGCGCCAACTGCCTGGGCAAACATGGAGCAAGATACCTGGGCTGTCCTTATCTGCAAAGACACAGAGGCGTCTTAAAGATCGCCACCATCACAAAGACACCATTCAAGGAAGCAATGCGGAGGGGCGAGACAGCCACGGGTATTGCACAAGCTGAAAGTGATCAACTTCAAAAGCAGATAGACGAGTTGAAGAAGCAAGTCAAAGCACTGCTGACGCCGACTCCGACCAGCGATAATGAGAAGCTGCTGGCCGACATGAAAGAAATCCAGCTCAACATCAAACAAGAGATTCAGCGCGTGGCTGAGATGAAGAAGGAGAACGAAGAAATCCTACAAATGATCAAGACCGAAAGAGAATTGCATAGAGCTGAAATGGAACTCTATCAAAACAAACCAACAGAAGCCACACAAGAACTCACAGAGAAACCGCAAGAAGAAAACCAAGAGACCGAGCCTGAACCGCAAGCTAAAGCCAGCAGCCCAACCACAACGCCCAAGAGGGATACCGTCGGATCTCTGAAGGAGGCACAGAATACCCAGTCAACAAGGAGGAACTCAAGCGCGAGGAATTCAGAAGGCGCTGGGAAGAAATAGAAAAGAAGAAGCCTAAGAACCTCCGGGGGAAACCGATGGTATACCCAGTCTTACACTACGACTGTGAGAACGACTTCGAGTACCATATAGATGACGGTAAAATCGTCCCATGGCTGACCACGGAGGAAGAAAACTTTAGGCAGCAGATACGCAAACGCGACAGTGAAAACAGGCACAAGGAGGAAAATGAAAACGTCGAAAAGCTCCTACAGAAAATACACAAAAAAGGAATCAAAAAGACCAAATAAAAAGTCCCTTTAAGGACTGCAACCAGTCAAGCCAGGAGCCTGCACCAACAAAGAAAACAAGAGGAAACATGCACAAAGGACAGCCGCCGACCGATACCCCAGCTGGAGAGGGATAACGAAAAGTCCTTATAAGGACTGCAGTCAGTCAAGCCAGACGAGCCAGGAGCCTACTCAAACAAAGAAAACCACAAGAACAGACGAGCACAAAGGATAGCCGCCGACCGACCCCCCAGCTGACGTCACAGACACAAACGATACATAACCAGTCCGAGATAGGACTCACAAGACAAGAATTAGGGTGAATAAACCCACAAAAACCACGGCTCTCAACAATAACCACAGCTGATGAAGCAGGTCATGAGTGACATAAATCTTTCCAGTTGTTACAATATGTTCTATTTTTTGTGTGTTTGTTTTAAATGATGGTTGTTTCTTTCTGATGTTTGTGATAAGTTGTCTTTGTGTCTTAACCTTTTTAAAAATGCTTTGAGTACTCATTTTGGCTGCTCACATAATTTTCAGCATTCTTCTGTAAAACAGCTTTTTGAAGCTTCAAGAGACTGTTTTGCATGTTTACTAATCATCCAGGATTCACTGAGGGCACATAAGGCAACATAAACATTTAAAGCTGTAAGCACACAGGGATTCAAACCTGCTCGTCTAAATACACTTGTTCCCTCAGAGAGACACAGTCATCAGTTGGAGATGGCACTTCCAATCCCAGAATTATATTGCTTTAAATGGAGTCTGTAGCTTATCAGATAACAAGACATGTAGTTTCATAATACCCCGGCAACCTAATTAAGGGTTTGAAATTAGCCATGGGCGATTAGCAAGCAGACCACTTTGCTCTGATTTCCATGGTATGAGACGTCAGTCGTTCAGAAAACAATAGCAAACTACTGAACTAACATTGTCTAGTAACCAATATAAAATGACACAAAGTAGTGCAGCTTTACAAAACAGATTTACGACACATACAGGATGTTGCGGCAATTAGCCTTCATCAGCAAACACATTCACAAAACACACCACATACATGCGGCTAATCGCCGCAACGTCCTGTATGTGTTATAATTCTGTTTGTTATGTAAAGCTGCACTACTTTGTGTCATTTTATATTCTTTACATTTTCACAGCTTTACCGCAGTTCCACCAAATTTTATTCATATTTTTACCTAGTAAGTAACAAACAGCCATTAAATGCTGGTGTTGACTGAAACATCCTGTAAAGGACATGCCACTAACTATTGCTTCAAATGTCTATACTGTCTAATGTGTCCTCTTAAATCTACTTAAAATTTAGATTTAATTAAGACTGTTATTTTGTTTAAACTTCATTTGTAAACTATTCTAAGGACCTTAAGATTCAATGAAATTAAACAGGTTATAACCAGCTGAGTAAACACGTGTTTCTTCAGTATTCTTCATCACCAAGCATATGTGAGTTAAGCAAACAAACTGTTGAACATGGTCAACAGCACAGACAGCAAATTAAGTAAGACATATTGATCCACTGAATCAATACTAAACCTAAAGCCGTATGGAACAAAAGAGGAACTTCAAAATATGATTGAGTTTTTCATGAGAACTTGCTCCAACAGTGTAAACATCAAGGCGACCACTAGAAGAACAACATGAAATGTATATCCTCCAATGAACTCAAGCCAAGCCCTTTGTAGACTTGTACATGATTGGTTGGATTTTACAGCTACACTTTTCTACAGAATGAGGTAGTCAGTCTCACACCAACCCTTGGTTGCCTTTTACAACATGCTGTGTCCCTATTCTTTGTTTCCCTGGTTCCACATGGGTGGAAATGTATACTAGAGAACTTTAATAACCCTTAACTTTAAGTTCATTAAGAAAGACATGGGGACAACCCAGCCTTACCTTTTCCAGAAAATTCATGATTCTTGTAATGTGGTTGTCTGAATTGGCCTCATTCTTGTGTCTCTCAATGGCAGACAAAAGTTCGGTCTCTTGATCTAATAGCATGCACATGGCAGCTTTACGTTCAGCTCCAGTCAGAGAGGAGTTGATTCTTTCCATTTCTTCCTTGCGCCATTCTGATATCAGAACCAAATAAATGGTGGGTCGACATATATTTAAAGCAAGCATTCACACACCCATGAACATGTACACATATATATGTATACATATGAAAACATAGACACACATAAATACAAGGTCGCGCCGTGTTCAGTGAACATATATGCCAGTCTGATGGCCTTGGGTTCAAATCCCCTTTAGGGAAGAATTTTTTGATGACCCTATCGCTTCAACATTCACCCAGCATCTCTCTGCTGAATTCACAGAGGCTCTAGCTTCTTAATTCCCCCCTGGTTCATGAATTCACCCAGCTTCTGACACCAGGATTCACCCAGCATCTCTCTGCTGAATTCACCAAGGCTCTAGCTCCTGAATTCCCCCAGTATCTGGCTCTTGAATTCACCCAGAATCTAGCTCCATAATTCACCAAGGCTCTGGTTCATGAATTCACACAGCCTCTGACACCAGGATTCACCCAGCATCTGGCTCCAAGATCCACCTAACATCTGACTCCAAGATCCACCCAGCTTCTTTCTCCTGAATTCACCCAACATCTGGCTCTAGGATTCACCAAGCATCTGACTACAGGGTTTACTCAATGTCTGGCTCCAGGATTCACCCAATGCCTGGCTCCACGAATCACTCAGCTTCATTAAAAAGACAAGATACAAGAATATTTAAACATAAGAGGCAACAGGGCTTGTATACTACTGACCACATTGCTCGTAGTCCCATTCATCATGAAAACATGGGCCTAGAACCATATTCTCAAAATGGAACTATGACATAGAAATGGGGTCTTTTACCATTTCATACACATATGCCATATTAATAAAAACATTATTCTTGTAACTATATACACAAACAATTCATAACCATCATGTAGCAGAACATTATTCTGTCAGTCTTCTGGAAGACACTTGATTCTTCACCAGTTGCCTTCCCTGTCATGTGTACTTTCATACCCAGGGTGTCTTTAATGGCCTGATTTGATTGTGTAGTTTTGATCAGAGCCTGCCTCATCTTACAGGCACCACACCCTACACAGTCATGTTCATCAACCATTGGCTCATCTTCCAGGCACCACGCCTTCCACTGTCACATTACTCAGCCATTGGCTCATCTTCCAGGCACCACGCCTTCCACTGTCACGTTGGTCAGCCATTGGCTCATCTTCCAGGCACCACGCCTTCCACTGTCACGTTGGTCAGCCATTGGCTCATCTTCCATGCACCCCATCTTCCACTGTCACATTACTCAGCCATTGGCTCATCTTCCAGGCACCATGCCTTCCACTGTCACGTTGGTCAGCCATTGGCTCATCTTCCAGGCACCACGCCTTCCACTGTCACGTTACTCAGCCATTGGCTTATCTTCCATGCACCCCATCTTCCACTGTCA
Source organism: Cepaea hortensis (assembly GCA_963921405.1). NCBI lineage: Eukaryota > Metazoa > Mollusca > Gastropoda > Stylommatophora > Helicidae > Cepaea > Cepaea hortensis. The sequence goes on from OY992887.1 coordinate 67,987,460, forward strand.
CGCTACTCAGCCATTAGCTCATCTTCCAGGCACCATGCCTTCCACTGTCACATTGGTCGGCCATTGGCTCATCTTCCATGCACCACGCCTTCATGTAAGTTTGTCCGTGTAATATCTTTCATTACTGTTCTTTCTAAACCACAGCAACATTTGCTGTTACCAAAGATTTCAGTTTCCGTGACCTGATGCTGCTTATAAGCTACATTTCTTTAATGTTCAGATCTTGTAGAATGTCTGTATTTTGTTTCCATTTGATCCATGGGATTCTAAGAATTTTCTTTGTAGTATATTCATGCTGGATTATAGTTCAGTTGACACATCATCACAGCCAGGCAACTTCTCTTTCTTCAGACTTTGTATTGATACCATATTTCCTGTAACAAAGGCTACTCTTCATGTTTTGTTACAGTGTCTGGGTTCTTTGTCATAAACCAAAAATTACTGCCTTAAAATTGAACACAGTAAGATATACTTGCAAGCATTCTAGAAAACAGAGCTAAATACATTGTTGGGTTAACTATTCCTCCTCCTTCTCTTCTTCCTCTTTTCTGGGTACCTAGTCTGAAGCAGGCATCGGTGATCATGATTCTCCATAAAACATGATTATTGTACATAGCATATAATGTGTTGTTATATATACCAGTTGTCTGTATTCAATCTCCAGCAGAGTTAGGATTATTTTTTCCCTACGAGTACAGCTCTGGGGGTCAATCCAGATTCTTAAAAATGAGGACCAGACACATTTCAGAATTTTCTGGGAATTGTCTCGAAAGAAAGGAAGAATGAAAAACAGACAGTGAAGAGAACTAGTCACCTCATTCTATATGTTAAGGTCTAGAATATGTGATGACCTAACACTTCACACTCCAACAGTAATATACATATATATATTCTGGTAAGGTGATGGTAAGGTAGGAGGCTCAAACCCTACACTAGCATTAAGCTGGTCTGAAACGATTTCTTGTTCAGAAAGCAATGGCAAACTACTAAACGTATAATTGCCCAGAAATTTGACCTGGAGTTGATTGCAATGAACGTGCAACATTTTTATATGTATATACAAAACTACAATTTTAAAACTTGGAAATTATCCAAATCACACTTTTGCAAAATCAATATCTGTGAGATAAGATACCTGAAGAGAGCTGCCAACTTAACAATCCGAGACCAAGTAAGAAATGTTATCAGACAGACAGTGGGATCAACATTTTGTGCCACATTTATTGAAAGACAGAAGATCAAGTGGTTTCGTCATCTCATAAGAATGCAACACATCAACTACCATCATTGGCCCTATATTAATAATAATCTCCAACGAGAGCAAGAGGACACCCGAGAATAAAATGGATTGACGACATCAAAGACATTGTAGAATTATACGGAATGACACTATCCAGTACAACCCTCCAGGCGCTGGAGTGCCAATTATTCCTCCCCATGATGTTTGACAGCAAAAGTGGAAGATGATGATGATGATGATGATGATGATGATGATGATGATGATGATGATGATGATAGATTTAACATGATCAAATAATGCTTTTGTAATAATCCCATTTTCTATTAATGAGCAGATAAACAAACTGTAACACATTGGCTAACAAACACATTCTCTAAACAGTTATTTTATCTATCAAAAACATGCTTTCTATCCAGTTAATCTATATATCAATTCTGTCAGTAGATCTACATTCTAAATAGTAAATCAATCTATCAAGAAACATACTTTCTAAACAGTTAATCAATCTATCAAAGTCTGCCTGTGTTTTTGGATTGATTCTTCGTGCATATTCTCGTTGAATGCGCTCTTCTTTTTCTTTCTTCTTTCGCAATTCCTCCAGCCTCTCCCATTCCAGCCTATTTTCTTTGTCTTCTTTCAGTTTCTTCACATAACGTTTAGCTAGCCAGCGACGAAAGTTTTTTTGTAATATAATTACCTGTGAATAGACACAAATAATTAACTTTACACTTCATTGCATTTTGTAACACATTTTCACAGATAATTTATTTAATCACATAAAAAAGACAATGAAATTTATGAGGCATATCCATATAAGGGTAAGTAAAGTCAGCAAAGAACCATCTTACGATCCTTAATGCACGTTGGACATATGGTGTTAGACTCTGTCAGTCAATGTCAGGTTTTAGTCAGATATGAAAGAGCTGCTGTATGACAGTAGACGATACTACCTGCTTTCTGTTAGCGCTGAATGTAGGGCGGTGCTCACCAAACCTAACATCCAACATTGTGCCAGCGGCTTTGGACGAAGGAGCACAATTGGGAGGGTACAAACCTTATCCTAGTGCGAGGAAATGCAACCTAACGACTAAATGTCATGGCAGGAGAGACCAGGTTCTAAGCCTTGGTTGGAAACTGGTATAGGATTGAAGCTCCAACAGGCAGACAGAGCATTGCTTTGCTGATCTGGCAGCTTCTGCAGCTGGTCTCGTTTCAGATGCATTGGTGTTACCTTTCCTCTACAGTAAAATTACAGGCCAAAAGAGGGATCATGCCTCATGGGCAACACAAGGTCTTTACAATTCAGCCCAGGCTTTGTGCTATAGAGAGATATAACATCATCCCTGGTCCCCACCATAGGTTGTAGTTATTATGCCTTTTTGAAGCACTATGTAACAAACGGAACTCAGTAGGTGATGTATCACGCTAGTGTGTGTGCATCCTGAGACATTTCCTGATACCTATTTTAGACTGGGTCACCGTGGGAGCCCAGGTCAATTAAAAAACTCTGCCTCAATCTGGATTCAAACACATGACAACCAGGCCAGCAGGCGAGCATCTAGCCACTGCGATACCGCAGCTTCTCAAACAAGTCCCATACAGGAGACTTCTTGGGTATGTGAAATGTTAGGAGCATACCATTTTGTGGGCATTTTATAGATAAATGAAGTCTCAGGAACGTAACATTATGTAGGCATTTTGTAGACATGTGAAGTTTAGGAACATAACATTTTGTAATGCATTGTGTAGATATGTGAAGTGTTAGGAACATAACATTTTGTAGGCATTTTGTAGATATGTGAAGTGTTAGGCATTGTGTAGACATGTGAAGTGTTAGGAACATAACATCTTGTAGGCATTTTGTAGATATGTGACGTTTTGGGAATATAACATTTTGTGAGGAACAGACACAAAGGGGTGGAACAGAGAAATTAGTCTTAGATGGAAAAATAGTCAGCAAGAGAGGCAGAGAAAAACAGAGAAAGATCTATGTGGAATGCTTAAACAACTAGGCCAGAAATAATAACATTAACAACATCAACTTCAATAAATGATCAGATGACAGAGAGGATTGGTCAGTTATTATGGCCAGTCTCAGCTACTGACCAGGAACCAGAAGAAGATATACCAAGCAAATCACCATATACTTCCATTGTTCAGTTTGTCCATTCATGACTAGAACAATATTTTTAGCATTCTTAATAAAGAAAGATCTTCTTATTTCTTCTTCTTCTTACACTCTTTATCCCTTCAGTGAGGCAATGGCTCTCAACCAAGTCACTCCAAGCCATCCTAATTCTTATCTTAGCTATTCCATGCAACTCCGTCCATATCCTCCCCATAGTAAAGTAATTAATTGTGTGAGTAAATACTGCACATTTAAGTCTCATACTTACTTCCAATACACTCCAGGATAGAGGAAAATTAACTAATTATGAAAATAAATACTACAAGCTAAAGTTAAAACTTACTTTCCAGACTGTTCTGGAAGGAAGGCATACAACTAATTAAGCAAGTATACGGTATAAAATGATGTTATAAACTTAATTTTCAGTGCTGCCCAAGGAAGTTTCTACAAGCCAAAACCACAAACTTACTTCTAACACTTCAGTGAAGAGGAAAATTAACTAACTATGAAAGTAAATACTTCATAATAAAGTTACAAGCTTACTTTCTAACAATTCATTTATTTGGTTTTCTCCGGGATTTGAGATTTAAACATTGAGCACAACCCACTACTGGCAACAATTCCCAGGGAAGCAGTTAACTAAGTAAATACAAACTACAGATTGACATCACAAATTACTTTGCTGAGTATCATTGCCCAGTGCTCATCAGCTGTTACATAATCTCCTGGGGCCATGAGTTTATCATCCAAGTTACTGATGTACACTCCAATACCAGTCATTTGGGTGCTCGTGTTATTGTTGGTTTGTTGAAACTGAAATAAGAACAGAAGCTAAATATGTATAGCCCAGATCTTGCCTGTTCAATGACATTATAAATTAAGCAGAAAAAGTAAAGTTGTAACCTACCATGCTTGTTGTAAGAGGGGACTAAGGAGGTTTGACATGGAACTGGTTACCTACCCCATAGAAAACTTTAGCTACAAGATCAAACCAACTATCAACAAGTCTAAGAAAATGGAAGGAAAAATAACTCAACCAACCAAGATGAAAGAAAGCTCTGCTAGAAGAAGCATGATGCGATGTAGAGAAGATCATAAAGTGTCTGGATCACTGACTTACCTTCTTTCACCTAGAAAAATCTCCAGAATTGGCACCTGGAATGTTAGAACATGCATAAAATAGGACAGACAGCAAGAATAGAAGGTGGAGAGGAACTATTATATGATTAGCATTTGGAGATTATGCAAAACAAAATGGAAGGAAGCATCTAAACACAGATTATATCTCTCAAGGTTAAAGGAACAGCACTGATGCTATCTAAAGAAGCAGAGAAAGCACTAATAAAGTGAGAAGAAATGAGTTCTTGAGGCATAAGCAACATTTATGACCCAAAAAAAAGAAAGTAAACATGAATGTCAATCAGTGTTACACACCATCAAAGAACAAGGATCAAACAATTAAGGGGGAATTTTACATGCAAATTTAAAGTACAACAAAGAAATGGCAATATAAACATTTTAATGGGTGAATTTTAATGGGTCAAGATAGGAGTGGAAAACATAAATTATGATGAGATCATGGGGAGAACATGGACTTGGGGTAATGAATGAAAATGGAGAATTATTCAACAATTGTTGCGCCTTGATTCAATATGTCATAGACAAAAGTGTTTTCCCACATAAAAGAGTACATAAAGCAACATGAGTATCTTCTTCTTTTTTTTTGTCCTTTAATCTCCCATTGGGGCATAGGCTTTCAACCAACTCACTCCAAGCCCTCCTATCCTTGGCTATCACATACAACTCTGCCCATGCCCTCCCATATTATTCATTTATGTCTCTAATTCTCTTCTCTATTTATTTTTAGGCCTTTCCATATTTTGTTTGCCCTGTGAATTCTAGACAAAGGAATATTTAGTTATATTATTCTCAAGTCTTCTCTTAGTTTAGTTTAGTCGATGGATCAACATTATGGCACACGGGTGTAACCCATAAGTGCTCCATTCTACTCCTAACTCAAGCCTGAGTCCAGAGAATCTCAGCTCAGTACACGAACTCCATAGTTCCGGTGAGGATCCTGAAATACTTTGGGTAAATTTTAAACTCAACATTTTGCCTGGGCAGCGTCGTTAGGCTACTCTTTTTCGATTTCCAACTGCCAAGGGATTTTTTTACATGCGCAACAATACACACAGGCATCCGATCTCACTACCCAGAGACCAGGGGAAATTTTGTTACTAGACGTCCATGTGAAAAAATCCCGGTCCTCACCAGGGCTTAAACCTAAGACCTCCAACGCTTGAGGCGGACACCATACCTCAAGACCACTTAGCCCCCGCTGTTTTCTCTATGTGTGTCATATCCAGTGCTCGCATCCTTTCCTGACCTTTCTGGATTCACTGGTGTTTATCTAGTTCTCCTCATGAGCTCCATATTGGTGATTCTGTCATTATGTTATTATTATATTATAGGTATCACCGGATCACAATATAAAAAATCAAACTGACCACATCTGAAAAAGTGAAAAAGTAAAGGACCATTTCCCATGTCTTGACATGTATTTAGGTATATGGGGCTAAACCCATATTTTTAATAGACCAATCAGCATTCGATGGGAGTCCAAGTAAACTTTTAAAATTCACCTCAATGGGGATTTTAACACATGACCACCGAGCCAGCAGGCAAGTATACTAGCCACTGTGCTACTGTACTTGCCATATGAACTAGAAATGAAAATCATCTCCTGAAGAGGTAAAAGTTCTTGGAAGTGCAGATGTGCATTCAGATCACCATCTGCTGGTATGTACAATTAAGTTGAAACTCAAGAGATACATAACATCCTATAAATACTGAAGTCAATACAATTTAGAATATCTCAGAAATCAAGAAACTCAAGAGATACATAACATCTTATAAACACTGAAGTTAATACAATTTAGAATATCTCAGAAATCAAGAAACTCAAGAGATACATAACATCCTATAAACACTGAAGTCAATACAATTTAGAATATCTCAGAAATCAAGAAACTCAAGAGATACATAACATCTTATAAACACTGAAGTTAATACAATTTAGAATATCTCAGAAATCAAGAAACTCAAGAGATACATAACATCTTATAAACACTGAAGTCAATACAATTTAGAATATCTCAGAAATCAAGAAACTCAAGAGATACATAACATCCTATAAACACTAAGTTAATACAATTTAGAATATCTCAGAAATCAAGAAACTCAAGAGATACATAACATCTTATAAACACTGAAGTCAATACAATTTAGAATATCTCAGAAATCAAGAAACTCAAGAGATACATAACATCTTATAAACACTAAGTTAATACAATTTAGAATATCTCATAAATCAAGAAACTCAAGAGATACATAACATCTTATAAACACTTAAGTTAATACAATTTAGAATATCTCAGAAATCAAGAAACTCAAGAGATACATAACATCCTATAAACACTGAAATTAATACAATTTAGAATATCTCAGAAATCAAGAAACTCAAGAGATACATAACATCCTATAAACAATAAGTTAATACAATTTAGAATATCTCAGAAATCAAGAAACTCAAGAGATACATAACATCCTGTAAACACTGAAGACAATACAATTTAGAATATCTCAGAAATCAAGAAACTCAAGAGATACATAACATCTTATAAACACAAAGCTAATACAATTTAGAATATCTCAGAAATCAAGAAACTCAAGAGATACATAACATCTTATAAACACTAAGTTAATACAATTTAGAATATCTCAGAAATCAAGAAACTCAAGAGATACATAACATCCTATAAACTAAGTTAATACAATTTAGAATATCCCAGAAATCAAGAAACTCAAGAGATACATAACATCTTATAAACACTAAAATCAATACAATTTAAAATATCCCAGAAATCAAGAAACTCAAGAGATACATAACATCTTATAAACACTAAAATTAATACAATTTAAAATATCGCAGAAATCATGAAACTCAGGAGCAATGTATGGTCACAGTCTTTAATAAGTTCCAAGCCCTGCAACAACTGCAACATGTAGTTGATGAGGTGAGGACAGAAGATTGATGGCAGCGGGTTAACAGCATTCAGAAGGAATAATATATAGTAGAAGTCCATCGAAAAAAGGGAATGAAAACATAAAGCATGGATAATACCTGAAATCATTAAAAAAAACAGAATGAAGGAAATATATAAAAACAATAATAATAAAATTCCAGTATGCACAAGTGAAAACAGTATTAGCTGTGAGAATCCATCTAGCTAAAACTATTAGAAAAATTATCATTATTGCACTCTTAAAGAAGGTGAAAGCTGCTGGTCCAGATGGTATACCAGCAGAAGCTATTACAGAAGAGGCTATTAAAGTTAAAATGAACACTATAACTGAATTACTGCACACATTTTTAGTGATATCTGTGAGACTGAAGAAATAACAGCAAACTGAAGAGAAGGGTATTTTGTGAGGCTGTCAAAGAAAGGAGGCCTGTGGGAATGCAAACATTACAGAGGAATAATATTACTGTAAGTGTCTGGGAAAACATTAAGCAGGATCATTCAAGAAAGAGTGAGAGATGCCAATGACAAACAACTGGGGGATGAATAAAAGGCATCTTACCATACAGATCCTGCCACATTATGCATAATAATACAGCACAGTATTCAAATGAAGTTGCCATTTTGCATTGGATTTGTGGACTGTAAAAATGCCTTTGATAAAATTCATAGGAAATCTCTTTGGAAACTAATGAGAAACTATTGGATCCTACAGAAGATGGTTACCTTAATAAAGAGAACATATAAAGACAAGGAAATGCAGAGTTTTTCATGATGGAAAACTAACAGATATATTTGAAATAAGAATAGAAATTCGACAGGGATGCTTTTCATCACCTGTATTATTCTTACTGATAATATACTGAATTATGAAAATAACAATAACTACCACAAAAATTGAATTTAATAGACTCTGACAGAGCAGCTTGATAATCTGATCTTCACTGATGACATTGCCCTTATGTCCCACAAATGAAAACAGATGCAAGATAAATTAAATACACTTGATGGGACGTTATATTCTTTTTCTTAATCTTCTCCTGCCTTTCATACTCAACGGACCATACATCCTCAGTTAAATCAAGCCAAGCGATTTGCAGACTTATTTATCATTGGCTAAATTTGCAGCTAAAGTTGTCTATAGGATGAGGTATCCAGTCTCATGCAAACCCTCGTTAATCACCATATTTTACATGCATGGTATGTTACAGTGTTACTTTTCTTTGCTTTCTTTGTGGTCCCTGGTAACATATGGGCGGAGGTCACAATTATTAGGTCTAAAAATTCATAGGAAAAAGACAAAAACAATGAGAACAAATCATGCACATGGTAATGAACTGCCTGAGGAAACAATGAAAACACTCCAGTGAATTAAGAGGAATGGAAATAGCCACTTTTGCTGGATAAGGCAAATATTGAGAAAACCTGCTAATAGTATAACTAGACAGTTTTTTCTCTATAACTCATAGGGCAAAAATAAAAATAGACAAAAATCTGAAAATATTTTAAAAAAGAATAGGAGTCCGATGAATAATATGGGAGGCTGTAGGAGATGGAAAAATGACATGAATTGGTTGAGTGCTTAAACTGTAATGGAGAATGCAAGGTGGCAGCAGCAGAAGAATTTTACAATGCCTAGTCATTTGAAATGGTTTTCTTTCATGATTTAGCATGGATAAATTATAAAAACTCCTAAATAAAATAACTACAAATTACCATATTTCTCTGCTCGCAAGTCTGTGTGTCTCGACAGAAGCGCTCAGACGTTGGTGGTGGTCTGGGTTTTTGGGCTGTTTGAGCCGAAGCATTGTGGAACTCCACACCGGTATTCTTGTTGCGAAAACCTCCCAAGAATGGCTTCTTTGTCCTTGACCTCTCTATTTCAACAACAACATCTTTAGCTTCACAGTCCTCTGAAAACAATGATGGTGTGACAAATGAAATGTTAGTTCTAAAACCAAAGGAATCAATTCTAGAAAACTGAAACTAATGACACAATTAAATGTGTGGCTGAGGGATTGAACATGCTTGAACTTGTCTGCTGATCATGATGTAGTGGGTTCATTTTACATGCAGGTCATTCTAGACTTAAAAGTTGACTTCACAACCTTGACTGGGGGTGTAAATTACAAGTACCTCAGAAGTTTGAGAGGGTTCCGCCTGATGGTAGCAGGCACTACTAATAGCAAGTGTATGGACTATACTTGAGCTCAATGTGAGCAAATATAAAGAAGAACAAAGAACATCATGATTAAATCAAATAGTGAACAGAACAAAGTGGAAAATATACAACTCACTGACATTAGTTTAATGCATGCCCACGTACACATATATAGGCACACAGATAGATTACAAACACACACAGACAAAACGACCAAGACATACATGCTAACATTAAGACAAATAAACACATTACATTCATACACACAGATACCCAGTGTCACATAAATACATGAAATGACAGACACATACACACCTAAACACACACACAAAAACAACTCATACACACACAAAGAAACAGCACACACACACAAAGAAACAGCACATACACACACAAAGAAACAGCACATATACACACAAAGAAACAGCACATACACACATAAAGAAACAACACAAGACATACCTAAACACAGAAAGAAACAACTCATACACACACACACAAGAGACAAGGTCCAACTGACAGATTTCTTCTTTTCAATCTTAAGCTGTATGAGCAGCTTGTTTGTCTCCATTTGTTTGTGTAGCTTCAATTTCTGTTTTTCTTTCCCTCCAGCTTCCTTGTCTGCCTTGATTCGTTATAGTTTTAATTTCTCTCCTTCTCTCTATCTCTCCTTTCTGTCAGCCCTTTGTCTGTTTCTCTTTGTCAGATCCTCCCTTCCCTCATATTCTTTATGAACTGGACATAGTCTGTTCAGCCCATTGTTTAATTTCTCTTTTTTGAAGTCCCATTGATTTTTCAATCTCAATTATTTCCGATAGAGCTGAATGGATTTTTGGTCTGTTTAAGTGTATTTATTAGATATTAACTACCAAAGAACAATAATGCTGAATAGAACTATCTAAATGTAAGTGAAACATAGTAATTTGATTACTAATGTCTTTAAATAATAATCAGTCAGATCACGGAATAAAGGGAGACATAGTAGTGTAGTGGCTAAATGCTGTCCTGGTTATCGTGGGTTTGAATCCACACTGAGGAGAATTTTTTAATCGATCTGGGCACCCAAGTCACTCCAGCCTAAACTGTATGCCAGAAAACATCTTGGGAGGTAAAGGTGGCTGGAATAATATTGGCCACATCACTAACCAAGTGCTGATTGGTCTATAGAAATATGGATCTGCCTCCGTAGATAGACTCAGTGTGCCACCATAGATAGACCCAGTGTGCCCCATAGATAGATCCCGTGTGCCACCATAGATATACCCTGTGTGCTACCACAGATAGACCCAGTGTGCCACTAGAGTTCCTTGCAGTTGCACTACACTATTTTGGGTATTGTTTGTTTTTTCTAACTCATTTATAGCCATAAAATCATTGTTGATGGACACTAACCAGTCATCACTCGGACAGTTATAACATCTGGCATGTGATATTCTTGTCTGGGCCGATATGGCTTGAGTGGGGCATTTACTGGATCGACGGACTGCATCTCCAGCTGTACAGTTCCATTAGGTCCAACTCCAAGTTCGGCCAGTATTTTATTGTCTGGCATTGATAATCCTGTGAATATAATAGTAGTGGACACATTTTATCAGTAACAGTTAATCCTTCTAGAATGAACACATTTATTTATATTAATGTAATATTCGAATAACGAAGACACAAACCATATATAGTACGATTTATTGCCTGGCACATTTCGCTGCATTTCATTTTATAACATCAGATGGGAGGTGCACAACAGAGATTAAGAGCAGTATAGGCAAGCAAAAGCTGCATTTCAGAAAATGAAAAGTATCTTATACAATAAGTCACTAGCAATGAATGTAAGAAAGGGAGTGCTGAAGTGCTATATAGAAACTGTTTTGCTGTATGACAGTGAATCTTGGAATGTAAATGAACAAAAAAGAAATAAGTTCGAATGGTTCCTGAGACGAATGTTGCAAATTCCTTGAACTGCCAGAGTAACTAACTGAAAGAGGCTAATGAAACTAGAACATTATATACAACAATAAGAAAGAGACAAACATATTTATTCTGTTATGTGATGAGAAGAGAGGCATTGGAGAACATCGTGACAACTGGAAAGATCGAGGGGAAGAGAGGCAGAGGCAGACCAAGAGAAATTATGCTGGATGGATTGAGACGGTGGCATGTAGGAATATTATCAGCAGAATTTATCCAGAACACCAAAGACCAAAATCTGTGGAGAGCCATAAACACCTATGCCAGCTGTCTAGTCCCTATCTCTTGACCTGTCTGAAGGTTGGTGTCTTGCTATGTCTGGTTTCTATCCCTCGACCTGTATGAAGATCTTTGTCTCTCATTGTCTGGTCCCAATCCCTTAACCTGTCTAAAGGATAGTGTCTCAGTTTGTCTGGTTTCTATCCTCTGATTTGTCTAACAGTTAGTGTCTCACTTATTCCCGTTTCTATACCTAACCTGTCTGAAAGTTAGTGATTCTCATTGTCTGATCTCTATCCCTTGACCTGTCTAAAGGTTGGAGTCTCACATTACCAGGTCCCTATCTCTTTACCTACCAGATTTAGGAGACCCATCCAGAAGCTAATCTACTGTGTGTATAAATTTTGGAGACCCTCTACCACACTAAGGTGGAGACAAGGAAGGTCTTAGTCTCTCTTGAGGAAGAAATAAATTCTTCCCATGGAAGCAGAGAGCACTAATAACACTGTATAATTACAATGATTTCCTCACAAACTATCTACAACGAGTAAACTTACCATTAAATACTAACATAATTGCTGATGCTGGCATTTTCAGTTCACTCGCAAAATGTGACTTTAGTGATTCCAACGTCTGGCCTAATGTGCATGCTAAGGTAACAACCTGGCCACTTGGAACTAAGACAAACTTCACTGCAAGAAAAATAAATATTAAGTCACACACACAAAACCCTTCTGTGTTAAACTAATAAAATGTATTGTTTTTGGACTGCTAACATGTCATACACATTTGTTTCAATATTAACTGAGTCAGTGCTAAACAAAAAGTAAGTTTTGACCAAACATAGCACACAATCAAAAGAACAAGTATTATAATGTAATTTTCCATTCACTGATCACTGACACGGTGGGAGATACCGTGAAACAATACAAATAACACAATGACCCTAGTATGGTGATATATCATCCTTCTGTGTATGGATATTTTGCCCTGGCCATGAGGGTGTACGGGGGAATGAATAGGCTGATAGGCTAGCAGGGAATGCATCTCTTGGTGGAATTTTGCCTATGGACAAGGGGGAGGTGGTCGTGCGCTTGTGGGACCAGGTGGAGTAGGCGGAGGAACAGATTGAGAACCCATATGTGGAAAGAATGAGATTGCGGGGGATCGGCAGGGGTTCTGGAAGAATCTCAAAACTGAGAGGGAAGACCAGGAGAACTTTTAATCAGATAGCGGTGGGTACGATTAGTAGTATGACTCTTCGCTGGCTGTTGAACGAGAAAACGGAGCACGTATCGGAATGTCCTGAGTGCAGTGATGTCGGTTCTTGACTTAACTCAACTCAACTCATCCTTCTGTCTAAATGGCAGGTCATATTTGGTGATATATTATCCTTTAGCATTGAATAAGTTAAGAAAGATTAAAAATTACTCATGAACTATCATAGGTATCATAGCTTGAGTTCAAAGCGAATGAACAAACAAAAATTCCAACAAAACTGATTAATCTGATGTGTATAAATTAACAAATAATTCTAACAGAGGAAAAAATTCAGATTCCAACAAAACTGATTAATCTGATGTGTATAAATTAACAAATAATTCTAACAGAGGAAAAGATTCAGATTCCAACAAAACTGATTAATCTGATGTGTATAAATTAACAAATAATTCTAACAGAGGAACAGATTCAGATTCCAACAAAACTTATTAATCTGATGTGCATAAATTAACAAATAATTCTAACAGAGGAAAAGATTCAGATTCCAACAAAACTGATTAATCTGATGTGTATAAATTAACAAATAATTCTAACAGAGGAAAAGATTCAGATTCCAACAAACCTGATTAATCTGATGTGTATAAATTAACAAATAATTCTAACAGAGGAAAAGATTCAGATTCCAACAAAACTGATTAATCTGATGTGTATAAATTAACAAAAAATTCTAACAGAGGAAAAGATTCAGATTCCAACAAAACTGATTAATCTGATGTGTATACATTAACAAATAATTCTAACAGAGGAAAAGATTCAGATTCCAACAAAACTGATTAATCTGATGTGTATAAATTAACAAATAATTCTAACAGAGGAACAGATTCAGATTCCAACAAAACTGATTAATCTGATGTGTATAAATTAACAAATAATTATAAAAAAAAAAATTGTGTTGCGTATCCCTTACGGGACGTTGCAGTCAACACCAGCATTTTCATCTGATGTTGATGTACTAGGCAAGTGTTACGTTCAGTAGTTTGCCATTGCTTTCTGAACGACCGGCCTCTATACCTTTTTCGAAAAAACCAGCACCGCCGTGTTTCGAACCCGGGTATACGGGCTCACAAACCGCGTTCGCAAGCCCTTCAGTATTATAACAGAGGAAAAAATTCAGATTCCAACAAAACTGATTAATCTAATGTGTATAAATTAACAAATAATTCTAACAGAGGAAAAGATTTAGATTCCAACAAAACTGATTAATCTGATGTGTATAAATAAACAAATAATTCTAACAGAGGAAAAGATTCAGATTCCAACAAAACTGATTTATCTGATGTGTATAAATTAACAAATAATTCTAACAGAGGAAAAGATTGGCCACCTATTCCTCTGTGCCTTCAAGTAAAAAAAAAATGTGTCGGCCCTGTCACATCACAGACCCCTAGAAAGTTCCTACTTCAATGAATGTCTGTTTTTGTGTTTTTCATGAGTGATATCATGTTTCATATAAAAACAGATAATCATAATATTTTAGTCAAGTGATGAGCAGACAGTCTCAACATGTGACAACCAAGAAGATTGAAGGTGTCAGAGATAGAAATCTACAAAGAGAGAAAATGCTGGATGGGTTGATAGAATGGCATAGAAAATTATCAGTGGTTGAAATTGTCAAGAGTACATGAAACAGATGGCAGTGGAGAAACATGCTCTAGTTGGTCATGCGTCGAAGTACACTTGTTCCTGCAGTGAGGCACTGTCGTCATTTGGAGGTGACAGGTTCGATTCCGGTCGGTAACTATAGCTTTCAAATTTTATGTTGTCTAGCATGTCCTCTAATTTCTTCTACTTCCTTCTCCTTCCATGAGCGCTAAACAATGCCATGTGTGTTTATTTGTGAATTGTCTGTGCTGCCTTGTTTGGCTCATCATGCTTTAAATGTTGTGCACTTTGTGGTAGCTGTGGCGGGACAGCCCCGGCAACATCATAATTACACAAGTTTTCAAGGAATTACAGGCCCACATTATTTTTCTATCATTCTCTAAAAGCGTAAACGTCCACCAGAAAATGATAGAAATGCAATAAACTTGAAAACAAGAGGAAAATACATTTTGACCACGCACGCCCCATCATTTCTGTAATGCTAGGTCTGAGAAAGCTTTGATGTCCAGATCAAAGTTAAAACCCAGACACCACGGCACCAGTCGGGGCGGGCGCTATCAAAGGTTGAAAACTCATTGTTTTCAGTACAAGGGACGAGAAAGACAAAGTGTGAAATCTAGGCTGGGGCCGACGGCGTTGATACATCGTGGAGCCAGTCAGTTGAGATTGACGTGTTAGTTTACAAGCCTGCGGTTGGAATAGACACCTAACACCTTAGTTCAACAGAACCCCGTGTGATCCAAAGACGGCAATTTAATGCAGGCCTAACACCTATCTAAAAGTCCAGACTTTGTGGAGCCGGGACGTCTGTAATTGCCACCACAAAGGAGCAATTAGGACCAGATGCTTAACACCTCAACGCAGTACTACGGGGCGAAGTAGAAACACATGGCTGACACATTCCTGCCAGCAACCGGGAAGGCTGGTGTTACCAGCCTATTGGAATGTAATGACGCAACTGCATTGCCACCAAAGCAGGTTTCATTGTTTCAGGCGTGGGGGGGGCATCGGTCAATTTGATTGACAGATGAAACTACCCTTCACAGGAAAGGAGGAGGGGTGAAAAGAATTTGGCACTTAATCCATCTAGGTAAATCATCTTACATGGAAAAATAGGCGGAGTTAATGAAAAGGGGAATATTAATTAGCCAACCTGGAAACTAGCCAGGAATTGAATAGAATAAAACGACATGCATGGCCAGCAAGACTTCAGACGCAAATTCACAATAGCATTCTTAGGATACCTACTGGAGAAATATTAACATTTCGTTCTGTTGGACTTCTGTACGAAGTCGTATGACAGGATTTCCTAGCTATAACCCAGGTAAGACCATTACTCTGATTAGTTGTCTGCTAGTCTGAAGGCTTGTGTAGTTTCTTGTTCTGCATATTCTCCCAAACTTTACACTGGTGGATTTTCTTTGTACTTAATGTTCCAGTTCTAGCTTTACGATTTCACTGAGAACTATTTTCTTCTTTCATTCACCACTTGGTTGTCTGATTTGTTGTATGTGATAATTTGGAGAAATCCATTATCCAAGCTACATGAGCGTGTGGCTTATGCATGTACAGGAGATACATTTAGATTCATCCTGTATGATGTTAAACATTGGGGAGACTGACTACTTAGGAGAAATTCCTGAGAGCTACCAGTCTCTTGATAGCGTCCAATTAACATTGATTATTTGGACCAACACTTTGAGTGCCTACCAAGATTATGGTGAAACCACTTGGTTTGAGGAATGGCACCAGTTCACCTTGTCTGCATGATGTCTGCATGAGGACAGACATGACTTAGGACATTCAATATCCCAGACAGATTCAGGGAAGGCATTTAATGTTCGACAGGACTGTGCGACCAGCCCTTCCGACAAGACAGTATGAATGAATCAGAAAGGGAAAGAGTAAGTGAGGTGAACTTATATGGGAAACACTCCATTACACAAATGTATATGAATATGTAGGTTTTGAGCTATAGATGTTCTAAATAGTTTTATTAATATATGCATATATATATATTTATTTATTTAGAACTGATATATGTTTATGTAACATGCTATCATATATATCATCATACCATCATATATTATGACTTGAATGTATGTTTATATGAATGTATAGACATATGTGTTTTGAGATGTGTAGACGTAGATACTACCCATCTCCGTTCGTTTCATTCCAGATCTCTTAGGAGCAATGGACAGTCAACAACCCATATCAGGAAGTGACTTAGCCTTGTGAGGGACCAATTTGGACTCCTTCAATCTGACAGTGAACTGCGTCTCACTGGGGGAAGCATGACCTATGTGCTTCTGAGCTTTTCAGCCAGATGAGTTACGTATACCATAATATAATCATCATCATCATATGATCATCAATAGCAATAATAAACACAGTTGTTGTATTTTAAAACTCAATTTGTCCGTATAATTCTAAATGTTTATAAATGTTTGTGTAGCTTAATCAAGTACACACATTATTGTATCATTTAGTGGGGGTTCGCACATATTATCCAGAAGTGGGAATCTATGTCCGGGAGGTATCTTGCCTATGCAGTCATAAGTAACCAGATTACGTTGCATGTCTTAACTCCTCCTTTCTCACTTCTGGTGATACCAAGTACAGCCAAAACTATATAGATATATTCTATCTTCAACGAGCCACTTCTTGGCTGTTTTCTTGAGTATCAGGGACAGTGTCTTAAATCAGCATAAAAGACATTAGTTCCACGTTTTCTCTCTGGGATCTGGGTGGTAACTAGTCCCTTTCTGACAGAGTTAGGGGATCTTAAACTGCATCCAGAACTAAACACCAGTAGAAGAAGATGATTTTGGCTGAGTGGTTGCCCATCTGGGATCTAACCCCAGCCAGTTGGTGACATATTGGGACGGCTCGTCCGCTATAGAATCCGGGAGTAAACCCTAAAGCCTAGTGGTCTGCTCGCCCGCTATAGAATACGGGAGTAAACCCTAGAAAACTTGGTTCGCTCGCAAGGAACGAACCTATTTCAAATCTGTTAGTCTGGTATTATTCTGGTCTTGCCCATGGATAGAACCTAGGTAATTCTCACTTACATTCTTAGCAGCATTAGTTAGTTATAATTTATTTATAATTTAATAGCTTGCTTGATTGTAGGCAAGATTTTGACACATCAGGACTTCTCATCCATGATAGAATCAGAGAATAAATTCTAGACTATTGATTTTCATAAACCATTCTTTCATTCTTCACCCATTACATTTGCTAAGTATTAACTTAGGAATTTGTTTCTAGGGAAGTCTGTAGAATTTAAATAACTTGTTAAAAAGTTAATAATGGATAATATCATATGAGTTAATTTACATCATTCACCACTGTAGAATTAATAATCACATTAATTAGTGATATTAATTAGTTTATTGATGATTTACTTGATGATTTTTTGATTACATGCTTTATCATTTGATTTAATCATGAATAATTTGATAATTCTTAGTTAATTCAGTGTATGACGGACTGCTTTGCATCAACTTTCTCACTCTAATTCACTACTATCATTCTCATAGCAGTGTCTGTTCCTCTTGTCACTATCCTGCTCTAGCATAAATCTGACTAGCTCTCTGTAGGGTAATAATATAATTACTTACCTTGAGTTTAAGCTGAGAAGAGATCATGGATGCACGCACAGATTTCTTAGATTCCGCTAGAGGATGGGGCATAAGGCTCGGCTTAGTAGGAGAGAAGCTAGAACTATTTATTAGAGAAGAAATGGATTGGTGGGACAAAGAAGATGAGCAGATGATGAAAAGAGTTGCAGAATTAGAAGCAGATATGCGTCACAAAGCTGAAGAAGATGAGATGAAGAAGAAGCAAATTGAAATACTGAACGTGGAGGAATCTACCAGCTCGATTGAGGAAAAGCCAATCATTCAAGCCGAAACTCTGATAGAAAGCGGGGAAGCTGACCGTCACAAAGAAGAGGCATGCATTCCTTCGCAAATCCCCATGGCTCAGAAAAACAAAAACTTGCGCACAGAAAGGCAGATGCTTCCCTCGCCTATTCCTAAAAATATTAAAAATAAACGGAATAGGAATAAATGTACCAAGCGTTCGGTAAACAGTCACAAACGTGATAAATGTTTACACCGCAATGAAAGCGGATTAGCTGGCTTGGCAACCCAGCAATCTCAGGAGCTTCCTAAGACTTCCCAAAGGAGAAAAATCCAGGAGGAGGAGGACCTGAGGAAAACTATTAAAGAGATCGAAGGCGAGACCTTACCCGACTCTTTTATTCCCTTCAGTTCAGAGAAACTAAGAGTGGAAATGAATTCAACTGAGACCGGAATGGATGTAAAACAGGATTCCATTGTTTCTCACGGTGTGGCCACACAAGATGAAATAATTACCAGTTTGAATTACTTATCTCAGGTGGGAGATGACATTGAAAATGACATCCCACAACATTCACTTCTATTGGATTTGGCACAAGAAAACCAGACCAGGGAGAGAATACCTCAATTGGACTTGGCACAAGAGAGCCCAGCCATGGAGGACAAACAAGACACGGAGAATTCTTACGATGTCAGTATCTTGGAGTCTTTCGAAAAGGAAACTCAAGATACACAAAGCATTCATGTAGGTTATACCACGGACTCTGATTCAGGGACGATAAACATGTCTGCTAACAACAAAGAAGAAAATACTTCTTTGGACAGGATGAAGGTAATACCTATCATCAACACAGCTGAAGCTAACAGGGGATCACAAATGATGGACTCTGCAGCGGAACAAAACCGGAGCGGTTGGTATACTCAACACTCAGGACCTTGTTTACCTTTCACTTCAACCAATGTTGGATGGGGAGAACAGCTGTTTATGTATACTTCTACAAGGAGTGATACAAATTCACAGTTCTTGGGGAACAACATGATTTCTCAAAGCTGGACAACTTCTACTAGCCTTATACTTTCAAACACAGATTCAAAATGGAACTCTGTTGAAGAGGAACGCACCTGGATAAATAATTATCGAAGGAAGAAAACTCTTAAATCAAGAGGTAGTAAAATGACATCCTACCAAGAAAGAGGCAAGTACGAGTTGAATGCACATCATAAAATTATGATGTTTAGCAAATTTCCTGCCAAAAGGAGGAGATTAAAGGATTTTATTATGATCTTTGGCCGACGGAGGAAAAGAAAATGGAGCAACAGTACTGCGACCAATTCTTTTAAGAAAACACTGATGGCACTTCCTCTGCTTATAGGACAAGGGCCAGAAATTGAGTGGAAAATAACAGTCTCTCTGCGGCGCCGGAGAATCTTGTTATACATTTTGCAATTTCCCGGCTGGGAAAAAGTAAAACCTCCAGAGGACAGGACATTACCGATCAATAGCCTGGAAATCCGACACAACACCAGGAGCAAAGATTTGCAAGATTTATCCTGGGAGAATGGACATGGGATATTTCTTTTGACTCATAGAACATCCCACTGCCACAAAGAATATTGGGAACCCAGACTTGGAGGCAGTTGGAGAACGGAGAGAACTTAGATACATTCTTGAATGCTGCCGAGGCTCTGTTATAGGCTTCATTAATGAACCTACTTAAATTGGAGAGCTATGTGGCGGGACAGCCCCGGCAACATCATAATTACACAAGTTTTCAAGGAATTACAGGCCCACATTATTTTTCTATCATTCTCTAAAAGCGTAAACGTCCACCAGAAAATGATAGAAATGCAATAAACTTGAAAACAAGAGGAAAATACATTTTGACCACGCACGCCCCATCATTTCTGTAATGCTAGGTCTGAGAAAGCTTTGATGTCCAGATCAAAGTTAAAACCCAGACACCACGGCACCAGTCGGGGCGGGCGCTATCAAAGGTTGAAAACTCATTGTTTTCAGTACAAGGGACGAGAAAGACAAAGTGTGAAATCTAGGCTGGGGCCGACGGCGTTGATACATCGTGGAGCCAGTCAGTTGAGATTGACGTGTTAGTTTACAAGCCTGCGGTTGGAATAGACACCTAACACCTTAGTTCAACAGAACCCCGTGTGATCCAAAGACGGCAATTTAATGCAGGCCTAACACCTATCTAAAAGTCCAGACTTTGTGGAGCCGGGACGTCTGTAATTGCCACCACAAAGGAGCAATTAGGACCAGATGCTTAACACCTCAACGCAGTACTACGGGGCGAAGTAGAAACACATGGCTGACACATTCCTGCCAGCAACCGGGAAGGCTGGTGTTACCAGCCTATTGGAATGTAATGACGCAACTGCATTGCCACCAAAGCAGGTTTCATTGTTTCAGGCGTGGGGGGGGCATCGGTCAATTTGATTGACAGATGAAACTACCCTTCACAGGAAAGGAGGAGGGGTGAAAAGAATTTGGCACTTAATCCATCTAGGTAAATCATCTTACATGGAAAAATAGGCGGAGTTAATGAAAAGGGGAATATTAATTAGCCAACCTGGAAACTAGCCAGGAATTGAATAGAATAAAACGACATGCATGGCCAGCAAGACTTCAGACGCAAATTCACAATAGCATTCTTAGGATACCTACTGGAGAAATATTAACATTTCGTTCTGTTGGACTTCTGTACGAAGTCGTATGACAGGATTTCCTAGCTATAACCCAGGTAAGACCATTACTCTGATTAGTTGTCTGCTAGTCTGAAGGCTTGTGTAGTTTCTTGTTCTGCATATTCTCCCAAACTTTACACTGGTGGATTTTCTTTGTACTTAATGTTCCAGTTCTAGCTTTACGATTTCACTGAGAACTATTTTCTTCTTTCATTCACCACTTGGTTGTCTGATTTGTTGTATGTGATAATTTGGAGAAATCCATTATCCAAGCTACATGAGCGTGTGGCTTATGCATGTACAGGAGATACATTTAGATTCATCCTGTATGATGTTAAACATTGGGGAGACTGACTACTTAGGAGAAATTCCTGAGAGCTACCAGTCTCTTGATAGCGTCCAATTAACATTGATTATTTGGACCAACACTTTGAGTGCCTACCAAGATTATGGTGAAACCACTTGGTTTGAGGAATGGCACCAGTTCACCTTGTCTGCATGATGTCTGCATGAGGACAGACATGACTTAGGACATTCAATATCCCAGACAGATTCAGGGAAGGCATTTAATGTTCGACAGGACTGTGCGACCAGCCCTTCCGACAAGACAGTATGAATGAATCAGAAAGGGAAAGAGTAAGTGAGGTGAACTTATATGGGAAACACTCCATTACACAAATGTATATGAATATGTAGGTTTTGAGCTATAGATGTTCTAAATAGTTTTATTAATATATGCATATATATATATTTATTTATTTAGAACTGATATATGTTTATGTAACATGCTATCATATATATCATCATACCATCATATATTATGACTTGAATGTATGTTTATATGAATGTATAGACATATGTGTTTTGAGATGTGTAGACGTAGATACTACCCATCTCCGTTCGTTTCATTCCAGATCTCTTAGGAGCAATGGACAGTCAACAACCCATATCAGGAAGTGACTTAGCCTTGTGAGGGACCAATTTGGACTCCTTCAATCTGACAGTGAACTGCGTCTCACTGGGGGAAGCATGACCTATGTGCTTCTGAGCTTTTCAGCCAGATGAGTTACGTATACCATAATATAATCATCATCATCATATGATCATCAATAGCAATAATAAACACAGTTGTTGTATTTTAAAACTCAATTTGTCCGTATAATTCTAAATGTTTATAAATGTTTGTGTAGCTTAATCAAGTACACACATTATTGTATCATTTAGTGGGGGTTCGCACATATTATCCAGAAGTGGGAATCTATGTCCGGGAGGTATCTTGCCTATGCAGTCATAAGTAACCAGATTACGTTGCATGTCTTAACTCCTCCTTTCTCACTTCTGGTGATACCAAGTACAGCCAAAACTATATAGATATATTCTATCTTCAACGAGCCACTTCTTGGCTGTTTTCTTGAGTATCAGGGACAGTGTCTTAAATCAGCATAAAAGACATTAGTTCCACGTTTTCTCTCTGGGATCTGGGTGGTAACTAGTCCCTTTCTGACAGAGTTAGGGGATCTTAAACTGCATCCAGAACTAAACACCAGTAGAAGAAGATGATTTTGGCTGAGTGGTTGCCCATCTGGGATCTAACCCCAGCCAGTTGGTGACAGTAGCAGAAGCCACTCCTATCTCAGCTACTTCTCACTTTAACCCTTCAAGTTCTAGTGACTGTTGAAATTCCTTTTGTCCCAAACAGATGTTACTTTTTACCCAGTCTGTATCACTAGTCTAATTAACTTATTCTATCCCAGAAAACTGTTACTTTAGCTCCTTCTGAACTTTTTTACTGTAATCCAATCTGCATCAATAGTCTGATTAACTTTTTCTATCCAAGAAAATTGTTACTTTAGCTCCTTCTGAACTTTGACAGCTATTACTTTAAGCTACAACAGACCTCAAAACCACAAATGTTCAATCTCTCAAATTTTAAAAGTTCAAGCAAAATAGTCAATCCCAATTTGGAACTGCGTATGAAAGCTATTTCAATGCAAGAGAATTCAATATCCTGATCCAGTGAACTTCTTAGAGACATTTTGTAATGGATTTGATGAAGTGTGAGCTATGGTACCGAGGCTTGGCAATTGCCTGCCGTTCCAATGGTAGTAGGAGCTACAGTACCGTGGCATGGCGCTTGCCTACAGTTCCAACAGTGATGAATTTGTTCCCCATCAGAGTGGCTTCAATATTTTAAAAATGAGTTCCCAGATCTAAGACCAGGAAATGTCTTGGGTATAATACTGACCACATCACCCAGAGTGTCCATTGTTCTATACAAAATGTGGGTCTAGCACCATATGTCCAGTGAACCTTGTAGTATATAAAAGGGTCCTTTTCTGACTTACTTTAATGAAAACACTTACGGTTGTTTACTTTCTCGATACTCCACATGGCCTAACTCAACCCCAATGAAAAAGAAAGTGTATGGTGGCAAAAGAGATCTAAAATGGATATCAACTTTATAAAAGAGACAGACATGGTGGTTATCTGGGAGTGAACAAAGAAGAAGAAGCAGGAAAGAGGATACATTTTTTAAAACAAACAGTCACTTAAAAGTCGACAGGGTCGACTTCATTGCACTGGGTTTTCATCCCATATGGCTCTGTCTCTTTCCACAGTGCAGAAAGCATCGCACAAAGCACAAACTCTGTAGCTCCAGCGACGATCTCAGGAATCTCCCAAAAAATGAACTCATGAACCGAAGGATGTGGCCCAGAATTGAACCCACAACCTTCGGAGCCCGAGGCAGATGACTTGACTACTTCATCACGGAGACTCCCAGAGGAGGAGGAGAAATTTAATATTTCCATAATATCTGCTGCCATCTAATACCACACAATTTGAGAACCACTGACTGCCCTAACAAATCCAATGTTTGCTGTTCCAGCTTGAAACACACAACGTGATTACGTGATTACAACTCTACACGTATATTTCTCACATACCTGTTGCTGTTGCATCCAAGCTGACTTCCATATCCAGGTCTTCCAGATACGTGCTGGATGGGATTATGAGGTTAATGCCAGGAAGCATCACATTTAATGTATTTTCAGTTGGTTCTAAAAACATAAAATAAAATAAATTAAATCATAAAATATTCAATGTAGCCCAGTCTTTCATGAACCTTAATTGTTAATCATTTTCTTCTCTTCTTTAATTTATTCAGTGAAATGATGAGGAGAGATGTAAGGGTCTTTTGTGTGCTTTTTTTGGCATTCACTCACTTTGTACTCAAGTCCATCCATGTGCTTTTGCACTGGACTAATTTGTGTGTGTGGATTAGCTTTCTCTATCATCAGCATCCCTTGCCATCAGGCAAACTTACCCCAGCTTCTGAGGTACTTGTAATTTACTCCCCAAGTCTAGGATGAGCAGTCAACATTTTAGTCCAAATGACAGGTGTAGAGGTTGAACCCGCTAACTCGGCATCAACACACACCAAAAGTTTAAGAACAAACACACTTATCCATTCAGCCATGCTGACCTCCTTTTTTGTGTTTCTTCAAATACACTTGGTAAGATGGTCTTCACTTCTCTAAGGTTGATCTTGATACTATCACTTCCATCTTGAACATGGTCTCCCTTTCTCTGTATCCATCATATTTTTTTCCAATGTAGCTCTTTGTGGTTGATGTACCAGGGCATTCTTGTTAGGTGATTAAACTATTTAATCTGATGTTCTTCAGAGTAGAAAAATCTATAATAATTTAATCAACAAGTCAACAACAATAGAAGAGTTTAAGAAGCTTCTCCTTCTTCTCTTCCTCCAATTACCTCAGTGAAGTGTAGGGGGAAAGGAGGGAGATATGAGGGGGGAAGATGTTAAGATCTTTGTGCACACTTTCCAATGCGCTTGGTAAGATGAGCTTCATTTCTCGAAAATTGTTCTTGATACCATAACTCCATCTTGTACACAGTCTTTCCCTTTCCCTGTATCCATCATATCTTTTTAGCCTAGCTATTTGTGGTAGAGGGTACCAGGGTATTCTTGTGATGTGGGCAAACCATCTAAATTGTTCTTTAATTAACTGCATGACTGGTTTCAGACCTAGCCTTCTTCTAATCTATTCTATCTCTCACAGCTCTTCTTAGGCATCACATCTCTCCTGTTAGTATGACACCAACTGTCTAATTACTATTAATGTACAAAATGACACATATGTCTAGTTACTGTCTATGAATGTACAGAATGACACCATTTGTTTGGTTACTGTCCATGTATGACACCAACTGTCTAGTTACTGTCTATGATTGTACAGTATGACACCAACTGTCTGGTTACTGTCTATGAATGTACAATATAACACCATCTGTCTAGTTACTGTCTGTGAATGTACAGTATAAAACCATCTGTCTAGTTACTGTCTGTGAATGTATAGTATGACACCAACTGTCTGGTTACTGTCTATGAATGTACAATATAACACCATCTGTCTAGTTACTGTCTGTGAATGTACAGTATAAAACCATCTGTCTGCTTAATGTCTATGATTGTACAGTATGACACTATCTGTCTGGTTACTGTCTATGATTGTACAGTATGACACCAACTGTCTGGTTACTGTCAATGATTGTACAGTATGACACCAACTGCCTAGTTACTGTCTATTAATGTACAGTATAACACCAACTGTCTGGTTACTGTCAATGATTGTACAGTATGACACCAACTGCCTAGTTACTGTCTATTAATGTACAGAATGACACCAATTTTCTAGATACTGTCTGTGAATGTACAGTATAACACCATCTGTCTGGTTACTGTCCATCTGTCTGGTTACTGTCCATGTATGACACCAACTGTCAGGTTACTGTCCATAAATGTACAGTATGACACCAACTGCCTAGTTACTGTCTATTAATGTACAGAATGACACCAATTGTCTAGATACTGTTTGTGAATGTACAGTATAACACCAACTGTCAGGTTACTGTCCATAAATGTACAGTATGACACCAACTGTCTGGTTACTGTCTATGGATGTACAGTATGACACCAACTGTCTGGTTACTGTCTATGATTGTACAGTATGACACCAACTGCCTAGTTACTGTCTGTGAATGTACAGTATAACACCAACTGTCTGGTTACTGTCCATAAATGTACAGTATGACACCAACTGTCTGGTTACTGTCTATGATTGTACAGTATGACACCAACTGCCTAGTTACTGTCTGTGAATGTACAGTATAACACCAACTGTCTGGTTACTGTCAATGATTGTACAGTATGACACCAACTGCCTAGTTACTGTCTATTAATGTACAGAATGACACCAATTTTCTAGATACTGTCTGTGAATGTACAGTATAACACCATCTGTCTGGTTACTGTCCATCTGTCTGGTTACTGTCCATGTATGACACCAACTGTCAGGTTACTGTCCATAAATGTACAGTATGACACCAACTGCCTAGTTACTGTCTATTAATGTACAGAATTACACCAATTGTCTAGATACTGTTTGTGAATGTACAGTATAACACCAACTGTCAGGTTACTGTCCATAAATGTACAGTATGACACCAACTGTCTGGTTACTGTCTATGGATGTACAGTATGATGCTAACTGTCTGGTTACTGCCTATAATTGTACAGTATGACACCAACTGCCTAGTTACTGTCCATAAATGTACAGTATGCCACCAACTGCTTAGTTACTGTCTATTAATGTACAGAATGACACCAATTGTCTATATACTGTCTGTGAATGTACAGTACAACACCATCTGTCTGGTTAGTGTCCATGTATGACACTAACTGTCAGGTTACTGTCCATAAATGTACAGTATGACACCAACTGTCTGGTTACTGTCTATGATTGTACAGTATGACACCAACTGTCTAGTTACTGTCTATTAATGTACAGAATGACACCAACTGTCTAGTTACTGTCTGTGAATGTACAGTATGACACCATCTGTCTGGTTACTGTCCATGTATGACACCAACTGTCAGGTTACTGTCCATAAATGTACAGTATGACACCATCTGGTTACTGTCAATGATTGTACAGTATGACACCAACTGCCTAGTTACTGTCTATTAATGTACAGAATGACACCAATTGTCTAGATACTGTTTATGAATGTACAGTATAACACCAACTGTCTGGTTACTGTCTATGGATGTACAGTATGATGCTAACTGTCTGGTTACTGCCTATGATTGTACAGTATGACACCAACTGCCTAGTTACTGTCTATTAATGTACAGAATGACACCAATTGTCTAGATACTGTTTGTGAATGTACAGTATAACACCAACTGTCTGGTTACTGTCTATGGATGTACAGTATGATGCTAACTGTCTGGTTACTGCCTATGATTGTACAGTATGACACCAACTGCCTAGTTACTGTCCATAAATGTACAGTATGACACCAACTGCCTAGTTACTGTCTATTAATGTACAGAATGACACCAATTGTCTAGATACTGTCTGTGAATGTACGGTATAACACCATTTGTCTGGTTACTGTCCATGTATGACACCAACTGTCAGGTTACTGTCCATAAATGTACAGTATGACACCAACTGTCTGGTTACTGTCTATGAATGTACAGTATGATGCTAACTGTCTGGTTACTCATGTGGTTACCCATGTACAATATAAAACTAATTTTAAAAATTATTTCTGTGGAATAATAGCTGAATTACTTATGCAGGAATGAAATTATCCTATAAAAAAAAATCAGAAGTAACTAAATTAAAACACAGATGTGAACAGTGCTTTAAAAAATCATACATAAAAGAAACAGTCAAAAGGAAACACTTCTAGCTAGCCTCAGCAGATTTGGCTCCAAGAGCCAAGAAGCATACCAAACAAAGCTAAAGATACAACATGTGTGAAGCCTGAGACACAAACAAGGATACACAGGAAGCAACAAGTAGGACAATACAGTCATAACCAGAAAAGATAAGCCTGATAAAAGCCCAAAATATAACATTGGATTATGAAGGTTGGACAGGATCTGGATCAATCGTCTCCATGCAAGTATGAACATTACTTAACTCCTTATACTTCAAGCAGTTCTCACATTAACCCATTCTTTCCCAATTACTACTTTAATTCCTGTCTCACACAGTTGTCACTTTAACAGGTGTATCCCATTTGCTGTGTCAACTCTTTATATCACAGAACTCCTTATAATGACATACTACCTATTGCATGTTTTCACACATGGTTAATCAGAAAAGTTGGAAATTTTTTTTTAGAATTTGGCATCTTATTAAGATTAACAAAGGGTAGATTATGCAAACTAACAAAAAAGCTGTTTCATCTGGTGTAAAATAGCCAGTTTTAAAGCTGAAACTATAGAACTTCTATCTTTATAAATGCCAATGTATTTTCAGAATGCTAAAGATAAACAAAATAAGATATATGCTGAATCTTAATGTGTCTGTGATAAGCCCCATCATATCTTGGCAGCATCATTTAATTAAAATATATAAGCACTAGATATTTTATCTGAAGAGAATAAACCTAATTACATTATTTAAAAAAAAACCACTTATGTAACTATTACAATGTCATATAAATACTTTCTTCTATATAGTCTTATTATTTCATTATTTTATTTGATCTTTGGGACACATGATTAGGTAAATAGCAAAATCAGGATGATTTTAAATAGAAATATTTGAAACATAAATTCAATACAAACATTCACAATTCATATTCTTTAACACATGAAAATAATTGAGCAATCATGTTTACTCTGACAGAAATATCTGTTTCAAAACATGCACTGCTCAGACTAGTTATCTGTCTGTATGTTTATCTGTCTATCCATCCATCTATTCAATCCCACAAATCTACCTGCCTGCAGCTTCATGGTGAAGGGGTAATGGATGCAGTTCATAATCACACATACCACGTTCAATACACAGCTGTGGGTGATTTAGCATCAGACCACCATGCGTTGGTTTCCCATTCAAAGGTATGAGTGCTGGTAGTTCAGAAAACAATGGCAAACTACTGAATGTTAACTTGCCAAGAAATCACAAACAGCGAAAATAAAATGCTGGGGTTGACTGCAACATCCTGTAAAGATATGCAACTAACCTATCTGCCCACCTACCTACTTATTTGCACACTTTGTTTTGCCTATTCTTTTTACAGGACATTGATGTCAACACCAGCATTTTACTGCTGTTGTTAATGTCTTGGCAAGTTTACGTTCAGTAGTTTGCCATTGCTTTCTGAACGACCAGCACCCATACCAATTCATTAAAACCCAGCGCAACATAGTCTGCTGCCAAATCGGTTGCAGCTGTGTTTTGAATGCGGGTAAGCAGGCTTACAAATCGTGTCTGTAGGCCCTTTGCCATGGAGAAAGGCAAGAGCCCACTTACCAGTCCATTAATCCAACTGATTCATTCACATCACTGATACATCCATATGACTGACTGATATTACGTCATATGACATTCAATAATACATTAATGAAATTGGCATTAAATACAACATTATGTTCAATTTAATAATTGTTAAAACTTACGTGTTAAACTGGCTTCACTGTCTTTAGCCATCTGTAATAAATGCCAAATAACAAATTTATACATGTGACCCTGGAATCTATCCAGCTTTGTAAAATGGGAACCATGAGTTTTTTTATTTAAAGGAAAGATAGCAATGAAGAGAGTTGGTCATCTCATAATGCTGTGACCTATAGTTTCATGCCAAAATAGGATTTATTTCTTTTAAAGATGGGAGAATAGCCAGATGCATAATAATGTATATTATTTACTACAGCACAAGAAACATGTGCAAAGGTCAAGGCAAATAAATTTGTATTCAAGAATGTCAAAACAATGTTTTCCTATCCTAAACAATATATTGTACAATTTATGCCTGGCATTTTGTTGTATCTTGTCAGGGGCATGCTGCCGAAACATTACGCTAGTTCATTATTTGTTGAACTAGTTGTGTGTACCATGCACCTGGGAGTCTCCATGTTGAAATGGTCAGGCCGTCTGTCTTGCTCTCCTAAGGTTGCGGGTTCGATTCTGGTCTATGTCTTTCAGTGCATTTTTCTCAGAGACTCCTGGGGGTCGTCGCTGGGGCTACAGAGTTCGTGCTCTGTGCAATGCTTTTGGCAAGCTGCCTTGCGGAAAGAGACCAAGCCATATGGGATCAGTTATCAGTTGGGGTATCGTCATTGCACTCCGGACAGGTCCATAGGTGCTCAGATCCTCCCCCAGTATATGCATCAGCTTCTGGTAGCTAATAGTGCCAGTTCTGTGTTGGTTGACGAGGCCCCTCGTTTTCCCTATGTACCTCTCATGTCTGGCCATGCCAATTCTTACTCCCAAGTCTCTCATCCTGGACAACGATGTGGATTCACTGACATCAAAGTCCTCTGTTCTCGACAACTCTTTAAGGATGTTAATGACATCGGCACGATCCATGGGCAGGCGATGTAGAGCCAGCCAGTTTATCAGCTCGTTCATTTCCCTCGACTCCCGCATGTCCCGGGATGAAGATGAAGGTGACCTTACGGACAACGGACTTCCGGACATATGGGATCAAACCCAGTGCAATGAAGCTGATCCTCTCGACTTTTAAGTCTTTTTAAAGACTGTGCACCTGATGGGAAACAGTGAAATATGCCAGACAACAGGCTGTGCAATATATTGTTTCAAGAATTGCTATTAATAAGTTCAGTGCTACAAATAAGTTTAAAGAATAACAAGAATTGTTGATAATAAATTGATGTTCTAGGTTTTCCCCCGAATACACTTTCTCTTCAAGAGTTGGTAAGTGTTAAATTATGTTACAAATAATGTATTTTTGGTCTTCGAAAGCACCTGTTAACGGGACACAGTAAATTAATAAAGGGGACCTAGTATATTATTATGTCTGCAGCGGGAGACAGACAATAAGAGTAGTTGGGAAATTCACTGCCAAAGGAACTGGACACTGTGTAAAGGATTGATTGATTGATTGATCTAGGAACCGACATCACAGCATTTCGGGCATTCCTATAGGCGCTTCGTCCCCATCCTCAGCAGCCAGCGAAGAGTTCCAACACCAATAGTACCAGTAGCAATTGTGTAAAGAATGAGAGTTGTATATGACATCACAATTTCTAGCATGAGAACAGATATGGTGGCTGTGACAGCAGCCTTCTGATGGCTAGAAGGTAGAGCAGACAAACATGTTGTGTTTCTAACAGACTCACAGATTCCTCTTAAGTGATTGATGGGAGGCGTTTGCAGCATTTTTGGAGATATCTGTGTGTAATTGCTTGCTTGCTTGCTTGTGTTCGTTGGCTTGAGCTCCAACGCAAAGTCCTGTATATCGGATGAAGGCATCCTGTTGTCCAACATCAGTGTGATGTCATACAGGACCTGAGGTTTGCGTGAGTATCCGTTGTCCCATGTCTGGCTTATTGGTGTGCAGACTGGTGGTTCCTCACCGTACAGGCAGACACTCTCCGACTTCGGAGGAATCGGAGATCCTATTGACTTCAGCCAGGACCCCGAAGGGACCTGTTGCCCAGGACGCTCGACGAGGATGCGTCAATAGGTCTTGGCCAGTATATAACCCGGCCCTGGTGCCTTGGAAACACCTCTACGTCCCTCTGTGTGTAATGAAAACGATGCTTACCAAACCACATGATGTTAAGTAGTCAAAGTAAAGAAGCCTTTTCCCAGGACTCAGGGCATATTAGGTGCTAGATCCATATACTTATAGACCATTTGGCACTCTATGTGTGATGTGGTCAGTGTCATGTCAGCCGCCTTTACTTCCCAGAAATGTCCTAGTTCTCATTTTAGGCTCAGTTTACTTTGGAGCCCAGGTAAATGTTTTTAAAAAAAGATTTCAACTCATGACCACTGGCCCAAAGGCAAGTGTGCTAACCACTGCACTACAGTGGTGCCTTAACATAAATCTCTGCTCCACCCTCCCCCCCCCCCTCTTTTACAATGAGGATTCAAACAGATGACCACTGGACTGGCACCCGGGTGTGTTAGCCACTGCACTGTTGCAGCTCCCAAATCATTGTTTTAAAAATGTTGCATATCCCTTGCAGGACGTTGCAGTCAACACCAGCATTTTTCAGCTGCTGTTGATGTACTAGACAAATGTTAAGTTTAGTAGTTTGCTATTGCTTTCTGAACGACCGGCTCCCATACCAACACGTTATAACACAACGCAACATGGTCTGCTGCACAAATCGGTCACGGCTCCGTTTCAAACGCCTGGTAAGTGGCTCATGAACCGCATTCGCAATCCTTTGGCCATGGAGACGGCTATGTGTAATGTTGTCACAAGATTTGGCAGCAGACCGCCTTACATTAGTTTTTGTCAAATGGCATGAGTGCTGGTCATTCAGAAAGCAAAAGCAAACATGTTCATGTTACTAGGACTTAAATGACTTATTTATGCAAAGCTTATCTGGCCAGGGCGGCTCAGTGGCGAAGGGGTTACGGACGCAGTTCGTAATCCCGCATACTGTGCTCAAAACACAGCTGTGGGTGATTTGGTAGCTCACCTTGCATTAGTTTTTGTCATATGGCATGAGTGCCGGTCATTCAGAAAGCAAAGGCAAACTATTGAACTTAAACTTGCCAAGAAATCACAAACAATAAAAAAAATGCTAGTGTTGACTGCGACATTCTGTAAATGATATGCAATTAACTGTTTACCTGGTCAGCATTGCTGTTTGAGTTGTCTTGTGGAGCATCCTGTCTTAGCTCTGAATATTGATCTCCTTCGTTGTTGACGTTCTTGTCAACGTTCTCAGAAGAATTCTCTTCTTGATGAAGTAAGGCTTCAGTCTTGTTCTCATCTTGATCATAACTGGCTTCAGTGTCTTGAACCTCAGCAGGGCTGACTTCATTCAAGTTTCTGTTATCTTCATTTTCCAAATATTCTATTTCTTCTTCTTCTTCTTGTGCATCACTCTCATAATCAAACCCATTGATTTCCATAGGGTGGTGGTTGTTATTATCTGCCTGGCTTTGAGCATTCTTAGTATATTTTAAAACTTCATCTTCTGGCTGAAGCATATCATAACTAGCCTGGTTTCCACCTGGCCTTTCTTGATCATCATCAAGATCATCTCCACTGACATAATTTTCTTCTATTTGAGCTTTATCCGTCTGTTCTTCTTTATCATGCCCTTCGTTGTTTTCATGATTATAAGCATCTTGCTCCCACTCCGCCATGGCTAAAGAATAGCAAGCAAAACTATGTAATTAATAGCACAATAAACAATTATTGTTTACAAAAAGTCTGTGTCTGTTCTATTAATATGTGAAGACAATGCTGACCTATTTCACAATGAAAACAGTAAATACAGCGACATTGCCAGAAGTTTCCTGTTCTAGAGAGCGTGAAGAAGAGAACAGGAAAGTTCTAGAAATGTCACTATATTTACTGGTTTTAAGTATGTTGTAGTTTGGATTTTAAGTGTGGGTCTGGCAAGGAAGGACTTATGAGACAAAGAATGTGATGTGTTTATAACCAACATGAAAACCAGTGTGTTGTTGGAATTATCAGCACCTACACCTTGCAACATTTGTTACAGCAGACTATAAGTTTGCCTGATATGCTAGGATTTAGAGTTTTAAATGAATGAATGAATGAATGAATGAATGAATAAATGAATGAATGAATCAATCAATCAATCAATCAATCAATCAATTAATCAATCAATCAAAACTGTGTTTATTCTGACTGCATGGGCAGCAACTTCTTCACATGTATAAATGTAGGTAGTTAGTCCTCTGACATAGATTGGGTAGCAAATTTCCTCATCGCTTAACCTTCCCAAACAATTCTTAGAAAATTCTAACAATTGCCTGACATTCATTTTTATGAGATTGGGTTGACCTCAGAGCATTAAAGGTCAGAAAAAATTAAAATGTAGATTTATGCACCACTTTTTTTGCAGTGAATTAATATGACACATAAAAGAATACATAAAGAAACATGGGTATCACCAGACCACAACACAGAAAATCAAACTGACTATATCTGTATTAACAAGACTTTTAGATCATCTCTACATGTCGTAAAAGGAATTTAGATTATCACGTTTTGCATAACATATTATAAATAAGGAAATATATGTAACGTAGGATACCTCAGAAATGAAACAACTAAGGAACAATTTATGATTACAGTCACTAAATAGTACTAGGTCTTGCAAACATTAGGAGACGATGTGAGTACTGATGACTGCTGGCAGCATGGTGAAAGTATTTGGAATGAATCATGTATCAATCAATCAATCAGATGCCGTCTCCGCAATGAAGGTTGGCTGCAATGGATCTCCAACACTGTCTGTCAGAATCATGTATAATAGTCCTTGAAAAAAGGGAGTGAAAACATAAAGCATGGACAAAGCGAGAAACCCTTATAAAATAGAAGAAATGTGAAATAAATAAATAATAGCAAAATCAAAGCTACAAAGGTCTTTGAAAAGCTACTAAGCTACTATGGGCCTTGAGTCTTTGTAAATTACAGTTGCTAATGCTTATAAAGAAGATTGGAGTGATTAAAGCCGGAAAAAAGACAAAATTAGGCATCATAGCAGGAGAGACAGACGCAGTAGCAGCTAAAAGAAACCTCAGAGACCTTTACAGCACCACAAGGAAGTGAAAAGGAAAATATAATCAACCAAGTGGGTTAATCAATGGAAAGTAATGGGAAAGTTCTTTACAACATTACAGATCAAATAAACAGATGGATTGTATACTGTGAGAAACTTCTTAATAGATCAATCCCAAAAGACACCCGACATATCCAATCTATTAAAGTTGAGCTGGATGTCAGTTGTGAGAAATCATTTAAAGAAGAAATTTGAAAAGCTATTAAACTTCTGAAGCCAGAAACCATTAAAGTGAATAAAAACAGTTAAATTGAAACAGTTTATCAGAGCCAGGAAGGTGAAAGAAATACCAGCAGACTGAGGAGAAGGATATCTGGTGAAGGGGACCTGCAGGAGTGCAAGACTTGTACAGAAGTCATTTTATTTATAGTTCCTGGGGAAATACAAAGCAGAACGAGGTCACAATGGCTGAACGGATAAGAGCACTCACTCTTAAACTTCCTGTGTGCTGATGCCGAGGTGTTGGGTTGAACCCCTACACAGGTTAGTTGGACTAAAATGTTGACTTCTTGTCCTTGACATGGGGATGTAAATTACAAATACTTCAGAAGTCGAAGTGATGGCGAGGGACACTGGTAATGGGGAAAGCACTAGAAGTAGTGGTGCGTGTATAGACTACGCTTGACTTCAAAGTGAGCGAACACACTCACACACAAATTTATCGGAATTATTCTGGAGGTAAATGAAACACCCTTGATGGAGGTCACAACAGTTAGGGCTAAACATTCATAGGGTATTTCAGATAACAATAAACCATGAAATTGATAATCCAATGTCCCTAGATGAAACCTCATGTCTAGGTAGCAATATAAACAAAGATAGAGGACCAAATAAAGATATTAAAATAAGAATACAAAGCCATGAAGAGCTCTCATAGCACAAGGGATTGTGTAGAATTTAAAAGAAATTAAACCTAGTACCAAACACAGAATATTTGTCCAGTGCAGGATTAGCATGTTGTGATGAAATGTTTGGTGAAAGAAGGTTTTAAACCCACTGAAATTCACTGTTAACTGTCACATGTATTTGGAGAACACTTGGAGAATCCATTGAGAATGAGCTCCATGAAGGTCAACTGGAAAGTTTCATTATGAGTAAAGCCATACACCGTGTCTAAAAGGTTGTTTTGCGGGGCCACAAGGGTATTGTGTGTGCGTATGTGGATTTCTTGAAAAGGGGAGAAACTATAAATGCTGAGTACTACTCCTTGCTACTTTCTAATAGTTTGGAAGGCCATTCACCATAATCGTACAGACTGTCCAATAAAGGTGTAATTCTTTAATACGACAACTTGAGACCCCACACAGCTGCCAAAAATGTGGCAATTATTGACCAATTGCATTAGGATGTACTGTCACACCAGTCTTACAGTTCTGATTTCGCTCTGAGTGATTTACACCTTTCTAGCCCCCTGAAACAGCATCTCAGATGGCAAAAGTGTGATACATATGATGTTGTTCTTCAAGGGCTGAAGAACCAGCCAAAAGAATTGTTATTGCATAAGGATAGAATACAGAAGCTCGCAGCCCAATGTGGAAAATATATTATAGAGACAGGTGACTACGTCAAAAAACAGTACAGGTAATTTCAATTAATTTTGCATAGTTATCTAATCCTCTAGATTACATCAGTCCGGATACTTACGCAGTAAGAAGTTACTGGTAGATCCTCATACATGATGATGATGATATAATCTTAATGAACTAGTGACTTCTTAATAATTGGGTTTGACTATTTTTTTACTATTTATTAAGTAAAATCTAGAAATTAGAATTAAACAAAGTGTTGTTAAATATGTAGTCTACAAAACAGTTCACAGACAAACCACAAATAAAACATAGAGAGTAGTTGAAGTTGTGAGTTGCAACTGTGGGTTAGAATAGAATTTAGTATTTACTTTAGAATGTAGTTAGTCTGTTAGTAGTGGTAGTAGTAGTAGTAGTAGTAGTAGTAGTAGTAGTAGTAGTAGTAGTAGTAGTAGTAGTAGTAGTCGACTAAGTAGTAGTAGTAGTAGTTGTAGTAGTATAGTAGTAGTAGTAGTAGTAGTAGTAGTAGTAGTAGTAGTAGTAGTAGTAGTAGTAGTAGTAGTAGTAGTAGTAGACTAAGTAGTAGTATAGTAGTAGTAGTAGTATAGTAGTAGTAGTAGTAGTTATAGTAGTACTAGTAGTAGTAGTAGTAGTAGTATTAGTAGTTGTAGTAGTAGACTAAGTAGTAGTAGTAGTAGTAGTAGTAGTAGTATAATAGTAGTAGTAGTAGTAGTAGTAGTAGTAGTAGTAGTAGTAGTAATAGTAGTAGTAGTAGACTAAGTAGTAGTATAGTAGTAGTAGTAGTAGTATAGTAGTAGTAGTAGTAGTTATAGTAGTACTAGTAGTAGTAGTAGTAGTAGTAGTAGTAGTTGTAGTAGTAGACTAAGTAGTAGTAGTAGTAGTAGTAGTAGTAGTAGTAGTAGTATAGTAGTAGTAGTAGTAGTAGTAGTAGTAGTAGTAGTAGTAGTAGTAGTAGTAGTAGTAGTAGTAGTAGTAGTAGTACTAGTACCAGTAGTAGTAGTAGTAGTAGTAGTAGTAGTAGTAGTAGTAGTAGTAGTAGTAGACTAAGTAGTAGTAGTAGTAGTAGTTATAGTAGTATAGTAGTAGTAGTAGTATAGTAGTATAGTAGTAGTAGTAGTAGTAGTAGTAGTAGTAGTAGTAGTAGTAGTTGTAGTAGTATAGTAGTGGTATAGTAGTAGTAGTAGTAGTAGTAGTATTAGTAGTAGTAGTAGTAGTAGTAGTAGTAGTAGTAGTAGTAGTAGTAGTAGTAGTAGTAGTAGTAGTAGTAGTAGTATAGTAGTAGTGGTAGTAGTATAGTAGTAGTATAGTAGTAGTAGTAGTAGTAGTAGTAGTAGTAGTAGTAGTAGTAGTAGTAGTAGTAGTATAGTAGTAGTAGTAGTAGTATAGTAGTAGTAGTAGTATAGTAGTAGTAGTAGTATAGTAGTAGTAGTATAGTAGTATAGTAGTAGTAGTATAGTAGTAGTAGTATAGTAGTAGTAGTAGTAGTAGTAGTAGTAGTAGTAGTAGTAGTAGTAGTATAGTAGTAGTAGTATAGTAGTAGTAGTAGTAGTAGTAGTAGTAGTAGTAGTAGTAGTAGTAGTAGTAGTAGTATAGTAGTAGTAGTATAGTAGTAGTAGTAGTAGTATAGTAGTAGTAGTATAGTAGTAGTAGTAGTAGTAGTAGTAGTAGTAGTATAGTAGTAGTAGTAGTAGTAGTAGTAGTAGTAGTAGTAGTAGTAGTAGTAGTAGTAGTATAGTAGTATAGTAGTAGTTAGTAGTAGTAGTATAGTAGTAGTAGTAGTAGTAGTAGTAGTAGTAGTAGTAGTAGTAGTAGTAGTAGTAGTAGTAGTAGTAGTAGTAGTAGTAGTAGTAGTAGTAGTAGTAGTAGTAGTAGTAGTAGTAGTAGTAGTAGTAGTAGTAGTAGTCTTAGTGTTAGACAGTGAGTAGTGAGTGACAGTGAGTAAGTAAATAATGTAAAGTACTAGTAGTCGTAGTAAAGTTAAAGTTAGACTCCAAGCATACACATCAGTGGTGAGAGTGAGACTGAAGAGAAGATCCACTAGTCACTAGACTCCCAGATACAGTATACAGAGTACTGTACACATACAGTGGTGAGAGTGAGACTGATTATTATGAAATCAGATATTATTGAAGTATAGAAACTTATTTAAGGAATAAAAAATGATTGCTTCTTTTACCAGAAAATCTTGCAATAGCACTATAAATGTCCAGAAATGAACATCTTATACATAGCAGCCGATTGCCGGATAACCTTTGTGAATAATTGCCGCCATTAATGTTGACATTTCGTTGCTAAGGTACAAGGCAATGTTAGTCGATATTCGATTGGTTAAAATGAGAAATAAATTCACAGATACTGCTGGCAGGGTGCCGTGAAGGCAAGGACATGCCACAACACATAACGCTAAATAAGAAACACAAATACTTTGACAAATTCGTACCGCCCGTGGCACAGTGTGCTTTTTGCCAAAAATTCGGGCATTATTTTCAAGCCTGCAGGCAGAAGACGCCCACATGCAAGTACTGTAGTGGACCACATTGGATGAGTGACTGCAACGCAGCAAAACGAGACACGAAATACTCAGAGCACAACCCCGAAAGACGATGCGCAAACTGCAGAGGCAACCATGGCGCACGGTTCAAAGGGTGCCCTGACTATAAGAAAATGCTGGTAGCATGGAGGGAATCTGTAATCACAGAAACTCCAATAAAGACAATAAGAAGGAAACAAGAATTCCCAAAAGGCAACCCCGAGATGCAGTCCGAGCTACGAATTCTGCAAACTGAGGTAAACAACATGAGAACGCAGATGGCCGGTAAATCTCCAGGCAGCGGAAAAGACAAGACAAATACAGAACAAGACACTAGGATCAACGAAAACCAAAGTACGATATTAACCAGAGTACAGGAAACAGAAGAGAGGATGACAAAGGCCATAAAATACATGGAGGAAGCCTCAGCAAGGTTGGACGAAACCACAAAGAAAATGGAAGAAGAATTGAAAAGCATAAGAAAGAAAGTAGAAACCCAGGAAAACAAGATAAGTCTAATAGAAAAGGAAACCGATAAGATATGGAAGAGGACCGTCAGCAATGTGAGGCAGAAACAACCAAAAGGGCTGGAATTTAAAAAAGAACTGCAACAAGTAAACATCAAAATAAAAAATCTCAAGACAGAAATGACAGGTCTGAGAAACACTATGATAGCCCAACAACGGGGAATATACAAGGACAGCCCAGCGACATACTACCAGAGAAAACAATTACTTGATGTAGAGGTAGAAAACAGCTACCAGGATGATGACAACAGCAACGACTCTCAAAGATAAAGGAGACAACGATATAAAAGAACGAAGAAAGAAAGCAACAAACAGAAGCACTAAAATGGCCACAGAAAATATCAAGGTAATACAGTGGAACTGTAGCGGCATAAAAAACCACCTCCCAGACATTATGCAACAACTGGGAAGCCAAAACAGTATATATGCCCTACAGGAAACCCATCTGAAACCAAAACAAAACTTTAGATGCCCGGGGTTCACAGTAGTTAGAAAAGACAGGGAGGAAAGGATAGGAGGCGGGGTCGCCTTACTAGTCCATGAACACTTCCAAATAGTCAAACAGGAAACATTCCTAACCAAGAACTGGGAGTGTGTAAGTGCAACCATTACATGTAGCCCAAAAAACTTAACAATAATAAACATATACTGCCCTAATGGGGTCATACAGGACGAAGACATTCAAGAACTACAGTGCAGACTCACAACAGAAACCTTGATAGTAGGAGATTTCAACTGCCACCACACCGCATGGGGTGCGAGCAAGAATACCGCAGCTGGCACAAAACTAATGGAGTTTATTGAAGACAACCAGCTAGCAGTACTCAACGACGGGAGTATGACTAGGGTAAGCCCCAGGATAGACTGCCAGGACACAGCTATTGACCTGACAATAGCCTCTATAAACCTAGCAAACAGTCAATGGGAGGTTACTGACGATACGAACACAGACCATCTCCCAATAATAATTAACACAAGAACAAAGCCACAGCTAAATCACAGAAGCAACAGACCAACATTTAATTTCAAAAAAGCGAAGTGGGAACAGTTCAGAGAAGAGATGACAAACATAGAGTTAGAGAAACAGGAGAAGGAAAACATTGAGGAATACACTGAGAGGCTAACCAAAAACATCCTACAGGTAGCCATAAAACACATCCCAAACAAAAATATGCCTGGTAGCATAATAACAAATAAACAAACAGACCAAACGCACCAAAAACAAGGGCACAAAAACCCAGTGCCTTGGTGGAACGACAAATGTACAGAGACCCAACGGAACAGGAAAAGAGCCTTCCAGAAGTACAGAAGAACAAGAACGGAAGAGAACTTAGAAGAATACAAGAAGTACAGAAACGAAGCAAACAGAGCAGTAAAACACGCAAAAGAAAAGGAGTGGAGAAGGTACTGCCAGAAACTCAGCCCCGATACACCTACTACCATGGTATGGAAACAAATAAAAGCAATTAAAGGGAATAACAAGACAGTTAAAACCCCATCAAAATGCCGACATTAGCAGTATCAGATTTAGACAAAGCTAATGTGTTCGGCGAACACTTCTACGAAGTAAGCTCTAACAAAAAACTAGGAAATAAAGAAAGGCAACGAAGGGAAAAGATGATACCGAGGATTAAGGCCACGCAACACGCGGACAGTGAACAGCACTATATGGATGCGGAAATCACGACGGACGAAGTGACGACAGCACTAAAAGAAAAATCTGAAACAGCCGCGGGGACCGATATATTAAACTACACCATCCTTAAAAAACTACCAAATAACACCATAAGAACAATCACAAAACTGTTTAATGAAATATGGAAAACGGGAAATATCCCTAAACTATGGAAAACAGCCACTGTGATACCAGTAAGAAAACAAAACAAAGACCCATCGAGGACGGACTCATACCGACCCATATCTTTGACATCTCACCTGGGCAAAATCATGGAAACGATAGTCAACAAAAGAATAACATACCACATGGAGAAGAATGGACTCTATAGCCAAACGCAGTCCGGATTTAGAGCAAACAGGTGTTCAATGGACCAAATAATTAAACTAGAAAACCATGTAAAGAAAGGTTTCAAAAGAGGGGAAAAAACGATGGCCGTATTCCTGGACCTAGCCCAAGCGTACGATCAATGCTGGAGAGAAGCCGCATTGATAAAAATAAAGAAAATAGGCATAGTAGGAAGAACGTACAACTACATTGAAAACTTCCTCAATGATAGGAGCTTCACGGTGAGAATAGGGAATGAAGTATCCAAAAAATACGCACAAGAGAACGGCATCCCCCAGGGCTCGGTCATATCACCAACAATCTTCGCAATACTGGTGAACGACCTAGCAGAGGAATTCAAGGACCAGAGCACTGGCCTATCTCAATTTGCTGACGATTGCGCCATATGGAGGAGTGGCAGGTCCCTAAAATCGGTACGAAGCCAATTACAAAAACAAATAACGAAACTAGCTGACTGGATGGACAAATGGGGTTTCGTAATAAATACCAATAAGACAGTTAGCATGGTATTCAGCAGAAAGATTACAAACTTTAGCAAGGAGAATAACATAAAAATAAAAGGGGAAACAATCAAAAGAGTTTGCAGTACAGTATTCCTTGGAATGACTCTAGACCAGAGGATGAACTGGTCAAAACACATACGACAGGCAGTGGACAAATGCAAAACCGTGAACAACTTACTGCGGGTGATAAAGGGGAATGGATGGGGTGCCCACACGAAAACAATGCTGATGTTCTATAAAGCATTCATCAGAAGCAAAATAGAATATGGCAGCATTGTATATGAAGCAGCTTCAGAGGCCAGCAAGAAGATGCTGGACACCATTCAGACCCAAGCCTTAAGCATCATACTCGGGGCAGGCAAAGGGACATCCAAAGCAGCCATGGAAGTAGCACTAGGGATACCACCACTGAGTCTGAGGCGAAAGCAGCTAACATACAGCTACTGGTTAAAGGTAGCAAAAGACGAAACCCACCCGGCATACCAAACCTTCAGGAACAACCGTAGCAAGTGGGGAGGCATACCGATAGTAAAGATGAACAGACCAGCGGGCTGGGAGGCAGCGGAGAAGATGCATGAAAACGAGGAACTAGTAGAAACTGTGAAACAGACAATATTATATAAGCCGGTCAACCCCCATTGGGTACTAACAGTACCAACTACAGATACCAGCCTAGCAAAAATCATTACCAAGAACACAGAGGACATAGAGGCTAGATACGCTGCAGAGGAATGTATAGACGAAATTAGTAAAGACAGCCTCACAATATACACCGACGGGTCCAAGAATGAACAAGGTGAGGTAGGCGCAGGAGTAGTGATACCATGCAGGAATATAAAGAGTGAATTCAAACTAACTGACCAGACAGCAGTATGCACAGCCGAACTAGTAGCCATATTAAAAGGCCTGGAGATGGCAGCCGA
Source organism: Cepaea hortensis (assembly GCA_963921405.1). Lineage (NCBI taxonomy): Eukaryota > Metazoa > Mollusca > Gastropoda > Stylommatophora > Helicidae > Cepaea > Cepaea hortensis. Next base: position 68,030,390 of record OY992887.1, read on the forward strand.
AAAACCACCTACGAAACTATGTATATTAACAGACTCACTGTCAGCTGTGCAAACACTCGGGAATTTCTCTAGAGGGAATAGACCTGACATAAAAGAGGCTATACTAGCGACAGCAACCAACCTTAAGTACGCAGGTTGCCAAGTAACCATCGGATGGATACCAGCCCACAGAGGTATTCCGGGTAACGAACAAGCAGATAGAGCAGCGAAAGAAGGCCTAGCCAGTATGAATAAGATTAACACAGGACTAGGAACAATAGAAGGAAAAAGCATCATAAAAACCTACATATTGCAAGAATGGAGGAAACAGTGGCAAAACAACACTACAGGCAGACATTCGTACCAGATACTAGGCCAACCCAGTAACAAACCACAAGTCACCAGCAATATAAAAGCACCAGCCAATAGAAAACTGTGGAATCTCAGACTGGGAACCTGGAAAGCCAGAGGAGAAAAACAATTATGCATACCATGCCAGGAAGAAAACACCATTGAACATTTTCTAATATCATGCAGCGAATACAATAACGAGCGAAGAGAGTTAAGAGATTACTTCAGTAAAACCAACTCACCAATGACAATGACGAAATGCCTGCACGTAGAGAGTAACGCAGAGATCCAGAGGCTGGTCAGGCAATACATATGTCGAACAGGAAAGGAAATATAACCTCAACCTAAGAAAGAAGACAGAAACCAGGAGGAGGAGAGGACGTCATTCATGTCTGTATCTGTTCTACGTTAGTTTGTACCTTTACGTCCCCGTTATATGTCTCAATAAAAACAAAACTATAAACACTTTATTATTATTATTATTTTTTTTTTTTTTTTTTTTTTTTTTTTTCTTCGAAATTCTTTTCTTCTCTTCTTCTTCTTCAGCGTTCCGAGCCATTGAGGTTCTTTGCTGCAAATACAATCCGTCTCCATTCGTCTCTCTGGTGGACCTTCTCTTGCCAGTCGTTGATTCCAAGTGCCTGTAGGTCTGTACATGTATTATCTCTCCACCGCCTTCTTGGTCTACCTCGGGGTCTACGGTCATTTATTTCCTGAGTGTAAGCGAGTTTTGTTTCCCTATTATCTTCCATTCTTTCTATATGCCCCAGCCATTGTAGTCTATTAGCCTTCATGATACCAGTGATTAGCGGGGACTTAAACAGATCATAAATGTCTTTGTTACTTCTTCTTTTCCACTCTCCACTTTGTGTATCCCTAATGGGTCCAAAGATGCGTCTTAAAATTTTGTTCTCAAAGGTTTGTAACAAGGCTTCGTCTCCTTTCGTTGTACTCCAGGTTTCAGAGCCATACAGCACAACTGGTCTGATCAGTGTTTTGTATATTGTGATTTTGGTGTTACGAGATAGCGCCTTTGATTTTAGTAGATGTTGTAGTGCATAGTATATCTTATTTCCAGAGTTGATTCTAGTTTGTATTTCTTCCCTTATGATGTTGGAGCAGTTGAAGATCGTACGCAGGTATTTGTATGTTTCCGTTCTTTTAATGGTCATATTATCTATTTGTATGTGGCCAGAGTTTCTAGCCATTCCGTCTCTTGAAATTACCATATATTCTGTCTTATCTTGGTTGATAAATTCTTTTACCTTTTCTTTTTTTTTCAGGACATCCATCTGTTTGGCATTTGATGGATGTCCTGGGCGTGGTCCTGGAAAGGAGCGTTAGGGGACGAGAGGGCTTGCTTGGGGCTCAGCTCTCCTTGATGGGCCACTGGCTGTGCCTGGGGGATGATGGTGACATCTTGGTATGGAGAAGCGCAGGCGCTGGTAACGAACAGAGAGAAGGAAAGACGGACTGGGGCCACGGATTGCAACCGACCTTGAGATGCCTGTCTACGAACACGACGAGTCCTTCTCAGGACTAAATAGCCAGGTAACCAGTACCGGGGAGAAACACAAGAGTAAACCAACCAACTCTGTACTAGTTAGTATTTAAAAAAAAAAAAAAAAAAAAAAAAACAAACTAGGAAGCAGTACCTGGATGAAATGGAACCGGACAACGCACGCCAATAAACAAGTTCAAAAACCGACATAAGAACCAGCCTTCACTGACACCGGAGCAGGAGCTACAACCAACACGAGCAAAATTAACTCGAAAGAGAGCACAAAGAGGAACAGTATCAATACACACCAATCCACGGATCGACAATCTAACCCACGCTAAAGAAGCAGGTTGATGGAGACCGAGTTTGCAATTTTTCTTCTCAAGATCGGATCGGATCGGAGGCAGGGTGCCACTCTAGATGGTTTACATCTAGATCGAGATATTTTTGACAACGTCAAGATGCCGGTCTTTGACGTTCAGATGTTAGATGTAATTCTAGATGGTTTTTTTTTTTTCTCCTTTGAAGTTAGGTATTTTAGATATTTGGTCAGTAAACATTTAGAATTTAAGAATTTGGCTGAAATTGGTACCGATATTGCCTCGGCAATGGTTGATTGATTGATTTATTGGTTTAGGAACCAACATCACAGCATTCGGGACATTCCCATAAGCGCCCCATCCTCAGAAGCCAGCGAAGAGTTCCAATCTCAATAGTACCAGTAGCAATCTGATTATATGTCCATCTCGCCTTTCCTCTAAGCATCGAGCACCGGTCAGATCCCCTCGTCACTCCACGCTGTCCCATTCTTGCCAGACCATGGTGATCCATTTGCTCCTTCGAGGTGTACACGTGCTCCAAGGCCGCAACCACGTCTGCCTTGTCATGCATCAATACTCCACCAAGTTTTGCAGAGCCAGCCAGTCTGTCTGCCTGTTCATTCCCCAGCATGCCCCGGAGAAAAGATCCAGACGATGCTTGCCACCCGTGACTTCCGAAGCGAAGCAAGCCACTCTGCACGAATCTTGCCTGTCCTCACCCTACTCAGCATGCTTTCTGAGTCAGTTACAATCACGACGTGTGTGTGTATCGTATTCTCCATCCAGCGGAAAGCTGCACTGACTGCCTCCACCTCCATTCTTAAGCTAGATGTTGTGGTCTCATATGCCAGGCTCTCCTGCACCAAACGTCGACCATTAGCCTTCGCCAAGAAACCCCAGGCACTTCTACTACCTCTCAACACCGAACCATCTGTGTAGATAATCAAATCACCCGGGCGAGCATTATCCTGAATTAGTTGCTGGATTTCCACTTATGTGGCCCCTGCTGGCCACTCCCTGCACTCCCGGCTCAATGTGATTCTAACTTTGCACAAGTCTAACTGCTCTGCTGGCACTCTGACCCATTCCTCTCCTAATGTTTTCCTAGATGCACACCTGTCTGATCGTATCCTCCGCCTGAGCCCTCCATGATTTCCCTCTTATCAGTCGCTTAATTAATTTGCCCTTAATTGCGACCAGCGCCTCGTGCAACGGGTGATCTGTGTCAGCAGCTACTCTGAGGTATGCCTTCGCCTGCATCACCTTGAGCCTACCAGCAACAGTCGGCTAACCAAGGATGTACCGTATATACACCACTGGGGTATCTCTGGTGCATCCCAGAATGACCCGCATAGCCTCGTTTTGTATGCGCTCCAATTTCACCAGCTGACTCTTTGAGACAGTGATCAGTCCTAGCCCATAATCAACCATTGAGAGGATCAAGTGCTGGTATAGTCTGAAAAGCATTCTCTGCTCTATGTCCATTTCAACCATAGTTTTAAGTGCGTTGAGATCTTGTCACAACCGTCTCTACATGATTCTTGAAGGACAGGTCCTATCAAATGTGATTCCCAGATACTTCAGTTTGTTCTCTCTGTTGACGCTTCCACCATCTATAGTGAGGCTTGGAACATCAGCTCTCACAATCCTGTTGTCCAGAGAGCACCACAAAACAGCTGCCTTTTCCGGGTGAATGACAGCACCCTTTTCAGTGCACCAGTCAATCACTTTGTCTACTGTCGCCTGTAGCTCCTGGGCTGTTTGCTCCCTCTCTCTCCCCTGCCTATATGCAAGAAATATCATCTGCAAATGTTAGTATCCTCCCAACCCCTGGTGCTGTGATGTCGGTTCCTAAATCAATCAATCAATCAATCAATCAATCAACCCCTGGTGCTTCTAGGTTTGCAATCTTGCTCGTATACACGTTAAAGATCACCGGTGAGATTGCGGTTCCCTGTGGCAGTCCCTGGGTTAAAATATGTGGCTCTGAGGTCCATGCACCCAGACGGAGAGAAATCCGACGAGAATGCAGGACGGCCGCTATCCAGTTCACCAACCAGGGATTGACCCCCTTCTCCATCAGTGCGGTAATCAAAATATCGTATCGAACTCTATTGTACGCATCCTCGAAATCAAGCGCTGCCGCCATCGTTTCCTGTCTACTCCGGAACCCCTCATAAACGTCAAAGGCAAAAGTGGCTGCATTTGACCAGGTATCTTTTCCTGGCCTGTAGCTCCCCAGACCTCTTGAAAGAAGCTTCCCCCTTTCCAAAAATTCTTGCAGCTTGACAACCTCTCTAAAACCTTCCCAAATGTATTTTGAAGGGTGATGATCCTAAAGCCGCTAAGCTTTGACTGATCCTTGAATGGTTTTGGAAGAGGGATGAGATAGCTGTGCACCCAATCCTGCGGTACTGATGCTGCCCTAATGCTCTGGTTAAAGCAGTCGGTCATCTCCTTCAGGTCTACATCGCTCAAAGCCTTCATGTGGCCATACCTGACCCCATCGGGCCCTGGTGCCCTGTCTTTTGCCTTTTTCAAAATATGTTTAACATCTTCAACCCGTATGGTGTCTTCATAAGGCATATTCTTTATGGTGCCAGATAACTCCTCTCTAACTGCATCCCTGTTGTCCACATCATCATGATTGGTCTGCTCTAAAAATCTCTGGAGAAACGCCTCCCCTTTCTCTTTGTCTGTTGTCACGCGCACACCATCATCTCTATAAATTGTTCCCATTGTCATAGGCCGATCTTTTCTTTGTATTTGTCTGTACAGTTTCCAGAATTTTCGCAGTGTTTTATCATCTCCAATCTCATTCATGAAACATTCCCATTTTGCCTATTTGGCCTCTGCAGCACAGCGCTTGAAAACCTCCACCTTGTCTTTCTTGACATTTTCCGCCGTGTCCACTTCCTCTCGTGAGCTTCTGGGTGTCTGTCGCACTTTCCTTAGCTGCTTCACTGCAGCTCTCTTTGCTTTCCAAGCCTGGTCTACTTCTGGGGTCCACCATGGGGGCTGCAAAAAAGGAGTTTTAACAGCCCTGTTGCATGCCCCCTGTCTGAGGCGTCCAAGAAGGCTGTCGGTCCACTCATACCGGAAGGTCTTGCCTCCCAGCCTTAACTTTCCTGGATTTAGAGATCAGGACTGAGCATGGCATGTGATCACTCCCATGGTCATTCAAAACAGTCCACATTACATCAAGGACTGATGACTGGGAGACAAGTGCCAAGTCAATAGCTGTGTCCGCATCGCCAGGCCTCATTAGCATTCTAGTCGGCCTACCATCATTTATGCAGACCACATCAGAGTCCACCATGGCATCCGCAAAGGCAATTCCCTGTCGGTTGTCTCCACTGATTGATTAGAGAAATTAGACGTAGACAGTCAAAATTGTTTGGACATGTTATAAGAAGAAATGGATTAGAGAACTTAGTGACAACTGGCAAGATCGAAGGAAACAGACCAAGAGGAAAACCGAGAGGAAAATACCTGGATGGCTTGGCCACATGGCATGGACGAGACAGGAACACTGAGCTGATCCACGACACTGGTGATCGAGTGAAATGGCGAGTCATGACCGCCCACGCTTTCCGGCATGGCACATGATTGATTGATATTTTCTCCACTACTGTCCCAATCTCTGTTCCTTGCACTGAAGTCTCCACATATGAGTAGCCTATCACCTGGTAATTCCTCCAATTCCTTAAGCCAGTCCCAGTGTTCCTTTCTGACAAAACAGTCCACTGTGGCATTTACATTTATGATGTTCCAACTTAAGCTCCCAATCTCCATTTGTATACCCTGGACCTCTCTTGCACTGTGATTCCACTGGCTCAAGTCAAGTACCACATGCTTCACTCCTTCCTTCACCAGCAGACCTTGCCCATATCTCATCTGCCCAGTAGGGTTTATATAACTGGCGTAACCAAGGCAATGGTATTTGTCTGTATTTAGCTCATGGAGCATGAGGACATCAAAATCATATATGAGCCTCTCCAATAAGGACCTCTCTGCCTCGCACTACGACAGTTCCAATATCCCACTCTTACATGGTTGAGACCTAGTCTCTCCACTTTTCGTCTTGTTTTCCTGGCGCCTGCCCTCCTATTTCTATGCCTTCTTCCCACATCATTTCCTCGTCTTCTCCTCCTCACTCTCTCTTCGATATCCACTGAAGGATGTGTCAAGCGCAGAGCACGTGCTCCGTAGCTCCGGCGACGATTCCCTTGTTTAAATAATACCTTATACACAAAGTTTAGATATTGCAGGAAATGAGCGGTCACCCTAATAGAGCCTGCCTGCTAGGGAAGGGGCAGGGGATGTCCCTCAGGAGTCCATACGCCTGGCGCCGCCCCGCCCGCATACCAGACGTTCCACGTTCACGACCAGCTCACTCGTGGCCATTCAGTCCTCGGCACGTCGGTGCACCTTAAACTTGGGGGTTTATAATCGGAGTTTTCCATCTCCTAAATTGGCTGCTGTAATAGCTAACGGGCCCAATCTACACGGGGGTAAAAGGTTCCAGCGTCTCATTTATGGCGAGCACAGTAGATACATGTGTTCGGGAAACAAGACCAATGCCACGTACCTTTTGTTTACACATTGATCATTGTTACATAATAGATCCAACAGGTCATATATCATTTGTCTACACATTGATAAATTTTATATAAAGGATCATACAAATCATATATAACTTGCCTACATGTTGATCAATGTTACATAAAGGATCATACAGATGAAATGTCACTTGTCTACACATTTGATCAATGTTACATAAAGGATCATACAGATCAAATGTCACTTGTCTACACATTGATGAATGTTACATAATGAATTATACAGGTCATATATCACTTGGTTACACATTGCTGAATGTTACTCCGGAGATGATGAAGATCATGTAGGACTGACATTGCCGTAGACATTATTCCTTTCGTTGAAGAGATTCAGTACTTGGTACAAAGGTCTGTACTGATCAAGAGATGGAACTATCTGAGGTCTAATAGCCTTGACTGTTCCGACTACAAGAGGCACATAACCTTGTTGGTCATTGTCCATATGGTCCAGCAAGAGTGACAATGTGCACATCAGCCCGCTCCACTCAGCGCCGTTTCTGCGTGTAAACAACGATCTTTCTTCCCCGGCTGGTTTCGTTGCCCGAATTTTTTCAGCAAGGTCAGCAGAGTTTCAGGGTCAAGGTCTTTGCTTTTCCATGACAGATGTGAAAGACTGTATTCATCTTTGAACGAAACGTTCATCGACTTCGGCGTGTTTTCTTCATTAAAACTGTCATTTACTGCCAATATAGTACCTTGCGGTGTATGGCAGAGGGGTCTTTGAGCCTGAGGAATAAAGGCCGCCTGGCTAGTGCAGTCGCCGCGAACTGTGCAGGTTAGGATTTTCTTTTTGCCCCCGACAGAAAAAAATCCCACACCTTACCGAGGGATCGAACCCGGGTCTCCCGAACGAGAGTCCGGCGTTCTAGCCACTCGGCCACTCAAATCCCGCTAGAATGCCACTAACAAAGACCATGTACTGGGTCACAAGCCGCCAGAAATCAATGACTGTTGTCGGTAAAGGCCACTGGGTTAGAATTTGGTGGCCATGTTTCTTACAGCTCGGAATGAGTACTGCATTGATATACGAGTTCTCAGCATCTCCAGTTTTACACGACAAAACAGGTCCGTAGTGTTTCTTTGATAGGACCTTATGCAGTCAGTTAGACAGCATTAGTCTGTTACAGTATGTGTAGTTTTCTTGAACTTCTCCTTCCTCTTCTTCATTACATTCATCATCAGCGCATACCAGACATGCAGACTTGAATTCCTTTTCCCACGCAGGATGGCAAACGTCTGGCCATAACTGACTGACCAAAGGAGTAGCAGGTGGGCGTTCCATGAAAACTCGGGAAGATTGGTGACGACTCTAAAGTCCCCTTGGAAAGAATCACATCTTCTTGGTCTACAGATCTTCTAGCAATTCATAAGGAATTGCTGGTGAGACTTGTGCAGCACCGTAAGCTTCGATCCCTATGTATAATTAATCTACAGACGTCACGCTTTGTGAATCAGTAAACTACTGGTGTGTAGATGATCTTTGTCTGTGCGAAACAGCTGCCGATAGCGACTGATCACTGAAACCGAAATGCGATTGTGACCATGGGAATGCTTGGCTTGAGAACTGTAGCTCGGGATAACTAGCTGGGAATCTCAGTTTTAAATACTAGGCAACATAATCTTTTGGGTTGAGCTCTGATACAGCACTCTGGTAGGAGCACCCCGACTTTGCAATGTTGATGAGGGCTGTCAAGCGACTGTACCGCGACAGATGAAACCGCTGTGCGGCCTGGAGGCACGTCCAAGATCAATTTTGTTGTCATCAGTTCTATCAACAACTTGAGATTGTCATTGTTCTTGACAGATTAGGGATCTTACCTTCCGGCTGTTAGCCTGTGTTGATGCATTTCCCCTTTGTCCAAACCATTCACTGTTACAATCTTGGTGTGTTGCTGTCGGAAACATAACTGTCATAAGTATATGGCTGAGCACCAAACAAAACAGTGAAGATAGCAGTAATCTGGTTTACTTCATTCGTTGAGCCCTGTAGTCCTGAGGCAATGACATGACAATGCTTGGGTATTTTATTTACACAGCAGATCTTGCTGTAGAGTTGTGGCAGACACAACACTGTAGTTCTGCGTAAAGCATCTGTCGCAGCACCTTCCACTTGAGATTGTCTCAGTTCCTGGCAGATTAGGCATCTTACCTTCCGGCTGTGAGCCTGTGTTGACGCATTACTCCTGTCGGAAGAAAAAACAAACAGTGTTCGTCCTAACGGACGAAAAGGTTTACAACCATCTTGCCCCAGTTTTGATGACCAAATGGTTGATATCAATCATGGTGTTTATGCCAAAGTGAAAGAAGATATACCATCTTTAATCCTCATAAAATGTGCGTGTCAATCCTTGCAGCTAGCATTGTATTATCACATGCCTCCCATCGGGAGGCTCCGTGGCGAAGTGGTCAAGCCGTTTGACTCGGGCTCCGAAGATTGTGGGTTCGATTCCGATCCGCGCCCTTCGGCTCACGAGCGAAAATTTTCGGAGACTCCTGTGGGTCTCAAGCTAGAGCTACGGAGTTCGTGCTTGGTGCGACGTCTTCCGAGCTGCGGAAAGATACAGAGCCATATGGGACAAAACCCGATGCAATGAAGTCGACCCTGTCGGCTTTTAAACGACTTTTTATCACATGCCTAATCAGCATGTTTTCCAAAGAATTTGGAATTCCTTAATCCTGAAACGCATAACTGGTTCTCCAATGTCAGACAACAGCAATATAATAATTTATATAAAGCATTAAACGATAGTTCCTCACCACTTAAAATTCTGTCACATTGCAAAATATTGGTTATCAATTCAACCAACTGTTAAATAATTGTGAACCAATGGTTGGAGTTGAAGACACACTTCGAAATAACAAGACAGTGAAAAGTGCTGCACAGCTTCTTCTTCTTTCGTTCGCTTGAAATATGTCTATAACAGCAATGTTGTCTCTTGTATGAATTTAACTGTTCTTTTTTTGTTTAGTTCACTCAGCGGTCCATAGAGTTTATCTTCCACTGTTGTCTCTCTAGGCCAGAAGGTTTGCCTAGATATATTATATTTTGGGCAGTCTTGGAGTATGTGCTCTGCTGTCTGCGACGCCAATCCACATGTGCACATGGCTGATTCACCAATCTTGAATTTGATATACATGTGGTTGCGCAATCTATTGTTTCCTGTTCTGAGGCGCAGAATAATGACTTGTTCTTGTCTGTCCATAATGCGGTAGTCATCTTGAGCAGGTTTTGGTGCTTTCTAACTGATATGATCAGTCTTTTCTTTTGGTGGTATGTAACGGGCACATAAGGCTGTTCTTTTTTTGCTCCTTCCTTAGCTATTCGATCAGCTCTGTCGTTTCCGGGTACTCCACAGTGGGATGGTATCCACTGTATGGTGACCTTATGCTGACTGCTAATTTCAGAAAGTAGTGTCCTTAGTACTGGCAATTTCCCAGACAGGAGCGCCCCAGGTACTGATTTTGCATCTGTCAATAGCACCACAGCGTGTGTACCATGGCTGGTATTTTGTCATTTCTCTGTGGCTATCTTGATTGCCTCAACTTCAGCATCATATTTATGGCAGTACTTTCCTGCTGGCCATGTCCCTAGTATTATTTGGGTATTCTATGTACACTCCCGCTCCTCCATTTCGAACAGCATTTTTTTTGCTGACCCATCTGTGTAGACTCGGATTCAGAGGTCCTGTGGGTATTCTTCATCAGGGAAGCAGAGAGAGACTGTTCTGCACTGTAAATCGTTCTGTTCTTCCTTTTCAAATATTACTCTCACTTTTGTCTGGATTTGTAGTGATAGTCTATGTTCATCTTTCCATGGAGTCAACTCTGGTATAGTTTTCAGGAGGATACCAACTGTGGACAGATCGATGGTTTCTCTGCAGAGTCGTTTGGCCTGGTGGATAAAACTGCTTCTTTTCAACCGCCCCATAGCTAAGTTTCAAAATCTGTTCTTCATAGAGTGGCTTGTCAAGTTGAGGAACTTTTCTGCTTGTACTAGCGTTTTCGTATCTCTGCGCTCTCTCAGTGCTTGTGTCCTCCCCATCTTCTCCACCTCCACTATAGGGGTTGATCTCATCCCTCCTGTGGTGACTCCAAGTGCTTAATTTTGCACCTTATCCAGCTCCTGTAGTGTGGTTTTTGATGCTGAACACCACGCAGTTGACCCATATTCCAGGTGTGGTCGTATGCTCTGTTGATAAACTTTGCTAAGTATTTTCCCACTGGCTCCCCATGTGGTTCTACTTAGTTTTCTCAGGATGGCTATTTTCCTACTGGCTTTTGCTACTGCTTTGTTGGTGTGCTTTCTGCATGTCAGCATGTCTTCAAATGTTACTCCAAGATATGTTGGTTCTTTATCTTTGTGGGATAATAAATGAGAATACCATATGAAATGGACTGAAATAGTGTCTAGGGGAAAATGATTCATAGGTCCCTCAGGTTCGCCGCATAAAGGCAGTTGATCGAGACAGTTTATTTCCTAAAAGACTCCAGGAATAGAGTAGTTATTGGCTCTTTTGAAAGAAGAATGGGGTGATGGTCAAATAGACTCCACCCACATTACAAGGTAAACTACCTTCCTGAAGACTAAAACAGAGAATAGGCCACTTAACCACAGATCTCTATCAAGTTGTTATCCTTGGATAAAATAGCTGAGACTGTGTGTTGGTCGACCTCCCACTGGATTCTCTGCACATATACAAACACAGTAGTACAGTTCTCTACGACAACAAACAGTGTAACACTGGTCAAGTAGACAATGAAAACTCTCCTGACGAACATATATGTTTATTGCCAGACTCTCATAAGCTGGAAATACGAGACTCTGTCTCCACTACAATCTATCCAACATCAAACAAAACAAATACATTATCAAGTAATGCATTTCATTTCTAATCTAACAACTCCCTCCTCCTCTTCTCGTCCCTACCCCTACATGATGTCGATCACACGGAAAACCCAACCAGAACATAGATCAAATATCTGACTGGTGATTGTGTCATTAGTGTAACTAAGTTCGTGCAGACACCAATATTCAAAGTCTGGAGAATGTAGATTCACTCCCCTCTGGGCTTCTCTACACTGTTTTTATTCTCCCACACCAACAGTTCGATGATGACATTTATACTATTCTACCCTACTCCTCTTCCTCTTCTACCGCTAAAACAGATGAGCTCTCCCATCCTAATTTTGACCACACTCCACACTGTGCCACTGAGATAAACAAAGGTTCTCTGGATACTGAACACTGTAATGGGGAGACGGCTTATAGACGTTGATAGGATACAGTCATAATTGACCAACAAAAGGAACTGTCCTCACTTGTTCCCTTCTATAAAAATGATGATGGTGTGTGACTTGATGTCTGGATTACTCGATCTGGCATTGGTCTTGAGAGGATAAAAATTGTCTGCATAAATTAGGGATTTCAACCCTTGATAAAAACGTCCATCAGTTTGGACAAGTTGTAGCACGGATGCTCAACGACGTACTGGGGTTGTTGGTAAAGGAAGGACTCTCCCTGAGTATGGGTCAGAAGCTAGTTGAACCTCCTCTCTAGGCGATCTCCCGACGGTTGTAAGACTTGCATACTTCATCGTGAGAAAAAGACGAAGTCTCAAATGTCTCAGCACGACATTTAAACAAACCAGAGAAGTGTAGCTGGGTTCATATTTAATTCAAATTATGATGACCTCTCAGAAGGAAAGAACCATTCCATCTGTGACTGCGGCATATCTATAACTTCCCGGATTCACCAGGAAGAATAAGAAGCCCCTCTCCCAACATTCTGGAAGAATAAAGCACAGACTCTCAACAAAGTCGCTGGGGTCTCCAGCGAACGAAGAACTCTCTATGCGTTGGTGTCATCGCTGGCTGAACATCGTTATGCGGCTTCCCGTAATATAAATGGGTAACATGCTTTGTCGCAAGAAAAAGATGAATCCACAATGTCGCAGTGGGGACATTGTAACACAGGAATATCCGTACTGATTTCGGAGTTCACTCCATTACGTATGACTCTTCACATCGAGAGTAACCCCCAGTCCGTAAGCTGTTGCAGACTATAACCTCCCTGATAATACAGGAAGAAAATTGATGCCATCTCTCGTCAGACGCCAGAAATGAGTAGTTGACGCTTTTCAATCCATGTCACTAGAATGACAAAACCCAACAAAAAAAGGAGATAACTCCGTCTGGAGTTTCTCACTGGGCTAGACGAATAATAGGGGATTATTTTCCCCGGCATCCTATTCTTGGAAGGAATGCCGGGGTTCCCTAAGTGCTGAGTGGCGCCTACTCTGCACAGCCAAGCCAATAAGTTTTGACTCAGTTAAAATCAGCCAAGATGTCCCACGCCATTTGCCTCATTGCCTGCAAATCAAAAAATGACAAGCCATAAATATACTAGCGTATCACGCAGGTTCATAAGACTCACAGAGACAACAATTAGACATATAGTCCGAGGACAAACCTCATATCATGATGGGTGGTATCACCTGTGCGCCTGTACCGTATGGGTTTGTTTGGCGTGAAAGTGGGGCGGTAATCGGAACACTATACCAACCTCACCGAACAGGACATCACAGATACCAAATGGAGATATATTCTCCCACATACAAACACTCCTCTATATGGGAGTACATCAATCTGTTATACAACATGCACGGGGTGGGGTGTGTGATTAAAATCGAAGGTGTGGAAATATTGGCTCCAATGACTTGTTATTGTGACAAGCACACTGCACGATTTACGGCAGGTAAACATGAGTATTTAGGTATGTGAACCGTTCTCATAAATATGATTGAGCCAATGACACACAGAGTCCACCAAACCGACAAAAGCAATGGGGTGTCTTATCTAACTGTGTCCCCAGGCGTCATACACACCAAATATATGTTCCGTCCCCGGCATATTTTGCACACAGATAAAGTAAAGATTCACACACACAATATATATATATATATGTGCTACAGGAACTGAATCTTTAACAAAGGCATTATGTAACACCTGAATACTTTACCAACAGTCCGGTAAAGCTAGGCTCTTCCCTAGATGAGATGAACCCAAAAGTGAAGATAGATTGACTCTGCAGACACAGTACAGAATTTACAGAGACATCAAACTCTTCAACAGAAGATGAAGTAGTGATCATAGCATGATAAGAACTGGATAAGAATTGTAAGCATAGGAATATAGGAAAGTTATATAGACGTTCAAATCTCAGGCCGGCGTTCTTACAGAAGTAACGATGCCGTAGCAAAGTCCGCCAAAATACATACATGACATGTAGTATGACTTTTCATATCAAACAAAGATTGTATTAAATATTTAACAAAATACATACATGATATGTAGTATGACTTTTCATATCAAACAAAGATTGTATTAAATATTTAACACAAATCTTATCATTCAAAGCAAAAAACATATATATGCTCACCAATGCAACATAGAGGCGAAAAATGGCCCCACAAAAAGGGCTACACCCTCCCGGGAAAAATCACGTCTACATAGTTGGAGCTTCCAGACTCAAGTGAAGCCCGGGAGTTTTACCAAGCTATACCTGTCTAATTGGAGCTACTGGCACATTCCTTGCCTCTATCTGAGCGCTGGCATTCCTTACCTTAAAAGGTAGTGCCAGTCTCTCACACGTGAAATTAGTCTTTCCAAGAAAAGATATTTATAATCGTCTGCAAGCTGGCGCAAACTGGGACATTATGTCACATAAGTCCCCCAATTCAGCTTGTTGAGTACCACAAGCAAGACCAGTTAAACCAGCTTCCAGACTCCATATGGTAACCACCTCCTCGGCTCCCTGGTGCCTCTCCTAAACCATCTACTTTCACCTGATTTGTCTATACCATTCCTCCTAGCTCACAAATTCCGCTGCTATAGATCACAAATCTTCTCTTCCTGAGCCGCCATCATTCATAATCTGAAGGTATATTGGCGAACTCAGTAATAAAATAGAGGTTTTACTCCACCTCTAAAGACGTGTGGGAACAAAAAAGGAACACTTCAATGGTCACCTCTGTCCTCACAACATCAAAAAAGTAGAAATCCCATCCGTAAATTCCCACCTTCGGATGCCGATTCTATATAAGAGCAATGTTGGATTCCTTCCACTAAACTCAGTCACGTCGGCATACGGAACCGATAAAAGGGAGACTAGCACTTCGTGCTAATATATATTCTTATTTTGCCCACCACCAAAAATCTAAAAAAAAACGGCTGCGGCCGAAAGGAGTTAAACATAGAGCGTCCTCTATGACTCAATTAATTATGGCGATGCGCAATAAGACTTAGTTCCGAGGTTTACTTTAGGTAAATGTTGCTCTGTTTATGACAAATTTGGAAAGGGCCACACTCTCTTCCCTCCAACACCAATGTCTATTGTTGAGTCCAAGGTAAATCTACTCCGTTCGTTATAGTTTAACTCGGCCGTCTTGTCGACGTAATCTCAACTCAACACCACGAATTTTCGGCCGTCAGTAGAAGTCAAATGCATTAGCTGTGAATGAGTCAATGTTTATAAACAGTGCTGAAGCCCTTCCGGTTACGCGCTCAATTCTTCATGACGTCCGACCCACAGGTCTTTCCCGGAATGCGATCTATGCAGCTGAACACACGCGCTAGTTTCAGTTTCACCCCGCCTCCTCCCATTGTTACTGGCTTGTCCGTCTAAAGACTGTTTCGGCCTGTTTATACTGCGAATGCCGTGTTGGGTGAACTGAACTAGGTCAACTTTGCATTAACTCCCCCTCCGACCTAGATTCTAATTACTTGGCTATCAGTACATGATACCAAGTGAAGAATAATTATTCCAAGCATTAAGATCCTCGAAGTGACGTTTTAAAAATGTCATGCTATAGAATAATTTAAAAGACTTCTCCTGCTAGTAGCAGTGATGTCTAAAAGTCTACTATTCGTAGAACCACAAGAGATTACTTGTCCGGAATAAAACTCTCTTGTAAATATATAGTAAGGAATATATTATAAATATAATACTGTGCACTGTTCCTTACAATTTCCCGTTGGCTGGAATAAAGAAGTATACTTTCTCTGTCATTTTACCTCGCTAAATGGACGGTAAAGATTAAAACCAACAGTACTTAAGAGAAAGAAGGGAGAGCTCCGCTCTGCCTCTCTCAACCTGTCATACGTGAAGACTTGGTCCTCACGAACGTTTCATATAGGTATATATATTGTCAAAGACTCGACCGCATCCCCTCCGCCAGGGAGAGCGGTCAATCCTGAAGAGACCAGGAGGAGATACGGGGCCCGAGGCAAGGGCAGGGGAGATGAGGTAATAGGAGAAGGTTAGCCACTCCCTCATGAGACACGCAGGCGTTGTCCAGAGAGTTAGCACTCTCATCACGATAACATCACACCTCGTGTAGCCACAGCACAGTTGAGTATGCACTCAACAAGCCACGGTTGCCAACGGCGGGCGATGTGAGGTAACACGCACCAAGGTGAAGGTCACGCCGCGTGGTGTGTGACCATGGGAGAGAAGTTGGTCAGAGGGGAGACGGGACTTTGTAGCGTTCACATCGTTAGAATAGGGCTAGGAGATTTGTGTTCACTGAATAGATAGAGTTAGCATAGGGTAGCAGTTTGTGTTAGATAATTCTGTGGCTGTATATTGTGTATTGCATTAGCGACTGTTTACCGCTTGTAAGCGAGCCAACGGCAATAAAATGGACCATGCATTTTGCCTCCCACACGACTTGCAAGTTGTCTTGTATGGGTGTGTGAGAAGTACCCGATGATGCCTGTCAGTTGAGTTGTTGACAGGCCAGGGTAATTGTGGTGTCAGAAGTGAAGCTTGAATGTAATATTCAAGCTACTCCACTCGTCCACGAGGCTCTAGACTAGGGTTTAATTTGTGTAGTGACGGTGATTTGTGCAGACGAGAGAAATTTTGCAAGCTAGAAATGTGCCTATCGTGACGTATTAAACTGTTTAATTGTATTTATGAAATATTTATTTAGTCAAAGTATGTATTCATCAAAGCTGTAAGTATTAATATTCTTGTTTTCTCATATTTATTTATATATTTACCTTTTTGTTGAGAAATGAGTACCAAAAATGATTCACGGCGGAGCGATACAAAGCCAGCCGACAATATCGATTTTTCATCGCGCTGTGCTGTGACGTCAGATGATTGACAAACAGTCGTCTGGGCTCATTAGCATACAGCAATCGAGTGTGTAGAGAATTGCTAAACGGCTGCCCGCCTGAATCGGTACGTTATATCATTTATTAGTTATTTATTTCAACTACTAAAGGAATATATTTATTTATTTAAACATTATGATGTTATTTTTATTTCTTTAAAAGCAGATATGCATATTTGTGGTCATATTTTCTCTGTGTTTACCGTCACGATGGAACTATTTTTTGGCCAGGCAGATGATACTTGCCTGCACAAAACGTACAGAAATTAAATAGATTAGTAACGTAAGGCAATAACTGATAGAGCAAAGACAGGACATTGACATTTAATTTATTTAATACATGTTCTAGTTGTTCGTAAGTCTGTCATTGTCTAGGTCATTGTCCTTAGTTGTCGGGTAAATCATATCGTTAAGGAGGCGTGTTTACTGCTGCCCTACATATCAGAGGGCAAACAACAGCTGTGCACATACACCTGTAGGCCAAATACCGTGTGCTACGTACGAAACGTGTCGCCACCCCAGTGTACCAAACAAGATGACCTGTGTCAAAGGAGCTTCGTTCCCACATTAAGCTGAGTACACTTATATATTTTGGCATGCAATTTGATTAATAGTGCATCTCTTTTTCAGCTTGTAACGCGTTGACATATTTGTATACTCTGTTTTTCTGCAAGATAAATCTGGGCAGGGTATAAACAGAAAGCACAACTGATAGTGATCAGATAAGAACAAACATAACATATCAAAGATAAATAACTGATTAAAGTCATCATTGCCTATCACTGTTAGCCAAGTACTAAAGTAAGATGGCAACTTTATCAGATTTCATAAAAGCAGGCAAAGAACTAGAATTAACAGGAAAAGAACTACAACAATATGCTGATCAGAAATTTAAAGAATTAAAAGATGCTGAGAAAGAAGCAAAAGAGGCTGAAAAAGCTGATCGCATACGAAAAGAAGATGCTGAAAGAAATGAACGCGCACGAGAAAGAGAAGAAGAAAGACAACATCAAATACAATTAAAACAACAACAGCTAGAACATGATAAGACAGTTAAACAACAGCAGTTAGAACATGATAAGACAGTTAAACAACAGCAGTTAGAACATGAGAAGGAGATAAAACAGAAAGAAATAGAATTAAAACAAAGGGAGTTAGATCTAAAGGAAAAACAGATTCAAGTAGAATCAGAGACACAGTTGAAAATGAAAAGCATGGACGTAGAGTCACACTCAGAGATCTCTGCCACTAAACTAAGAAGTCAACAAGAGGAAAATAAGTTCAACAAATACAAAAATATTATCAAACCATATTGTAAAGATGACTCCATATCAGCCTGGACAGAGAATGTAGAGTATCAATTTAAATATCACCAAGTTCCTTTAGATATGTGGGCTCCGATTTACATGAAGAATCTAAGTGGTGAGCCCCTTAAAGTAATAGAGTCTATTCCTATTGAACTTAGATCTAGCTATCAATACATCCATGATAGGATTATGCAGCCCTTTTTACTTGATGCCCCGGGTTATCAAGTTCAGTTCTCAAATCTAAAACCTAAACCTAGTGAAACCTTCATTGATTATGTTTCAAATGTACAGAGTGTACTAGACAGGTGGCTTAAAGCAGCTAACATAGGAAAAGACTTTGATAGATTAAAAAACTTAATAGCTATGGATAAGGTAATATCCACCATACCTTCTCCTTTTGCTAAATTTTTACAGCAGGCAGACATTGAGAACATCCAGCAATTTGAAAAAAAAGGTTCCGCATATTTTTCTTCCAACAGACATATTTTTAAAACTTCAAATGACTCTGATATAGTTTCCTTTGTGAAAGACCAACCAAAAAACTATCAGAGTAACAGAAAACCTTTTGAGAAGTATGACAAGAAAGACAGAAAAGTTTCCAAATGCATGTACTGTCAACTAATGCACGACACTTATGCTATGTGCGACAAATCGCCGAATTATCCGGCGCATCTTGAAAATGTGATCAAGAAGCAGCAAAGCAAACGGTCTGCATACAGGCGTGCAATCAAATGTTTTTTTTTGTTCATCTTATGGCCATTATTCTAATAAGTGCCTTGGCCGCCAACGTTTAAAAGCTAACAGTGCTATTTTGATTGACACCTCTTCAGATAGTGGTAGTGAGAATGAGTATGAAGTTGAAAATGTATTACCTTTCAAGGAGTCTGAAGATGTGTGTTGTGTGAACGATGTGTTAAGCTTTGACAATTGTGGACATTGTCAGCAATTTCATGCAGACGGAAGACTGGAATGTGGACATACAGTACCATTCTCATCCGAGAACGGGAATGCAGCATTAGCCTCCAGAGGCAACTTGGTGTTCCACAATGCAATGGTCAATGATGTACCATGCCAATGTTTGCTGGATAGCGGCAGCACCCTTATTGGTCTTCGAAAAGAACTAGTGAGTCCGGGTGATTACACAGGTGACACTGTGAAATGCCGAACCTTTTCGGGTAACGTTGAAATTTACCCTTTGGCAAAAGCCCGTATTGATTCTCCTTTTCTTTCGGGTACCTTTACTTGTGCAATACTTAACAACCCTTGTACTGATTTAATTTTGGGGTGCTTACCTCAATTGAAACAATGTACGAATGATGAAATAGTTGCATGGGAGAAAGTAAAGGCAACTATTACAACAGCCAAAACAGACACTTCAAAACATCATGACACATTACAAGATGAGACACTACTGATGCTTTCTACAACCAGCACAGATGACATAAACAAACAGAAACTTTTACACCAACAGAAATCTACTCTTAATGTGTCTCCATACTTAAAATGGTTAAAGGTCAAAGCCAGAGTGACCAAAAATGCATCTTGTTTATTTAGACGTAAGAATGGCATTTCAACTACAGGTCATGCTACTGGTAACCATGAACAGGTGTTACCTGAACAACACCGGTTAACTATGCCAAAACATGCACATAAAACACCGGTGACTGGTCATTGTGCATATAACAACACCAGACCAGGTTTTTTCAATAAGATAAAATTATGTTTTCATAATGTATTTGCTTGTAATGTCTGTCAACAATTGGTACAAAAGTTTAAGGGTAGACATCCTACAACTGAAGTACAACCTTCTATACTGGCTCCCAAGCCATTTGATAGAGGCAGGGTCAGTTCTACCACAAACACACAAACAACGGTGCAAGAACCAGTGATCTTGAACTTGATCAAGACAGATTTAGGCTACTTCCATACCAACAAAATGGCAACGACTATTCAAGGTGGTACATAACCATAGTACATGTTGACTATGAAATATCGATAAACAGACACTTAGAGATATTCCATGTCAACATGCGGAAACCTCACTTTTCAAGACAAGAGACAGAAGTAGAGACAGACGAACACAGTGCACAACACCTAGTGATCAGACGACAGACATACATAACGCAACAACACTAGTTAGCGAGACTGGCAAATCCGACAATGTACATACATTTAGTGAACTTACAGAATACGCATAAATATATCAGAAGACTGATGACTGGACAACACACTTACTGAAACTAAGTTATGTCTTTCATAGGGTGCGACTCTT
This sequence comes from Cepaea hortensis, assembly GCA_963921405.1. NCBI lineage: Eukaryota > Metazoa > Mollusca > Gastropoda > Stylommatophora > Helicidae > Cepaea > Cepaea hortensis. Next base: position 68,050,920 of record OY992887.1, read on the forward strand.
CGGTCTCACTATCAAACCGAGCAAAGTCAAATTAGGCCTAAAAGAAATTCAGTTTTGGATCATATTATTTCTCAATGTCAACTAAAAGACTGACCTGAAAATTAGTACCAAAATTATGAGTTTGACCATGCCTACCACATAGAAGCAGGTCAGAAGCCTTTTGGGATTAGTAAATTACTCAGAAATTATAATTCTATATTCCAATGTTTTAAATACATTTGTAAAATGAAATGTCAAAGATGCATTGTTAATTTCTGCATTGTCAAAAATGAAAATCCTTTTTTGTAATATTCCAATCCTCCGCTCGCCTAATCCGAGGCTCGTTTATTATTCTAGGACAGATGCCAGCAGTACTAGGCCAAATTTTTGAGAGCATCTTCCACCCGAGTTGCTACGTGAGCCGTAAGATCACACCTGCTGAGTCCAGAGATTCCATATCACAATTGCAACCCTAAGCGCCATCTATGCAGTGAGAGAGCTCCATCGAGTTCTGACGGATGTTCACTGCATTGTTCAGACCGACAACTCCCCGATCACGGTCATACAGAGTGGTATGCATCGAAATGACCACAAATACAGGTGGTCACTAATTTTACCATCTGGGGTAGAAATACCTGAAATCCAACAGATAAATGTAGAGTGATAGTTATTACATGAATATATTAGATTATTCTATGTAAAATAGGTTACATATACATCGACATTATGTGCCTAATCATGTAACAAGAACAGTGAACTATCATGTGTCCGTAGACATCAAGTGAAGAACTGTGCTGCAAAATGTAGAGATCACCGTGTGAACTAGGACAGCTCAGTTCCAACTAAGCTCCATTCCGGTGTATCATATATATGAAACGCAGAAAACAGTTTCAGAACAGTGCTTAATTACAGACATGAAAAGACTGAGCTACGACACCAGCGAACTCTACACGTGCACTACCAATAGAACACTATGATGACTGTGCAATGTATTTCAGATACCCAGGCAAAGTGTGTAGTTATATTATGCCTATACAACCATTGTACATACATGAAGGCAACTACTAACCTGTGGAAACCGAATACTATGTATATAAACCTATTGTGATATGTAATATAATATTTTAAGATAGTGATAAAGTAGATGTAGGTTAGGAACTATAACAGTTCTCATTTATTTTAATAGTGTAGTTAGTACAGTAATTAACCCATTAAAATTAAATTAGAATATTAGTTTAGACATAAGAATAGTTTATTACAAGTTAAATTAAATTTATGATATGAATAGTACCATTTAGATTGTTATATTTCACTTAGTTTCATTTTAGTTTAGTTTATTCCATCTTAATGAAACCATACCATCTTTCAAATATTACCATTTATTACTATCATCATTTGACATCATAATAGATTAAAAAGAGTAGATAAGGTAACATACAGCATTTACACCATTTAGATTAAGAACATCACTCATATAATTCCTTTGTGCATTTAAAAACATTATTTAGCATAGTATTTAGAAAAGTACATAAATTGTGTTCACATAATCCATTTAATTAAGGTTCATAACTCACATCACAACAATCACATTTAAATAGTTAGATTACATCCCTTAGATTAGAGAATAATAAGAAGTAATATAAGCATATCATATAATTAACATAACAAATTTAATAAATTTAGGTAACACATTAAATACTTAGTTATAGAATTAGAATGGTATGTTAGAATGTAAAGTTTTATGTTAGTGTAATATAGTGGATGATGACACCAAGGGGACAAACCATAAACCCTTTCTCATCAATGTAAATATACTGTAAATACATGACTTGTGCAGCGACTTTCGCACAGTCATGGGGCTCAACTAGCTTAAACTGAGCCAAACCTGTACAGTGTCACTCCAAGGTTTTTAATTAATCGGAAGAATTAGTGTGGAAGGATAAAAGATGTGTGACAGAATTAACGGTAAAGGAGTGTGACAGAAGTGTGAAAGCGATAGCGAAGGGAAAATAGACGGGAGAGAGTGACATCAGTCAGCGAATTCTTCTGCTGTCTGGCTCGACTTTTAATATTTGTCTGTGTTAGTGTTGGTTTTCGTTAGTGAAATTGTGTTGGTGTGAATGTGTTGTCTGTAATATAGTTTAGAACTTAGATTACAGTATTTTGGGTTTCATAACAAGGGAATGTAGTCACGAATTAGTGTTATACACCTGTTTGTGGCCACATTGAACAAAATTATGACACTAAAAAAACTAACATACATACACAGATAAGTTAGAAATATAGGGTAGAAGTTAGATTAGTAGATTTATTACATCCAAACACGCAAACAACCAGAAAAAACAAACATATAAATTGCATACACTATTTGTAGATCAAAGGCAGATAACTTTGGGGCCAGGGGACATAATAGACAACGAAGAACTAAATTAACAGTGAAATAAAGCTTTACACGCGGAAGCGATGTAGGTAAAGCCTGTCGCACACTCTTGTATAATGGTTGTTAAATATTATATGGGGGACATGAAGCAATTCATGTGTTGACCCTAAGAAAGTCAACTTTGTATGGGTAGTAAGTTAATTTACTATGTGAGGGCAGGTCTTATAAGACAACGGTCCGGTTCAGACATACCTCTAATAAATATAATATAGCATGTGAGAAGAGGGCTCACGCCAACCAGTCAAGTTTGTGGCGATTGCCAGTAGCCAAGTAAGGCTTTGCTACATTGTGACAATAGTTAGTAATAGTCTATTGGAATGCCCAAAGCCAGGTTATCTAGAGTCTTTGACAAAAATTAGAGACACTAATTTTTTGTTTTAGGAACCTCTTGTGTCACAACCAATGAGTGAAAGTTGATGACGCAACACAAGAGGGGTGGGTGTGTGTCAAAGACTCGACCGCATCCCCTCCGCCAGGGAGAGCGGTCAATCCTGAAGAGACCAGGAGGAGATACGGGGCCCGAGGCAAGGGCAGGGGAGATGAGGTAATAGGAGAAGGTTAGCCACTCCCTCATGAGACACGCAGGCGTTGTCCAGAGAGTTAGCACTCTCATCACGATAACATCACACCTCGTGTAGCCACAGCACAGTTGAGTATGCACTCAACAAGCCACGGTTGCCAACGGCGGGCGATGTGAGGTAACACGCACCAAGGTGAAGGTCACGCCGCGTGGTGTGTGACCATGGGAGAGAAGTTGGTCAGAGGGGAGACGGGACTTTGTAGCGTTCACATCGTTAGAATAGGGCTAGGAGATTTGTGTTCACTGAATAGATAGAGTTAGCATAGGGTAGCAGTTTGTGTTAGATAATTCTGTGGCTGTATATTGTGTATTGCATTAGCGACTGTTTACCGCTTGTAAGCGAGCCAACGGCAATAAAATGGACCATGCATTTTGCCTCCCACATGACTTGCAAGTTGTCTTGTATGGGTGTGTGAGAAGTACCCGATGATGCCTGTCAGTTGAGTTGTTGAGATGAATATGACAGTCCATGAAACTATCCTGGAAAGCTAAAGCTGCCGGCATGTTCCATGTTCCCCTGTAATGAGGATAAAAGAAAAGATGTCGTCGCCGACGGGCTGTGTCATCCCCTCGTAGATTGGAGAGTAAATAGGTGGGATCCTCTCCTCTAATCACGAACGACTTCTCCTAATTCGGGATAAGGTGAATGAAGATCATTACACCTCAACGCTTATGTCGACTTTTCCATAATGAGAAGTAGATGAAGCTTCTACGACTGAAAGCATATGAAAGTCCTTTAAAGGTTCCCGAAATTCAACTGCACGTCTTTCGATAGTGTTTTGCACAACGCTTCTAAGAATAATGCAGCTGGAAAAAAAAAAAAACCGTGTCCAAAACTGACACGAAAGGTCGACCAGCCCACAAGTTACGGTGCTGATCTATTTATAAACCGGATGTGGCGAAAAAAAGGTTCATGGGGTTTCCCGAAGAATGTCCCAGTAATTACCTTACGCCGTCCAGTAGTTCACACAGGTAGGATATGACGAAAAGGGTGAAAAATCGGGATTACCGACTAGAGTTTACGCTCCGTAATGATAGATACATCGCGTCTTCTTTTCTGTCTACATGTGGAACAATATTGGCGGGGACTCTTGGCCTACTTATATCCTAGGAGGGTTATTAAGATGATGGATATATTTCCCCCTGGCTTCCTAACCAAATATATGGGTATTAAAAAAGTTTTTACAAGAAGCTTTTTCGGGAAAATACTAGTTGCCTAAGTCCTATAAAAAATTGAATTGCCTTTATGTTGCGGGTGAATTACAACCAAATTAAAATAACAACAGATTGTTATGGCAATAGTTATGGCACAAATGTTGGCACAAATCACATGGCACTCTTGACAACTAGTTAATACACATAAGTGGTCATATGTGATCAGATGATGATATAAAAAACTCTCACATAATCAAAATTCACTTATGGACCATCAAAACACCATCTGTGAACATCATTACTCAGATGACGTCACATGAACAATCTATCAATTCAACGCCGCTCCACCTGTGAGGTAACATATAATTTTCCATGTCAGTATCAGTAACCTTAAAATTATTAGGAAGAATCTGAACTCGATCATATTGAAAGAAAGAGGGAAAAAAAACAATCCCGGACGAGCCCCCAATTATTGTGGGATAATAAATGAGAATACCATATGAAATGGACTGAAATAGTGTCTAGGGGAAAATGATTCATAGGTCCCTCAGGTTCGCCGCATAAAGGCAGTTGATCGAGACAGTTTATTTCCTAAAAGACTCCAGGAATAGAGTAGTTATTGGCTCTTTTGAAAGAAGAATGGGGTGATGGTCAAATAGACTCCACCCACATTACAAGGTAAACTACCTTCCTGAAGACTAAAACAGAGAATAGGCCACTTAACCACAGATCTCTATCAAGTTGTTATCCTTGGATAAAATAGCTGAGACTGTGTGTTGGTCGACCTCCCACTGGATTCTCTGCACATATACAAACACAGTAGTACAGTTCTCTACGACAACAAACAGTGTAACACTGGTCACGTAGACAATGAAAACTCTCCTGACGAACATATATGTTTATTGCCAGACTCTCATAAGCTGGAAATACGAGACTCTGTCTCCACTACAATCTATCCAACATCAAACAAAACAAATACATTATCAAGTAATGCATTTCATTTCTAATCTAACAACTCCCTCCTCCTCTTCTCGTCCCTACCCCTACATGATGTCGATCACACGGAAAACCCAACCAGAACATAGATCAAATATCTGACTGGTGATTGTGTCATTAGTGTAACTAAGTTCGTGCAGACACCAATATTCAAAGTCAGGAGAATGTAGATTCACTCCCCTCTGGGCTTCTCTACACTGTCTTTATTCTCCCACACCAACAGTTCGATGATGACATTTATACTATTCTACCCTACTCCTCTTCCTCTTCTACCGCTAAAACAGATGAGCTCTCCCATCCTAATTTTGACCACACTCCACACTGTGCCACTGAGATAAACAAAGGTTCTCTGGATACTGAACACTGTAATGGGGAGACGGCTTATAGACGTTGATAGGATACAGTCATAATTGACCAACAAAAGGAACTGTCCTCACTTGTTCCCTTCTATAAAAATAATGATGGTGTGTGACTTGATGTCTGGATTACTCGATCTGGCATTGGTCTTGAGAGGATAAAAATTGTCTGCATAAATTAGGGATTTCAACCCTTGATAAAAACGTCCATCAGTTTGGACAAGTTGTAGCACGGATGCTCAACGACGTACTGGGGTTGTTGGTAAAGGAAGGACTCTCCCTGAGTATGGGTCAGAAGCTAGTTGAACCTCCTCTCTAGGCGATCTCCCGACGGTTGTAAGACTTGCATACTTCATCGTGAGAAAAAGACGAAGTCTCAAATGTCTCAGCACGACATTTAAACAAACCAGAGAAGTGTAGCTGGGTTCATATTTAATTCAAATTATGATGACCTCTCAGAAGGAAAGAACCATTCCATCTGTGACTGCGGCATATCTATAACTTCCCGGATTCACCAGGAAGAATAAGAAGCCCCTCTCCCAACATTCTGGAAGAATAAAGCACAGACTCTCAACAAAGTCGCTGGGGTCTCCAGCGAACGAAGAACTCTCTATGCGTTGGTGTCATCGCTGGCTGAACATCGTTATGCGGCTTCCCGTAATATAAATGGGTAACATGCTTTGTCGCAAGAAAAAGATGAATCCACAATGTCGCAGTGGGGACATTGTAACACAGGAATATCCGTACTGATTTCGGAGTTCACTCCATTACGTATGACTCTTCACATCGAGAGTAACCCCCAGTCCGTAAGCTGTTGCAGACTATAACCTCCCTGATAATACAGGAAGAAAATTGATGCCATCTCTCGTCAGACGCCAGAAATGAGTAGTTGACGCTTTTCAATCCATGTCACTAGAATGACAAAACCCAACAAAAAAAGGAGATAACTCCGTCTGGAGTTTCTCACTGGGCTAGACGAATAATAGGGGATTATTTTCCCCGGCATCCTATTCTTGGAAGGAATGCCGGGGTTCCCTAAGTGCTGAGTGGCGCCTACTCTGCACAGCCAAGCCAATAAGTTTTGACTCAGTTAAAATCAGCCAAGATGTCCCACGCCATTTGCCTCATTGCCTGCAAATCAAAAAATGACAAGCCATAAATATACTAGCGTATCACGCAGGTTCATAAGACTCACAGAGACAAAAATTAGACATATAGTCCGAGGACAAACCTCATATCATGATGGGTGGTATCACCTGTGCGCCTGTACCGTATGGGTTTGTTTGGCGTGAAAGTGGGGCGGTAATCGGAACACTATACCAACCTCACCGAACAGGACATCACAGATACCAAATGGAGATATATTCTCCCACATACAAACACTCCTCTATATGGGAGTACATCAATCTGTTATACAACATGCACGGGGTGGGGTGTGTGATTAAAATCGAAGGTGTGGAAATATTGGCTCCAATGACTTGTTATTGTGACAAGCACACTGCACGATTTACGGCAGGTAAACATGAGTATTTAGGTATGTGAACCGTTCTCATAAATATGATTGAGCCAATGACATACAGAGTCCACCAAACCGACAAAAGCAATGGGGTGTCTTATCTAACTGTGTCCCCAGGCGTCATACACACCAAATATATGTTCCGTCCCCGGCATATTTTGCACACAGATAAAGTAAAGATTCACACACACAATATATATATATATATATATGTGCTACAGGAACTGAATCTTTAACAAAGGCATTATGTAACACCTGAATACTTTACCAACAGTCCGGTAAAGCTAGGCTCTTCCCTAGATGAGATGAACCCAAAAGTGAAGATAGATTGACTCTGCAGACACAGTACAGAATTTACAGAGACATCAAACTCTTCAACAGAAGATGAAGTAGTGATCATAGCATGATAAGAATTGGATAAGAATTGTAAGCATAGGAATATAGGACAGTTATATAGACGTTCAAATCTCAGGCCGGCGTTCTTACAGAAGTAACGATGCCGTAGCAAAGTCCGCCAAAATACATACATGACATGTAGTATGACTTTTCATATCAAACAAAGATTGTATTAAATATTTAACACAAATCTTATCATTCAAAGCAAAAAACATATAAATGCTCACCAATGCAACATAGAGGCGAAAAATGGCCCCACAAAAAGGGCTACACCCTCCCGGGAAAAATCACGTCTACATAGTTGGAGCTTCCAGACTCAAGTGAAGCCCGGGAGTTTTACCAAGCTATACCTGTATAATTGGAGCTACTGGCACATTCCTTGCCTCTATCTGAGCGCTGGCATTCCTTACCTTAAAAGGTAGTGCCAGTCTCTCACACATGAAATTAGTCTTTCCAAGAAAAGATATTTATAATCGTCTGCAAGCTGGCGCAAACTGGGACATTATGTCACAATCTTCTCTAAAGAGTATTCTATTTATCTGGATGATCCCTGCCTTTTGTTTTGGAGAGAGGGTAAATAGAGTGGTGCTGCACTTATCAGTGTGTATACTGACACACCATATATTTGCCCATGCAACAAATGCATCTACAGCTATTTGTAGCGATCCGGTGGCCACTGATGCATTTTCATTTGTGTTCCATAGAACCAGGTCATCAGCGTACATTGCCGCTTTAATCCCATGCGGCAGATTAGCAACAAGATCATTGATGAAGATTAGAAAAAGTGTGGAGGACAAGACCCCTCCCTGGGGAACACTGTGACGCAGTAGTACTTTCTTGCTCTTTAGTCCGTCTATCTGTACTCGGGCTCTTCTGTTGTGCAAGTATGCTTTCACCCATTTGTACATTCTTCCATTGACTTTACAGTTTCTCAGTTTCTTCATCAGACCTTCTTTCCAGACTTTGTCAAAGGCTTTCTTTAGATCTATCCAGGCAGCAAGCACCAGCTTCTTCTCTTGGAATGCATCCTCAATTTCTTGAAAGAGGTAGGTTGTCTGATCTTCCGTAGAGTAACACTGCCTAAAGCCAGCCTGCTGTGGCACAAGGATGTTTTCACTTTCAATATACCACTGCAGTCTGTGACTGATGATGCACTCCGTTGTTTTGTAGAGACAGCTGGTGAGGCTAATTGGTCTGCAGGTAGGAGGCAATGGACCTATCTTTCCATGATTTTAGGAGGGGTATCATGATTGCTTCTCTCCAGGCTTGTGGAACACTGCCTAAGGACCAGCTGTTATTGAAGTTCTGCAACAGCTTTGCTTTGGCCTCTGTTCCTAGGTTCCTGATCATGTCATTGGAGATACCATCAGCTCCTGGTGACTTTCTCATTTTCAGTTTTAAATCGCTAGCTCCAGTTCGCTGATTGTGATAGGTGCCTCCAGAACCTCACGTACTGTTTCATTATGTCCCGTATGTTGCCATTTCTCTCGAATCTCTTGTTGTTTCTCTGGATCAATGTCGATATTGCTATCTTGTGCGAATGAGTCCTCAAAATGGTCAGCTGCTTGCTTTCCTGTTAAGATGTTTCCGTCTGTATGTAGTGGAAGTTTTGAGTTTCTCCCTGTGCCCTCATCGTTAAGTTGTTTTATTAGCTTCCACAATTTCCTTGTGTCTCTTTCAAAGTTCAGTGACTGTTTTCTCCTGCCAGCTTTTCCGTCTAGCCTGCAGCTTGGCTCTTTGAAAATTGGCTTTTTCGTGCTGGTATTTATTGTGGTGCTCTTGGCTGGTTATGGCCTCTGCTTGCTTTCTAAACACTTTCACATCATTCTGCAACTGTTCCAGTTCACTACTCCACTAGGGTTTATAATGATTACGGGCTCTTCTTGGTACTGTTTCTCGTGCTGCCTGTAGTATGCAATTCCCAAACTCTTCAACTACTTTATTTATGTCTTTCTCAGTATTCAGGTTTGTAACCAGTATGCTGGTGCGATGCTTGTACATTGCCCAGTCTGCTTTCTTGTAGTTCCACACCGAGAGGGTGCTGCTTTCACTTACAAGCTCATTTTCTACAGTTAGAAAGACTGGCTGGTGATCACTGCCACCAAGTTGTTTCCCAACAATTCGTGTAATGGTCCACTCCATGTCTGATGAATGAAAAGCCAGATCAGGTGTAGTTGTAGTGTGCCATGATCTCGAGTAGAAAGTATGTGTGTCGGATGGCTTGTTAATCAAGATGAATCTATTCTCATCCTACCAGTCTTCTAGTCTCTCTCCTCTCTGGTCCATGTGATCATAGCCCCAGCTCTGCGAGTGTCTATTGAAGTCGCCACACACAATCATTTTTTTCCTTTTAATGTTAGTGTGTCCAGTGCTTGTGGGCGGTCACTTGGACAGTAGTAATTGATCAGATGAAGGTCTGTATTGCCTGTCTTAAGTTTAAGTGTCTGATACTCACACCCCTCCCATGAAAACTTCAATTTGGGAAGCAATGGTGTTTTTTTTTTGTTTTTTTTTACACCTTTCGCCTATCCTTTCGGTCAGATCGGTAACATTGGTAGCCTCTGATTTTTAAGGCTATAGTTTCGTTGAGGTGAGTTCTTGCAAGTAACATACGCTTACATGTTCTTTTTCCAAGATGTTTTCTAGTTTGTTTGTTTGTTTGTTTGCATGTTTGTTTGTTTGTTTGTTTTTGCTGACTCCCTCAGCATCCCAGTGCATTATTTTTAGTCTTTGTTTGGTATGGCCAGATGCTCTATTCTCAGGTCCCCTGGCTCTTTAGGACATTTGAGAAAGACCTCCAGTAGTTGTGGTTGGACCCTTTCGAGGCATAGGGTCCGGCACTGCACCTGCCTGGTGGTACAAAGCAGCGCGAGCACTATAACATTTAGCAGTAGTCGACATATTTCATGGCGTGATTGCTTGGCATCCTGATTTCTGTGGTGCGCCTCCTGACTGGTTGCCTCCGTCTTCGGCACTTTTCCTTTGCTAGAGCAGACTGTGGTCTTACTCGAGTTTATGCTGGTGTCCGCTATTCCTATCAGTCAATATTCCTGTTCATCATTGTTTCTATAAGTTCTTCTTCTTTACTGTTAAAACCGCAGATGTTTATTGTGCCTATTATTTGAATCGTGGATCTTTCCCGTAGACCTTTAACATTTTTTTTTATGTTGCAAATTCCTTACATGACGTTACAGTCAACGCCAGCATTTTATAACTGCTGTTGATGTACTAGGCATGTTTTACAGTCAGTAGTTTGCCATTGCTTTCTGAACGACCGGCTCACATATCCCGTAAGTTACCAGCGCGGCTCGATCCGCTGCCGAATCTCGCGCAGCTGTTTTCCCCACGTGGATATACGGGATCACGAACCACGTCTTAACGCCTTGGCCAGTGAGACCGACGAGAGGGGGACCTTTAACATTGCCGGGTCTATATCCATTTGGGTGAGTACGATTATTTTAAAAAAAATGTTAGTTGCATACCCTTTACAGGACGTCACAGTCAACACCAACATTTTCTTGCTGTTGTGATCTCTTGGCAAGTTTACGTTCAATAGATTGCCATTGCTTTCTGAACGACCGGCCACCCATTTAGTCGTTTAGTCGTTGGATCAACATCACGGCACACGGTTTAACCCATACGTGCTCCGTTTTCCTCCTAACTCAAACCTGAGTCTGGAGAAACTCAGCTCAATGCACGAACTCCGTTGCGTCGGCGAGGATCCTGAAATACTTTGGGTAGATTTTTAACTCGAAATTTTGCCCGGGCAGCGCCGTTAGGCTACTCTTTTTCGATTTCCAACTGCCAAGGGATTTTTTTACGTGCGCAACAATACACACGGGTGTCCGCTCTCACTACCCAAAGACTAGGGGAAATTTTATTACTGGAAGTCCAGGAGGATTTTTAAAAAATAAATCCCGGTCCTCACCGGGGCCTGAACCCGGGACCTCCAGCACTCGAGTCGGAAACCATACCTCGAGACCACTCAGCCCATAAACCCATACTATTTTATAAAAAAAAAAAAAACAATGCCAAATCGCCCGCAACTGTGTTTCGAACGCGGGTTGGGGGAATACGAACTGTGTCCGTAACCTCTTCGCCACGGAGCAGGCTAGTCCGATTATACTTCTGAGTTTTTCTACGCGCAGTATGCAAAATCCCCTGCCGGCTTGCTAGGCCATTCGCAGGTTTAGGACACAAATCTGATTAAGGGGCGTCCTCCCCCAACCCCGAGGCGAGGCAGGCCCTTGTTGGTCAATAACCTCGCGGGCATGGTTTCCTGGTCCTCACCACGGGAGACTTGTATAGACTGCGGGTTCATCGGCAGGCTACTATAACTACTAATCTTCACTTTTCACCCCCTCCTGGGAAACCCTAGCCGATCTTAACCCGGCTTGGCTGCAGGGCCAGGCGCAGTCGACACCTTATATGCTAGCTTAAAAAAAAAAAAACGCATTCCAATTGTTGTACACCCCCTCCATTTTCAATTATGTTAATCTTCCTGTGAAAATGTAATTACGCATACGGTTTTTCCACGGAGAGGCAAGGAGGTCGGTCGCATGGTCGGTCAGTATTCTCGCGACCTGGTATTGAAAAATGTACCCATGCCATAGCAAGATGACAAACATTCTGACCAATAAAAAGATGTCAATTGAAACGAGAAAAAGAGTGTTGGGATACATATAGCCTGTTCTTTTGTATGGATGTGAAACTTGGACTATGTGCAGTCAAGCTGAAAAACATCTGATGGCTGCAGAAATGTGGTTTCTGAGGAAAATGCAAAGAATACAATGGACAGACAGAAAAACCAATGACCAAGTACTAGCCTACAGAAGACAAATGAAAATCGTAAATTGATTAGAGAAATTAGACGAACGCAGTCAAAATTTTTTGGACATGTTATGAGAAGAAATGGATTGGAGAACTTTGTGACAACTGGCAAGATCGAAGGGAACAGACCAAGAGGAAAATACCTGGATGGCTTGGACGAAACAGGAACACTGAGCTGATCCACGACGCTGGTGATCGAGTGAAATGGCGAGTCATGACCGCCCACGCTTTCCGGCATGGCACATGATTGATTGACCCATGCCTGCTTGTGATTGGATGTAGGCTCACACATCTAGGGGAAACCACTCTAACAATTGTAGCTGTTACTTGTCTGCTAGGCTCACCCAGAGTTGCCATTCTAGATATTTTATATCCAGATCTAGAGGTTTTTGCCGGCGTCTGGATACCGTTTTCTGACGTTTAGATCATCATCATCATCATCATCATCTTCCACTTCTGCCGTCAAGCGACGTGGGGAGGAATAATTTGCGTTCCAGCGCCCGGTGGACGGCACAGGATAGTTTAGATACTGGATGCAATTGTAAATACTTTTCATTTGTAGTTGGATATTTTGGATACTTTCTAGATTTTACTTTTCTTTCGGTGTCATTTACACATTTTTTTGTTTGGTCTGGACGCGCGTAAATTATGGTAGGCTAACTGCCATTATTTAAACTTTGAACTGACTAGGGTCAACGCTCAACAATCTGGCAACCCCCCGGTAATGAGTAAAAGGACGCATAAATTATAATAACATTATTTGAACTGTAAACTCACTGTGCTGCGACTTATTTATGTAACGCCGACTTTGTGACTCTTTTCATGTGAGTTTGGCTGCAACTGGTACAGATAATGCCTCGATAATGGTTGGCATCAACCATGGCGTTTATGAAAAATTGAAGGAAGATATCCCATCTTTAATCCTCATAAAATGTGCGTGTCATTCCTTGCAGCTAGCATTATCACATGCCTCATCAGAATGTTTACCAAGGAATTTGGGATTCCTTATTTATGAAACACATAGGTTCTCCAAACCATCTGTCAGACAACAGCAATATAATAATTTATATAAAGCATTAAATGATGGTTCCTCACCACTGAAAATTCTGTCATATTGCAAAACTAGATGGTTATCAATTCAACCAGCTGTTGAAGTAATTGTAACCAATGGTTGGAGTTGAAGACACACTTCGAAATAACATTAACTCTTTCGCTACCGCGAGCCCATCTGGTGCCACGATGGATTTGCTGTGATGGCAATTGGTCCTTTTAGTCCCACAAAATGATCAGTGGTTTATTTCATATATTTCTGCTCCGTTTCGGAATTTTAAGTTACAGTAAACTGAAAAGTCGTACAGCCGAAAGATGTCTACGCCATCTTTGTGCGGTAAAACGTTTTCTAATATTGGATTCTTGTGAATTTTCAGTTTTAAGGTAGTTTATTTTGGTTTTTCACAATGGAAACGCCCACCAGTTTGCGTCCACGTAGTATGACTTGAGATCAAGCTAGATTATTGTTTATAACTGTTTTAAACAATAGTGATTCCCGTATCAGTGACTATTTAGAAAGAAGTTTTAGTTGTGTCTAAAGTTTTAGCACGTGGTGATAAAGAAAAACCAGTGAATGTTCGTCAACAGCTGAGTGTCTGACAACGAAGCACGAATGGCTGAAGTTTACGTCTGTCATTATTGCTATGGGACTTGATCCAAGACCATGTATCAAAGACTACTGGTGTACAAGTGCACATTTATATACTCCTTGGTATGCCACTGCCACTACGTTTCCCAGTAATCAATTAGAAAATTAGAATATATTTATCACACCATGTTTCATGTATGTGAACCTGTGGCAACCAAAAAAAAAAAAAAAAAATTGATCCTCTTGTTGACATGATTCTGAAGAATATCCAGGAAGCATTTTACCCATTTGAAAATGTGTCCATTGATGAAATGATTATTTGGTGGAAGGGCTAAATAAAGCTAAAAAAAACATGCATTGTTGTCTCTACCAAGTCTGTAGTTAGAACTGTTGAGAGCGGATTGCGAAAACCGCAAAGCAAGCCGAAGATGGTCTCCATGAATATAACATGGCGATGAATGGCTGCGACAGAATGGACCAAATGGTTGGATATTATACTATCCATGATAGGAAAACCATTAAGTGGTGGAAGAAGATCTACTACTAGATCTTTGAAATTGCACAGATCAATGCTCACATCCTACATTCCATATGGCAAACAGAGAAAGGAGGATAAAAATTGTCATAGAAGGATTTCGAGTAAAGGAAAGTGCTCATCGCGAAGTAGCTCAGAGTATTCCTGAAAGTTTGACACTCTGCCTGCCGAAGAATTTCAGTCTGTTGCAGGAAATTATGCCGAAAGATTTACATGAGCCAAGCATTTAATAGAATTTGTCGGTGTCAATAGAGACTGTGTTTTTTGCAGCACTCGAACTAAACGACACATATCATCTTTTGTTTGCTCCGGCTGCACTAATAGACCAGACTTGTGCGCCAAAGTTTGCTTTGTCTATCACAAATAGACTGCCACATATAGTAAATAAAAACTAACAGACATGACAATTAAATGTAAATCTGCCAAGTGTTTTCCTAATTTTTGTCTGAAAAAAGAAAAATACATGATTCAGAATCTGCGGCAAAACTTCTTTTCGGATGATTGATTGGGAGCAATTGTATTTATAGTTTAGAAAAGTGTTGTTTGTTCAGTAAATTCAACAGGATTAGCAGTGAGCAGGGTATTGGATAACAACGCGCCCTTGGTAAGTGCAATGTTTACATTATTTTTACCTCCTTTTGTCCAATTATTTTACAAATTATATTATTATTTTTATTTTATTTACAACCTAAAGCAACAATTCTAATACCAACATATTCCTTGTGCAATCCCCTTTATTTTGATATATAATACAACATTTCTGCTACAATTGTAACCATTTTCATAACATTATTGTGACATACACCAACTTCCAGATTTCGGCCATTAGTTTTTTTCATTTTTGTGAAAAAGACATGGTTCACAGTATGCACCAAAACTTCATTTTGGGTGATTTAAATGAGCAATACTGTTTATATTCTTGAAGACAAGTGGTGTTTGTTTGATTATTCAGTAAATTAAACATGATTAGCAGTATAGGAGTGTAGAAAACACATTATAAGTGCAATGTTTACATTATTTTTACCTACTTTTGTCCAATTATTTTACAAATTATATTATTATTTTATTATATTTACAACCTAAAGCAGAAATTCTCCTACCAACATATTCCTTGTGCAATCCCCTTTATTTTGATATATAATACAACATTTCTGCTACACCTTTAACCATTTACATAACATTATTGTGACAGCCCCACCTTCAAGATTTCAGCCATTATTTTTTGTCATTTTTTGTGAAAAATACATGGTTCACAATATGCACCAAAACTTCTTTTTGGGTTATTTTAATGAGCAATACTGTTTATATTCTTGAAGACAAGTGGTGTTTGTTTGATTATTCAGTAAATTTAACATGATTAGCAGTATAGGAGTGTAGAAAACACCTTATAAGTGCAGTTTTAAAAATAATTTTTACCTCTTTAATTTCAGTTGTTATTATTAAGCCTCTCATTATTGTCATAATATTTGTAACCTATCAATTAATTATTACCACTGTCATGTTCCTTGTGCAATCCTCTTTAATTTGATATGTAATACAATAGATCTGCTACCATTTTAACCATTTTAAAAGCATTATTGTAACACACCCCTAGTTCCAATTTTCTGCCATAAATTTCTGTTTGGTCACAGCCCAGTTTTTGTTTGGTAGTGAAAGAGACAAAGTGAAAAGTGCTACACAGCTGAAATACTATATGGAATGTATTGTGATGGGAAAAAAAATTGGCATTCCTTCTCTGTTTACAATCCTTCATAAGTGAAGTGCAAAATGTTAATAAACTGTTTGAATCTCAAAATGTTGATAAGTTAAATTACTTGACGATCTCACTTTTCTATTTGATATTTCACTCAATTGGTAAAATACTTATATCGCCAACTTCTAAAGCTGACTTGTTCACTTGCACTATAGAGAGCTATTTGGCTCCTAAGCCATACCTGGGATACCAAATCAAATCAAAAATTGATGGTTTAAAAACAAAAGGACTGTTAACAGAAAATGAAGAGAACAACTTAAGAAAGCGCTGTCAAGATTTTCTTCTCTCATTATTCAAGCAATTGAAACAGAGACTTCCTGAAAATTTAAATGTATTGAAAAATATTTCACTCTTTTCTGTTAACAACATACTTCAGCCAGTAAAGGGCATATCAAGTTATGAAATTTTTAGGGGTTGCTGATAATAGTGTGGGGGAAGCAGAATATCAGTTAACCAAAATAAATTTGATTGACTAGACAAACAAAACAGAAACTGAAGCCTTTTGGAGTGAAGTAAGACAATTTAAAGATGCCTCAGGTAACAGTCCATTCTGTGAGCTCTTTGAATGGGCGATGTCTGTCATGATACTATCACATTCAAATGATGATGTCGAAAGAGATTTCAGTACTATGAATTATACAAAATGTAAACTAAGAAACGGGATGAAACTTGACCTCTTAAATGCTATCTTGACAATAAGATTTGGCCTGATGGGAGCAGGGAAATGCTGTTTAACTTATCAACTCCCTGATCGTGTATTAAAAGAAATTGAAACAGCTAAAGCATACCAGAGTAATTTTGAATCTGAAGCTTCAACTTCATCATCCAAGCTAAGTGCATCTTGTGAGACAGACATCAGTGAAGTTGAGGACATGATTCTGTAGGGCTAGGTTAAGTCACATCAATTTTTTATGTTGCATATCCCTTACTGGACGTTGCAGTCAACAACATCATTTTTCAGCTGCTCAAAGACCCCTCTGCCATACACCGCAAGGTACTATATTGGCTGTAAATGACAGTTTTGACAGTTACAGTTGATGTACTATAGTGTTTGTTTGTTTTTTGCCTCAATATAAAATTCAATATCTCAGTAACCAACTGAGGGAAAATGATGAGATTTAGCATATAACCTTATCATTATGTCTACCCAACAAAAAAATTTTTGTTCTGTAGATTGTACAGCAGATTTCAATGTTTGTTTATATGCGGTATATAATTTACCGCTCCCGCATTCATGCCATAATTTTAAGAGTATTACAGCTTCAGCAAAACACACCCCTGCTCTTTTCGAAATTATTTGGCGGGTTTCGTTTTGGCACAAACAGCGCGAAGTTAAATTGGTTTGTTTAGAGGTGTCTCAAATGGGGGTTCTTTCATGAAACGTGATTATATAAATAAACTAGCTGACTCGGCCTGGCTTCGCCCAGCTCCTGGCGGGGATCTATCTATCTATCTATCTATCTATCTATCTATCTATCTATCTATCTATCTATCTATCTATCTATCTATCTATCTATCCCTCTCTATCTCTCTCTATCTATCTATCTATCTATCTATCTATCTATCTATCTCTCGCTATCTCTCTCTATCTCTCGCTATCTATCTCTATCTCTCTCTCTCTATCTATCCATCTATCTACCTACCTACCTATCTATGTATCTATCTACCTACCTATCTATCTATCTATCTCCTGCCTGCCTGTCTGCCGACTGACCGACCGACTGACCGACCGACCCACCCACCCACCTACCTTTCTGCCTACCTACCTACCTACCCTTCTGTCTGTCTGTCTGTCCACGCTGTTAAATATTGATAAAAGTTACTGGAAAAAATGTGAGGGCCATGTGTTGAAAGAGGAAGAGGACTATTGGAGAAAGGATGGATTGAATTTTATGCAACCGAGAGCAATCATCAACCTACTGGAATCGTCCGACACAGATTAAGGTCTGAGCAGATCGCAGACTTTAATCTACGTACACACTTACTGGGATATTTTGCTCCAACTATTCAGACGAATTGCAGGCCCTAAACATTACAGCATCAGCATCAGTTGAAGAAACAAGAAGGAAATGAAAAATAAGGTAAGAAATATAGTCCTTCTACTTTCCTGTTAATTTACAAATTATTTACCCCGTGCCTCTGTAAATTCTCTGTCTTTACTAATATTACACATTGCACCCCTCTCGGGATTCTGGAATAGAAAGAAAAAGCAGCGGCTGCAGCAGGATATAACGATATGAAATGGAAACAAATAGGTATATTAAACTCCTGCGAGAAAAACGTACTAAACATCAACAACGTTGCACATACCTTACAAGGAGATCCACGTATCGCGAAATACAGGTGAAAATCCGAAATCAGAAGCACTCAATAAATATAAAAAATGAATAATAAAATAAGATAAAATACACACGAACGCGTACAATACGACACACAGACGTTTCGATTCTCAGAATCGTTGTCAATGACAACACAGATAGCTAACAACGAGATACAGCAAACAACGACAAAACACAAACACACGACCTATCACTTAGCCATGTGAGGCAGAAGGTCGGTAAACATGAACTAATGGATATATAAACTAAAAAACTAACAACAGGAAAACGGACGATGAGAAGGGGTAGCAGCCAGGAAATTAAATGATATGGAATAGAAAGAAAAAGCAGCGGCTGCAGCAGGATATAACAATATGAAATGGAAACAAATAGGTATATTAAACTCCTGCGAGAAAAAGCGTACTAAACATCAACAACGTTGCACATACCTTACAAGGAGATCCACGTATCGCGAAATACAGGTGAAAATCCGAAATCAGAAGCACTCAATAAATATAAAAAATGAATAATAAAATAAGATAAAATACACACGAACGCGTACAATTTCATAACGATGCAACAGACAGTTTTCAAAATAACTGATCATGAATGAAGGCATTCAAATCGGAACATACTAACTATAGGAGTATAGGCAAGATTACGCTCAGTAGTTTGCCATTGTTTCTGAGCGACCGGCTCACATACTCCCGTAAGTTACCAGCGCGGCTCGAACCGCTGCCTGTTCGGGCGCAGCTGCGTTACTCACGAGAATATACGGGGTTACGGCGAAAGCCGTAAAGACCTTTGCCAGGGAGACCGGCAGTCACATCAATACATATGTAATTTCCTACTTTTTCAATCTGGATATTTTTCCTAGATACTTTCCAACGAAATCTAGATATTTATGGATGTTGTTTGGGCCATTTTTAGATTTTTTATGTAAAAAAAAAGTGGCAACCCTGGGCTCAACGACTTTTGTCGCCCAATACTAAAACTTTCGTCTCTGCGAAGTTACTTCAGCTATTTGACATACGGTAAGCTAATTTGTTTTGTAAATAACTCCTGTCTCTTAAATACAATATGATTGTTTGATGCAATTTTGTATTCTGCATTCATTTATAATATGTTTGTTACTTTGTTTGGAAAACAATTACAATGTTTAGCAAAACATTGAGATTATTTATCTTTGACCGGTCATTGACATCGCATAACCGTTATGTATGCGATGTCAATGACCGATCAAAGATAAATAACGGTTGATATGATATATTGATATATATATATCAATGATAACGATAACGGTAACTTCACAATGGCGGATCCTAGCATAGCATAGGTTGCATTAATAGTAATTTTAAATTAGTAATAGTATTAGTAATAGCCAGAATTCGTGTTTATTTTATAGTAAGAACTGGCAATTTAACTACTAAAATTAAACATAGTACAATTGTAATCTTCAAACATATAATTTCTCACCATTTGACTTTTTTCTTCTTCTTCTTCTTCTTCTTCTTCTTCTTCTTCTTCTTCTTCTTCTTCTTCTTCTTCTTCTTCTTCTTCTTCTTCTTCTTCTTCTTCTTCAGCATTCCGAGCCATTAAGATTCTTTGCTGCAGATACAAGCCGTCTCTATTCGTCTCTCTGGTTGACCATTTGCCAGTCGCTGATTCCAAGTGCTTGTAGGTCTGTATGTATTTCCACCGTCTTCTTGGTCTACCTCTTGAGTCTATGGTAATTTATTTTATTTCTTGAGTGTAAGCGAGTTGTATTACACCGAATGGAAATAAGAAGAGACTCAACAAAAATAATCCTGCCAAATATGAAGAAATTCACAGACAAGTCAGAATATTATGTAGGAAAGCAAAAGAATCATGGCTTGAGGAAAAGTGCTTAGAAATTGAAGAACAACACAGTCAAAATACCAAATTAGTGCACAAAAGTATTCAGGAACTTACTAATAAAAGAACAAGTACATCAACAGGCTGTCTAAAAACTAAAGATGGCAAAATCATAATAGAAAAAGATCAGAGTCTACATGTATGGACAGATTATGTGAAAAACCTGTATAATGATAACAGAGAGGAACAGTATGATATTAGATTTAATAATGAAGGACCACCAATTTTAAAGATGGAGGTTCAAAATGTTCTTAAGCATATGAAAGCTGGCAAGGCCCCCGGTGCAGATAACATCACAACAGAAATGATTAAAGCTTTAGAAGAATTTGGATTAGAGCAAGTCACTAGACTGCTAAACATATTATATGATACTGGAGATATACCTCCTGAATTATGTAACTCTGTATTTATTGCAATCCCAAAGACATCAGGAGCCTTGGAATGTGATCAACAAAGAACAATTAGTATAATGAGTCACATCACAAAGATTTTGTAACGAATTATCATGCAAGAGTGAGGAAGAAAATACAACCTGAAATAGGGGAAGAACAATGTGGGTTTGTAGAAGGAAAGGGTACAGTAAATGCTGTGTATATGCTGCGAACACTGCTGCGTGGTGTCAGGTCTTAGTCAGATATGACTGAGCTACCGTATAACAGTAGACAGTACTACCTGCTTTCTGTTAGCGCCGAACGTTGGGCGGCGCTTACCAAACCCGACACCCCACATTGTGCCAACGGCTTTGGGCAGAAGAGCGCAATTGGGAGGGTACAAGCCTTACCCTGGTGCGAGGAAATGCAACCTAAAGACAAAATGTCATGGCAGGGCAGACCAGGCCCTAAGTCTCGTTTGGCGGCTGGTCTAGGATCGAAGCTCCGACAGGCAGACAGTTTGAGCATTGCTTTGCTGATACAGCAGCTTCTGCAGCTTGTCTTGTTCCAGATGTAGGGGTGTTACCTGTCCTCTAGAGTGAACTAGGCAGGCAGAGAGAGGGATCTTGCTGCATGGGCAACACATGATCTCTGTATTTTAGCCCAGGCTTTGTGCTATGGAGAGGCAATAACTCCATCCCTGGTCGTAACTGGTCTCGGAATCAAAGCGAGAGGCAACTGTTACGGGTTATAAGTCCCTGTCAATTGGCGTAGAAATGGGGTGCCATGCGTTGCCTCTGACGGTGGGAGACACCTACAGGTGTCACTGATCAGCTACCGCCTGTCTCAAGCTGGGCAGCCCCCGGCCAATTGGGTGCTGATCCGCCACAGCCTGCCTGCTTCAATGGGTGCTTGGGGCTAGGACAAAATCTGAATCGCAGGCTGTAAAACCAATGCACCAGGTACAAATAAAAAGAAAAATAGAAACCTCAAGCTACGTGAGAACCATGTGTCCAGGATTTTCCACTGACTTGACCAATATTGACGATGTGAGAAAAATGGCAGTGATTGATGCCGAACTCAATCGTCTTAACATTGATATTGCTGGCCTGCAGGAGACTCGCCTCACTAAGGAGGGGTCACTCAGGGAAAATAATTACACCTTTTTTTGGAAGGGTAGAGGGCAGGCAGAAAAAAGGCAACACGGTGTGGGCTTTGCAGTGAAGAATTCGCTACTGGGAATGATTGAAATTCCAGCTGGAGGAAATGAAAGACTATTATCCCTACGCTTGGCAACCTCTTGTGGTTTTGCCACCATTATTACTGCATATGAACCAACACTCGACTCCTCTGATGATGTGAAGGATTCATTCTATGAGGAGTTAGACTCCGTGATCAAGGCAGTTCCAAAATCTGACTACATTTATATGCTCGGTGATTTCAATGCTCATGTGGGCAAGGACTCGAGTTCATGGCCAGTGTGCCTTGGAAAATACAACATCGGTCACATGAATGAAAATGGGCAAAAGATGCTGGAGCATTGCACCAGTAATGACCTATGTATTACAAACTCCTTTTTTAAAATAAAAGAGATGCATAAGGTCACATGGAAACATCCAAGATCCGGCCATTGGCACCAGCTGGACTTCATCATCACACGGAGACAACATCTGAACCATATACCATTGACTCGAAGTTACCACAGTGCTGACTGTGATATGGATCATTCTTTGGTTGTTGCAAGGGTTAGACTGAGACCAAAGAGAATCTACACAGCTAAACACAAATCTAGCCCCAGGATTAATATTATTAACACTCACGATCCTGAAAAGTGCTTTCAGTTTCAACAGCAACTTGAAGGCGCTTTCACTGATACACCAGAAAATTGTACAGTAAATGAAAAGTGGGGTAAACTTAAGGAAACTCTTTATAAAACTGTCGCAGGGGTTTACGGCACTGTGGATCATTAGAGGCAGGACTGGTTTGCGGCAAACAGCGAGACTCTGCAGCCCTTGATTGATAAGAAGAAGATAGCTCTCTTAAGAAACAAGGAAAGACCAATGCGTAACACTCTGAGTGAGCCAAGGCAAGCTAGGAAGGATGTGCAAAAGGCTACCAGGCAGTGTGCAAATGATTATTGGATCAAGTTATGTGAGTCCATTCAAATCACAAGTGATAAGGGAAACATAAGAAGCACGTATGAAGGAATAAAGAAAGCCTGTGGTCCAGTGATCAAAAGAAGTGCACCATTGAAAACCTTGACTGGAGAAATCATCACTGATAAGAAACCGCAGATGGACACGTTGGTAGAGCACTATTTGGAGCTTTACTCAAGTGAGACAAAGCTAGCGGATGATGCCCTCAACGCCATGAGGCCCTGCTAACTCTTGACCACCTGGACACACTTCCCACCATAAAAGAAGTTAAATGTGCTATAAATGAACTTCCATCTGGCAAGGCTCCAGGTAAGGATGGGGTTCCAATAGAGGTTGTCAGGAGTGGGCAAGACACACACACTCTACAGATCCACCAGCTAATAAAGCTATGCTGGCGAGAAGGACAAGTCCCACAGGATTTCAAAGATTCAAGCATCATAACACTGTACAAGAACAAGGGCGATCGGAGCGACTGCAGCAACTATAGGGGTATCTCACTTCTGTGTATTGTTGGAAAAGTATTTGCCAGAATTGTTCTGCGCAGACTTCAAGTCCTAGGAGATCAAGTCTACCCCGAATCACAGTGTGGCTTTCGACAGAACCGGTCTACCATTGATATGATATTCTCAGTGCGACAAATGCAAGAAAAATGCAGTGAACAGAATCAACCACTGTTTATTGCCTTCATCGACCTCACAAAGGCATTTGATTTGGTCAGTCGTGAGGGTCTGTTCAAGGCACTAAAGAAGATTGGCTGCCCACCAGCTCTTCTGTCCATTGTGAAATCGTTCTACACAGGCATGAAGGGTGTAATCAAATTTGATGGTGCTACTTCTGAAGAGTTTGAAATCAAGAGTGAAGTTAAGCAAGGTTGTGTACTAGCTCCCATCCTCTTTGGAATATACTTTTCACTTCTACTGAAATATGCCTTTCGTGATCAGGATGGTGGTATATACATTCACTCACGCTCAGATGGCAGCCTCTACAATGCTCAGAGATTGAAGGCAAAGACCAAAATTAGGAGGGTACTGATCAGAGAGTTGCTTTTTGAGGAAGAATTGCAATGTCTACTATCTGCATTCTCCAATGCTAGTTCTGAATTTGGTTTAACGATTAGCAAAAAGAAGACACAGGTTATGTCACAAGGTGCACATAGAGTATCATCAATCTTTATTGACTTCGCCGAAATAGAGATGGTAGACCATTCTACATATCTAGGATCAGTTGTAAATAGCAAATTATCCCTAGATCTGGAAATCAACATCCGGATTGGAAAGGCAGCAACAACAATGAACAGATTAAGAAAAAGAGTCTGGGAGAACAGGAAGCTTACTGCCAAAACAAAAGTCCTTGTCTATCAAGCCTGTGTCCTTAGTACTCTTTTTTATGGCAGTGAAACCTGGACAACTTACTCACACCAAGAGAAACGTTTAAACATCTTTCATATGCGGTGTCTGCGAAGAATTCTTGGTATTAAGTGGCAAGACAAAATCACAAATACTGAAGTATTGGAAAGATCAGGTTGTGAGACGGTTTATTCCATGCTCAGTCCTTGTAGACTTAGATGGATAGGACATCTTAGGATGATGGATGATGGTAGAATACCAAAGGACATCTTTTTTGGTGAATTACAGATGGGTAAGAGATCTCAGGGTCGGCCTCTACTACGATACAAAGATGTGTGTAAGCGGGGCATGATTGATACAGGCATTGATAATGCACATTGGGAGCAAGTCTCAGCTGAATGTGTTGCATGGAGGGCAAACATCAGAAATGGAATAAAGACAGGAGAAAATTATTGCAGATAAGTCACACACCGAGCGTGTGAGACGTGAGATGGTGCATGAGAGTGGAAATGACCATGTGTTCACATGCACCCACTGTGAACGGACATTTACAGCGCGAATTGGCCTTATCAGTCACATTCGCTACCAGCATAGGTAAAAGTTATGCCTTTTTAAAGCACAAACTATCGTCTGTCAAGACGCCAAGGTGCCAATGATGCTGTGAACAGTTATTGAACGTTCTATAGAAGTAAACAAGGATATACATCTTTGCTTTATTGACTATACAAAGGCTTTTGATAGAGTTAGACATGTCAACATGGTATATATTCTTGCAGATCTACAAATTGATGGGAAAGACATTAGACTTTAAAAAACATAATTGGAAACAACAAGCTGCCATAAGGATTGATAATGACGTGGGACAATATCAACCTATTAAGAGAGGTGTTAGGCAGGGATGTTTAATGTCTCCAGATCTTTTTTCCTTATACAGTGAAAATATTTTCAGAAATGTAGAAGATATAAATGGAATCAGCATTGGAGGAAGAAATATCAATAACATTAGATGTGCAGATGATACAGTATTGATTGCAGACAATGCACAGGATCTGCAACAATTAGTTGACACAGTTGTTGTACACAGTGAGCAGCTGGGGTTGGAATTAAATTGTAAGAAGACACAGGTTATGGTTG
Source organism: Cepaea hortensis (assembly GCA_963921405.1). Classification (NCBI taxonomy): domain Eukaryota; kingdom Metazoa; phylum Mollusca; class Gastropoda; order Stylommatophora; family Helicidae; genus Cepaea; species Cepaea hortensis. The sequence goes on from OY992887.1 coordinate 68,076,316, forward strand.
TCACTAGGAAGAACGAAGCACCACAATGTAATATACAAGTAAATGAGAATATTCTTCAACAAGTGAATCGATACAATTATCTCGGAACAGTCATAACATCTGATGGGAGATGCCTTGAAGCGATTAGAACAAGAATCACCATGGCGAAAGTAGCCTTTAGCAAGATGAAAAACATTCTGACCAATAAAAAGATGTCAATTGAAACGAGAAAAAGAGTGTTGAGGGGGTACATAGAGCCTGTTCTTTTGTATGGATGTGAAACTTGGACAATGTGCAGTCAAGCTGAAAAACATTTGATGTCTACAGAAATGTGGTTTCTGAGGAAAATGCAAAGAGTACCATGAACAGATAGAAAAACCAATGACCAAGTACTACAGGAGACAAATGAAAATCGTAGACTGATTAGAGAAATTAGACGAAGACAGTTAAAATTTTTTGGACATGTTATGAGAAGAAATGGATTGGAGAATTTATTGACAACTGGCAAGATTGAGGGGAACAGACCAAGAGGAAGACCGAGAGGAAAATACCTGGATGGCTTGGCCACATGGCATGGATGAGACAGGAACACTGAGTTGATCCACGACTCTGGTGATCGAGTGAAATGGCGAGTTATGACCGACCGCCCACCCTTTCCGGCACGGCACATGATTGATTGATTGATTGAAGCGAGTTGTTTCCCTATTATCTTCCATTCTTTCTATATGCCCCAGCCATTGCAGTCTATTAGCCTTCATGATACCGGTGATTAATGGGGACTTAAACAGATCATAAATGTCTTTGTTGCTTCTTCTTTTCCACTGTCCACTTTGTGTATCTCTAATGTGCCCAAATATGCGTCTTAAGACTGTTGTCAAGGGTTTGTAACAAGGCTTCGTCTCCTTTAGTTGTACTCCAGGTTTCAGAGCCATACAGCACAACTGGTCTGATCAGTGTTTTGTATATTGTGATTTTAGTGTTACGAGATAGCACATTTGATTTTAGCAGATGTAGTGCATAGTATATCTTATTTCCAGAGTTGATTCTAGCTTGTATTTCTTCCCTTATTATGTTTGACATGGCTAAAAATAATTGTGAAAACCATTAAATTATTCCATTGCCGGCTTCCTGGTCGAGGTGTTACACAACTTTCTCCGTAATCCTGTATACTCTCGTGAGTAACGTGATGTGCGTTAGAATCGGTAGCAGTTCTCTCCACGTCGGTAACTTACGGGGTATGTGAGTCGGTCGCTCAGAAAGCAATGGCAAACTACTGAGCGTAATCTTGCCAAGAAATCAACAATCATCTGAAAGATGCTGATGTTGAAAGAAATGTCCTGTACTGTAAAGGATATGCAAAAAAAAAAAAAATTATTCCATTATTTTATTAATGCCATTTTTTAAACCTGTGACTATAATGCTAATTTAAGTAATTTATAAACACTTTTTTCCATAGCATCGCAGCAGCACATAATTAATTTTAAATAAAATACTGTGAAGCAAGTTATGGTCTTCTTAAAAGTTTTGACCACCATAGACCATAACTTTAGGAAGGGAAACTCCAAAATGCACCTCCGAGTGGTAGAGGATGGAAAACACACCACGGTGTGGCTAACGCAGCCTTGGGGACCACTATCCACCGGAATATTAAGTGGCAAGTGGACAACTCTGCAGCTGAGCAAAGCAAGGCACTCACTTGTCCTAACAATCGGAAATGGCTGTCAAAGCCAGAGGTAAAAGACCCCCATGTGGATGTGGAAGGCAAGGGGAAAACACTACATTATCTTCCCAAGACTTCATGACAAAACACATATCAGAGGCAGTGAATGATGTTAATGGCTATCTTAGGACATCCTCGTCTGGTAGGGACAGTCATGAGCCTCAGGTAACACCAGAACGTCATCCAACTACTAGTGGCAAAATCATAATGAATACATTTAACATAGGAAATAAATTTAAAATATGAACATGGAATGTTATGACATTACATGAGTTGGGAAAGTTAAACAATGTGATAAGAGTAATGGAAAGCAAGAAAATGAATATCCTAGGCATAAGTGAGATGAGATTGAAGGGATCAGGTAAAATTATAACTGACAAACACAATAATTTATTATGGAAAAGATACACACGAAAAAGGAGTAGGACTACTATTTGATCTTTAAAAAAAAAGCCAAGTCATTTAAAGGTTATTGGTGTATTTCAGATAGGGTTATTACGGTTAACATCAAAGGCAAACCAATAAATATAAATATTATACAAGTATACGCACCAACAATAAGTTGTAGTGATGAAGAAATACAACACTTTTGCGATGAAGTAGAAATGGCGATGTCTCAAATTAAATCAGAAGAAATAAAAATAATACTAGGAGATTGAAATGTAAAACTAGGAAAGGTGAAAATGGAGGATGTAGTGGGGAATTATGGTTTAGCTACAAGAAATGAAAAAGGAGAGAAACTAATAGAATGCAAAAATATCAATGATGTGATAATTGGAAACACCTGGTTTAAACACCATAAAAGATAACTTTACATATGGAAAAGCCCTTATAAGAAAATACTTAATCAAATTGACTACATCATCATCATCATCATCATCAAGTGCCCTGCCCACTGGCGTAGGTGTTCATGGCTCTCCACAGATCTCGGTCTTTGGTGTTCTGGATCAACTCTGCTGACGATATTCGTCCATGCAACTGTCTCAATCCATCCAGCATCATTTCTCTTGGTCTGCCTCTGCCTCTCTTCCCCTCGATCTTTCCAGCTGTCACAGTGTTTTCCAATGTCTCTCTTCTGATCACATGACCAAAAAAGCTGTTTGTCTCTTTCTTATTGTTGTATATAGTGTTCTAGTTTCATTAGCCTCTTTCAGGCAATCGTTGTTAGTTACTCTGGCAGTCCAAGGAATTCATGCTTATTAATCAAATATTTAGAAAGGCGTTAATTAATGTTAAGGCCATGCCTGGTGCTGACTGTAATAGGGATCATGTACCACTATGTTGACAAATAAAAATTAGATTGAAGAGATGAAAAAAGTAGTTAAGAACATGAGACTTAATAAAGATATTCTGAAAGCAGATAAAGAAATTCAAGAACTATACAGTGATTATGAAAATAGGTACAATGCAATAGCTAAAATACAAAGTATAAATGGTATTCGTGTTTTCACTGAGGTATTTATGTGTTCTCATCTCATCTCATCTCATCTCATCATGTTCCTCTTGTACCTTGCGGTGTCGAGGTGAAATATAAACAGCGGGAGCGTGCCCGCTTATGGGCTTCATGTATCTATATTCCCATGGACTCTGTTATTCCTGCGTCCATCGTTTACGTGGTCGGCCTTTTCCTCTGCTTCCCTCTGGTCTGTACATCATTGCTTGTTATGGTATACTGTTAGTTGGTAACCTACTTGCATGGCCAAACCATTTAACTTGCTGCCTTCTAATAAAATCTAGTGCAGTTATAACCCCCACTTTAGTCCTGATTTCGTCATTTCTGATCTTATCTCTTCTTGATACATTGAATATTCTCAGGAATCTCATTTCTGTTGTTGTGATTTTTCTTTTATCTTTTTCTGTCATTGTCCAGGTTCGGCATTGGTAACATAGAGTTGGTAGGAAGATTGTGTTGTAAAGTACTTTCTTAGTAGTTACTCATACATGTTTGTTCATTAGACAGTATTGGTGCCATTTGTCCAATGAGTTGGTTTGCCTTATTGCATCTATTTTCGATCTCGTCTTCTGATTTGCCATTTATGTGTTAACTTGGGCATTCGTACTGTCACTTGGGTATTTATAATTTCACTTGGGTATTTATACTTTCACTTGGGTATTCATACTGTCCGTGGTCGAGGGGTTAGCAGCTTTCTCCGTAACCGCGAATACTCTCGTGGTTGACGTGGGCGCACGAGAATCGGAAGCGGTTCGAGTCGCGCCAGTGACTTATAAGAATATGGGGCCGGTCGCTCAGAAAGTCGTGGCGTGCTGATGAGCGTAATCTAGCCTAGGAATCAACATACAGCTGAAAGATGCTGGTGTTGACCGCAATATCCTGAAACAGGATGGAAACGCGGGAAAAAAAATTCATGCTGTCACTTGGGTATTCATACTTTCACTTGAGTATTCATACTTTCTCTTGGGTATTTATACTTTCACTTTGGTATAAATGGTTTAATTTGCGTATTCATACTTTCTCTTGGATATTATTACGTTCACTTTTGTATTCATACTTTCACTTTGGTATGCATACTTTCACTTGGGTATGCATACTTTCATTTGGGTATGCATGCTTTTCACTTGGGTATGAATACTTTCACTTGGGTATGCATACGTTCACTTGGGTATGCATTCTTTTACTTGGATATACACACATAATTTCACTTGGGTATTCATGACTGCTTGTAGTGATAATGCCTGTATACATTTTTATTCATTATATTGTCATGTGGTTATTATTCCATTTGCGAATGATCTGAAATACGTTGTTTAAATTGCATATAAATTGTCTACACATTTTAAAACACACGCTGAAAGGTCCCATAACTAAGATGACCGTTTTTATCTGATTATTGTTTAGAACTTTTTATGGCTGTTTCCTTTTATATGGCGCTCGTCTTTAAACACGGCCCAATATATATTAAGACTGCACTCATAGTTTCTATTGGCTTTGTGTATTTGGGTTTTCTTCTTTATTCTCATGTGGCAATAACACTATCTTTCCTGACTTATGTTATTTTATCTGGATGTATGGTGGTGTGTTGTTGTCGGCCCCATAAATCTTCTATGCATTTACCGATTCCAGCGCGTGGCATATTTAATCTACAGATATGGCGCTTGCTGTGTTTTTAGGTTAAAGGCAAAGGTAATCTTCATGCAGTTGTAGCATACCATGGATGTAGTCTTCTCTTCATCTGATTGTCATCTCCCAGTGGAGCATAGGTCCTCAACCAGCTGACTTCAAGCCCTTTGTAGAATTGTTCATGGTTGACCGGATTTCACAGCTATAGATTATTTTACAGGTTGAGGTAGTCAGTCTTAGCTAGCCCTCCTCAGTCGCATCTTACGACAATCGTGGTGGGTTACAGTGTTACTATTCTTGGCTCCGCTTATGGGCCCAGGTAACACACGGGCGACTATAAATATGTGCTAGACTCGCATTATTTTGACCACATGACATTAAGTTGACGTGACCCGCATCATGACGGTCACCCTACCCCTTAGGCAGTTCTTCACTTTTCAAGTATTGGGTTGGAGTCCGTCAACCGTGAAATACCTGCAACCCGTGTGGTGACACAGTGAATTACCTGCAACCCGTGGGGTGACACAGTGAATTACCTGCAACCCGTGGGGTGACACAGTGAAATACCTGCAACCCGTGGGGTAAAGATGACCAACACACACCTAATCTCAGGCAGTCCATGTTTGCTGAGTCATGACCTGGTGACATCCTAATATACGCGCGCACGCACACACACACACACACACGCGCGCGGAGTTTATTTGTATGTTTATTTTTATAATGGGTAAATTTGGAGGTTATAAAATAGTGAAAACAGATGAAATAGTACTTGTAGCAAGAAGTGATAAACATCGTTACCACAGATGGCAAAAAGTAAGGACTAAATAACCCCAAAACAAAACTTAAGGTCAGTGAAGAAAATAGTAAAAAAAACTATCAAAGTATACATTAATAGCAAACAGGGTAACACTGAAAAAAGTAGACATATTCAAATAAGTGAGTGGCACCTTGCAGTCTTGACAGACCAAAGTATGTGAGTTGGAATTTCGCCAAAATTCCATCACAATGCCAGGGCACAGCTTCACAGAACATGTGGTGCCCAAACGACACGTCCCTCTCTCGGCCTTGCCTCGTTTGACCCAGAGGAAAGGATAACCAATACGTCTGGAACAAGGTAATCTGCAGACGCTGGCGGCTCAGCGTCAAACCTCTGAGACCTCGCCTCCGCGAGTGGTCGCCAGACCCTGGAACCCAAGGGACCCGACTTAGAGGCGTTCAGCCAAGTCCCACAGGTGAGATCCTCGTACGCGCCTGGACCATAGGACGCGTGCATCTGTCAAATACAAGTGTCCGGACCTGTGTAAAGCGTGTACTACCGTCAGACCGCCCGCCTGACTTTTACGGTTCCCGCGACCACCGGGAATAGGCTCGCCGGAGATATTGCTCGTCTGTTACGAGCAAATCTCCCATCCTTCTACTGTGCGGATCTCGCGGGAGACCCTATTGAGCTTGACTCTAGTCCGACTTTGTGAAGACACATGAAGGGTGTAGCATAGGTGGGAGCGCAAGTGCAAATGAAATACCACTACTTTTATCGTTTCAAATAAGTATGGACAATTATAACAGATGGAAACAGTGACACAGAGATAACATGCAGATTATTCCACGCAGAGGCAGAATCATCCAGACGAAGAACATTCTGTGTAATTTCATGGAAGTGAAAAAAAAAGGTTTTTTATGGGGGTCATAGAGATGTAGATTTTACCTAGAATGCTAAGAATCACATAGATGGTTAAGAGTTGAGTCAAGAACCGACATCATTGCACTCAGGGTATTCCCATAAGCGCCCTGTCATCATCTTCAACAGCCAGCGTAGAGTTCCAATACAATGCAATTTGATTATATGTCAGTCTTGCTTTACCTCGGTGTGACGACTGTCTACCAGATCCTCTGACCACCTCCTGCTGTCGGATTCTCTCTAGATAGTTTATCTGTTCTTCTACATTATTCACGCGCTCCCAGAGGGCCTTCACCACATCTGCCATATCATTCATCAAATCACCCCTCAATGATGCAGCACTAGTCAGTCTGCCTGCCTGTTCATTGTCAACCACACCAGATTGTCCTGGAGAAAAGATCCAGCTAATGGTCACAATCCACGACTCTGAATCGACGCATGCCTTTCAGCACAAAGCATGCCACTCTTCACCCTTGTCAGCATGTTTTGTGAATGTCACAATCACAACATACAGTTTGTTCTCCAACCAGTGGAAAGCTGCATTTAACACCCCACCTCTATTATTCTCAGATGGTTAAGACATACCTAGTGCTGCTAGAAGCCAGTTCACAAAGACATTTAACTACCAACATCAGGACAAGACAGTTGTAATTTTTTAAAGTTGTATATGAGACAAGAGGGTTTGAGGAAGATTGCCACAGTCGGAAAGATCATGGGAATTAGAGACAGAGAGATACAATTCAGACTGTTATGACAGAGTGGTACAGTAATCAAATTTGTCAAGAACACCGAATAATGATGCTTATCGAGAGAACAGGGCCCCTTCACCACTCTGCACGGCACATGGTAATAATGAATAAATTATCCACCAGCTGAATACTGGTCTTGACTTTAAATTTACCCACAGAAACCGCGTGTCTGTAAAAGAAAGCTAATAGAAAAAGAGACAAGTTTTTAGTTGCCACTGACTGTATTTTTTGTCCTCTGTAGATTCATGATAACGTCTCCACCTTCTGTTGCTGATCCACCTATAAATTCGTGGGTCCAAGTAGTTATTTGGTAATGTTCTTGTGTGTAGTTTAGAGTTGCTTTTCGTCTTATATTATTGGGAAAAAAATGTCATGCTAAGTGTTCTCTTTGTCAATACCAGGAATGTTTTCTATAATCTCAAACATGTGCTGTTGTCTCCAAGCTGGGAACCTGTGTGGATTATAGATGGGTTGGGTTGATATGTTGAATATAGATCTGTCCTGATCTGTCTTTTTGCAGATTTTCCAAATTCGTTTCGCTATAGTCATTCCATTCCTAGCCATACATTATCGAATCTGTTGGTGACCTCTCAGTATTCTAACATTTTCTGCCTGGTGCTGGTCTCTGCTATCGTTTCTACCCCGCGTTGGTTGTAGACATGTAATTGTTTCCAGCTTATTAATGGGTTTTGTGTTGAAACCTCTAGTTAAAATACGCACTATTTGATCATGGACACGATTTATTTTGTTAACGTTTGATTAAAAATGTCTGACAGCCAAATCCGGCGTGGAAGAATATCAGTAATCTAATCCTTGGCTGCTGACTGTACAAGCCGTGCTTCATGAGGGGGCGCGTTGTCGTGGATAAAAGGACAATTTTAAGTGCGTGTTGTCCCACGTTTTCTAATCACAGCCTTTGTTTTAATTTGCTAAGAAGATTTACACAGTACTGTCCATGTTGTCCTGAAACTGGTATTTTTTTCAGTAGAACACCTTGGGTCACTTTCCCTGCAGATTTATGTGCTCTCGACTTCATAGGTGTTGAGGAAGTCCGGAGTTTTTCCATTGCGTGCTAAAAATTTGAACCATAATGGTCAGCCCAAATCTCATCTACTGTTATTTTGGTCGTCAAAATGTTTTCTAACTGGCACTTTTTGAGCAATGGTCGACAGAAATTTACCACCACTGTTCAAGTGTCAACAGGCGCTGAACGGAGCGAATACACACGCTTCTCATGTTCCGTCTACTGTTTACAATTCTACCAACTATTCCTTCAAACAGTTGTAATGCACGAGCTACCTCCGCAGTTATCATTTGTCGATCTTTGTCAGTGATTTTCTTCATTCTTGCTGCAATCCCGTCGATGCACTCTTAAGGGGATTTCTCAGTCCTTGGGAGATCAGCATTTTCATCGCCACATTAAACTGTCTACACTAGTTTTTGTTAAGCATCCGAAGGGCAGGCATAATGAAACACTGGTTCCAACTTCCTGTGTAGTTTTATAGGTGTTTCCTATGTAATTCAGTAACTTTATCACAGCCCTGGCCTCTGACTTCTCGATTGTTCTGACAAATAGTTGGAGCAGCAGTTACAATGAAGATGATATGTTGCGCCGTGTGGGAGAATCCATTGTAGAAACAAATTCCGACTTCACGCGTTCAGTAAAAATATGAGGGGCTCTGAATGTACCTGGTTGCAGCTTTCTCTTGTTAAGACCTGTGTCAGGGTCTTAAACCTGGCTCGTTAACCGAACACATGTGAGACAGTACAAGTACAACGTGATTTGACTTAAGACTCAATGACACAACGTTCAATGGATTTATTCACAGATCATATACAGTACGATGATCACTACAAGATATACTTGATACTTCAAGACACTTACATATACAATACAGCTCACAGTCTAACTCTCAAGATGTCCAGACACTCGACTTTCAGGCACAGAAACCACACAACGCCTTTCTCTCATCATGCGTCCAGTCGAGTCCACGTCCCAGAGCTGTCTCCCGATAGCTCGCAACTTGCCTCCCCACCTGAAGTGGCTTCACGAGGCATGCGTGCGTCTTGCGTCGTCCTTGCCTGACCGCTGGCCGTCTCGTCACCCAGCAACCTCGCAGGCAGGTAACTACTACTCGCCTGGCGGCGTAACGAAGTTACTTCATCAGTGCTGGGGACTAAGTCGCCTGGCGGCCGTAACGATGTCACTGCATCACTGCACTGTTCTAGACTCTGACAACCTGTATAGCCAGGATAAAGTCTTACGCCCATTCCCTTATGTGGTTCTTGACGCAGTATTTTTCCAAGTCGATTACTTATTGGAAATGTTGGCATTAGTCAACGGCTTTGAATATTTAAGACAACAACCAGTTGTCCTGGCTGTAAATTTATGCATGATTCCTTGCGTAGTTCCGTAGCAGCATATAATTTTAATTCTCTCGATACTGTACAGTGAGAAGTTTGTGTGTGTGTTTTTTGCTGATTCATTATCAACATACGCCACATTACAATATTCGTCCCACCTCCCCAACTACCACCCCTGTCGTCTCCCCCCCCCCCCCCAGACGCCTGAGCCGATTTTGTGTGTGTGTGCGTGTGTGTGTTAAAACAAGGGACGGGGGTGAGGGGTGGGGAGGTGTGAGGGAGAGAGAAAGAAAAACTGAAACTTTCATTCTACGGTACACGTTATTCTTACCCACTGTGTTATAAAGTTATAGTTAATGTAAATGCCTGTGTCACATAACGTTACTTTAACCCTTTTTATGCCAGGGCAGATGTTATTTTATTGATTTTCTAGTTGCTTTAATGCTTCTGTTGTAGATGCTATTTTAACTCGTTCAGTCCAGGGCAGATAATAGTTTCACCCAATCTCTCATCATCATGTTCGAGTTAATTAAAATTCTTCTAGCATAAATGGTATTTTAACTCTTTCAGCCCACGACAGATATTAGTTTCGCCCAATGCTCCAGTTAATTAAAATTCTTCTATCATAGATGTTATTTTAACTCTTTCAGCCCACGACAGATATTAGTTTCACCCAATGTTCTAGTTAATGAAAATTATTCTAGCATAGATGTTATTTTAACTCTTTCAATCCACGGCAGATATTAGTTTAACCCAATGTTCTAGTTAATTAAAATGCTTCTTTCATATATGTTATTTTAATTCTTTGAGTCCACGGCAGATATTAGTTTCACTCAATGTTCTGGTTAATTAAAATGCTTCTATCATAGATGTTATTTTAACTCTTGCAGCCCACAGCAGATGTTACTTTTATCAACTGTCAAAGAAAAACTGATACGGGTGTTTATCACATGATGATGTTGTTGTTGTTTGTCCATCAAGAATGATGATGACCATTCATTTAATCCAGTGGGGTTGAAAGTATGGAGCCGTGAGTTCTATGATGGCCGATAAGGCCTATTTTTGCTCGAAATGTTCTTTGACAATGTGGACAAAGAATGCTTGACGTTTCTGGAGAAGGATTTCCTGCAGTGGTTTGTCTGTCCTGCCTTTTCTTCACAGCTCTTGCAGTCCTGGCCGCCCCACACGTGACTGCACCCTTGCGTAATGATGCACGCCACGAATTTCGGTCTCTGGCTGCAGTCTCCCAAGTGTCAGGATGTATTCCAAAAGCATTCAGTGAGAACGCATGGTTTCCATCCCCGAATGGATGGATTCGAACTTTCAATCTTGACCTGGGATATCAGGTCGACCCAGCACAAAATGTGTACCAGGAAATGTCCAGGGAAATAAAGGCGGTCTGCATGATACAGACCACATCAGCCATTGGGTGCCGATTGGTCTATGAAAATGTGAGTCCAGCGCCATTTTTACAGTGCGCCTTAAGTGTGTAAAATGGTCTTATACTCTTTTTTTCAACGAAATAATTAACTAAAAAAATAGAATGCTGCTCTTAGTAATAATATGTGGAAAAACTGATTTATATATCAGTTAAAACATACTCTCACCTTCTGTGCCAAGTGGCATGGGCGATCGTGCTCTGCCACAGCTTCGTATCTGCAGCAGAATGTATCGATTTATATGCTGATATCTTTCTGTGCTTTAATGAAAGGCTGTCAAGAATCTTCTGTATCTGCCTGTTCTCTGCATCTTTCCCCATGTTTGTTTTCGAGTTAAGCAATGTGGTGTAGCATTGTCTAGGATTAGAGTGTGACAAAAATAGCAAGTGACAGATAGTTCAACAAAAGTCAAGTCAAGGCATTGTTGATAATTAAATTGAGAGAGAGAGAGAGAGAGAGAGAGAGAGAGAGAGAGAGAGAGAGAGAGAGAGAGAGAGAGAGAGACGTATGCATGACAAACAAGGCAAATAGTCATATAAGCCGTTAAACATCTAACGGCGGTAGAAATATGACCTTTGTGTGTGTGTGTGGAAAGCAAAGAACACCATTGGCGGACAGAAATAAATAAAGACAGTCCTTTAAAAAATATGAAACTCTTAAATTGATTACAGAAATTAGACGTAGGCAGTTAACATGTTTTTGGCATGGAATGAGGATAAATTAACTTGACAACTTAGTGACAACTGGCAACATTGATGGGGAAAGAGCAATGGAATACATACCTGGATAAATACTTTACATTATTTCATATCTAATCTGTGGAGATTGTCTGCAATATTTTAAGAAGACAGGATCTGAGAGAAAGGGATTCTGTTTGATCCGTTTTTGTATGTGACTCTTTGATCCAGCGATAATTTCCGTCTTCTTATTTTTATATTTCAGATATTTTAAACATTTATTTGGACGAAGCTTAATTTATAGAACGCATTATTAAATACGAATGTTGTACTCCAAGCAACATGCCGTGTTTGATTACACGTGCATTTCGCCACAAGAGATGAATTATTATTGTTGTTGGCAACGTGTGTGATGTTTGTATCGCACAGCAATTCAAATGAGTCGTTTATATATGTGTATGTTATGCGCTTCATTGGTACCAATCAATTTACAATATGTTGGTGAGTTGCTTTATTATATTTTCCAAAATACTTTAAGGTCTAGTTGTTCTTTCAGTTCACTAGCCACTTTAAATGTGTGTCATAGATGTCACTTTAACTTTTTCAGTCTCGGGTAAATGTTACTTTTACTCACTTTGTTCTAGTTACTTCAAATGACTGGATCATGGATGTTACTTTTAACTCTTTCAGTCTTAGCTAGGTTGTAATTTTACCCACCCGGTTCTAGTTACTTCAAGCGACTTTATCATAGATATTATTTAACACTTTCAGTCTTAGGTAGGTTGTAATTTTACCCACCCGGTTCTAGTTACTTCAAGCGACTTTATCATATATATTATTTAACACTTTCAGTGTCGTATAGATGATACTTTTACTCACTCTGTCTAGTTTTATTAAATGACTCCCATATATATTATTTTAATATCTTTAGTTCAAGGCAAATATCACTTTTACCCACCATGTGGTAGTTACTTTAAGTGACGCTACCATAGATTTTGCGACAATTTTGGCCACATTATGAGAATAGAAAAACTGTAACTTACTGTAATAACAGGACCGATATATTGAGAGAGAAAATGAGGAAAGCACATTTTCACTATGGCATAGAAAGATGCCAGCACACGAATCACAATATGCGGAGAAGCTTGATCGCCCACGCCAGCCGGAAAGGCATTTGGTCATGATGGTTCTTATTCATTTGGTGACGCATCTGTCGCACCATTTTCATTCCTGCTTTATCATATTATCCCTCACATCCATTTCTATAATCTTCTCCGGCGTAACTGAAATAAACAAAACAAAAACAAAAACGTCATTGTGAATTTGAATAATGAAAACAAACAATATAGTGCACAGTTTATTGCCTACCTATTTCCTTGTTTTTCGTCAGGTGAATAAGTCGAACATATAATAATAGTATAGCTGAATATGACAGCGAATCTTGGAATGTAAATAAAATGAACAAATTAGGAAGAAATTGGAAGCAGCAGAGATGTGGCTCTTGAGACGAATGTTGCGAATTCCTTGGACTGCCAGAGTAACTAACGATGATTGTCTGAAAGAGGCTAATGAAACTATAACATTACGTATAACAACAAGAAAGAGACAAACAGCTTTCTTTGGTCTTGTGATGAGAAGAGAGGCATTGGAGAACATCGTGAGGACTAGAAAGATCGAGGGGAAGAGAGGCAGAGGACGACCAAGAGAAATGATATTGAATGATTGAGACAGTGGCATGGAGGAATATATTCAGCAGAGTTGACCCAGAACACCAGAGACCAAGGTCTGTGAAGAGACCTGAACGCATATGCCAGCTGACAAGGCACTTGATGATGATGATAGCTGATGCGTCTGCAATACACTCTAGTAAACCTCAATTATGTAAGCAAAAATACATGATAGTCTCTTTAAAATTGCGGTGGTGACATTGAATCAAATAACAGTATGTTTTGTCTATTAAGCTTGAAAGGATTCATTACGCTACTTCATTATATGTTTAATATTTCTTCAGTAGGGTGCATCTGATGAGATACAGCGAAATATGCCGGGCAGTTAATTGTGCATTGTTTTGTATGTGTCTTCATTATGCAAATGTCAATGTCTGTCATTTTGTTCTGATGATTTCATTTGCTTTCATGTAGTCGACACTTTGGGGCGTGTTTGTCAAGTGTTGATTTGTATGGCACGCTTAGTGATTGGACAACAGTTTATTAATACACCCATGGTAAGCTTACACAGTCTCAAACATAAGAGGAGCGAAGTGCTACACAAAAGGTATTTCCATTGCAGGCACTGCTGTTAGAGAGCGATATTTTAAGCTTTTCCATATTCAAGGCCACGACATGAGTAGTTCCACAGCAGATACTGCGTTTGGAGGGCAATATTTTAAGGCCACAAAATATGAGATGGGTTGCCGAGTTCCTGTCCTTATTGACTTTCCTTGTCAGAAAATGCTAACAGTTGTCTGGTAACCCTTGTTGTGAGGCTGGGTCAATCATAGGCCCCAGTGTTCGGAAGAAATAATATACCTCTGCTAGGAGTGAAATCCAGGCCACTGTCTTGGCAGGCAGTGCTCTAACCACTATGCCAGAGCGGCTCATAGTTTTAGGTCATCATCATCATCATCACCGTCCACTTTTCCCGTCAAGTGTCGTGGGGTGGAATAATTAGCGTTCGAGCGCCCGATGGGTGGCACTGGATAGTGTCATTCCTTGAGATTGTACAATGTCTTTGATGTCGGCAATCCGTTTTCTTCTCGGGCGTCCTCTTGCTCTCGTCGCAGATGATCTTTGATGTAGGGCCAGTGCTGGTAGTTGATGGTGTTGCATTCTAACGAGATGGCCAGACCATTTGATCTTCTGTTGCTCCCACCCCCTTCCTTCCCCACCCCCCTCTAAATGTGGCACAATGTGTTGATCCCACTGTCTGCCTGATAACATTTCTTATTCGGTCTCGGATTGTTAAGTTGGCAACTCTCCTCAGACATCTCATCTCACAGGTGTTGATTTTGCGTAAGTGTGATTTGGATAATGTCCAAGTTTGAGATTGGTAGCATAGGGTTGGTGTGAATATGCTGTTTATTATCTGTTGTTTTGAGGACATAGGTATGTTTGGATATTTCAGTATGGGTGATAGTTATGTAAGTGTACTTGCTTTTTGACATCTGATTTCGATTTCTCTATCTAATCTGCCTTCTTCTGTGATCATACTTCTAAGATATTTGAATTCTTTAACTTGTTTAAGAGATGTGCCATTTATCTGTATAATTAGGGGACCATGAGATCTGCTAACTTGCATTACTTCGGTTTTGGCTATATTTATACTAATATTGTATCTGCTGCATGTTAAACTCAGATTATTAAAATGATATTGCAGTCTGCCCTCGTCGCTATATAAAACAGGCACTGATCGCCTGCAAATGGAAGTTCATTTATTGCATGTGGATCTGTTGTTTCACCTGAAGTATAGTTTTAGGCTCTTATTTATACTGTGCAGAAAAAAGAGAAAGCGAACAACTGGATATGTCCCGAATTCTGTTGCGTAACCTCATATTTAAAAGGCTAATGTCTGCTAAACAGTTAATTGCATGTACTTTACAGGACGTTGCAATCAACCTCCAATATTAATTCGCAGTTTGTGATTTACTAGACAATTTATACGTTGAATAGTTTGTCATTGCATTCTAAACTGCTGATGCCTCGTACCATCAAAATCAACATAAAGTGACCTGCTTCCAAATCGCTCGCTGCTGATTTCGAAATCCTCAAATATCAGTTTTTGGGAACCCTTGAGACAGTTAAAATACAGGAAGAAACACATTCATGAGTATTGATGGGCAAACATAGAAAGAGGCCAGAACTAGAGAACTGGAACTTTAAAAGACGACAGCGCTTCACTGAAAGACCACGTGGAATTATGGCTAGCGCACTCGCCCGCCGGCACAATGGTCATGTGTTCGTATCCCACTCGAGATGGGTCTTTTCGCCCCATTGGCCAGGGCCACCGTGTCGACCCAGCCTAAACTTGGTATCAGAGAATGTCATGCCAAATAAAGGCTGTCGACGTGATATTATAATTAGTGATTACCTAAACTGGAGATGTGCTTCTTGTTGACAAGAATGTTGACAATATCTTGGTCTGATAAGAAATTAAATACTGGGGCATTGAGAGCTGCAAGAGTTACAAGATCACTCATCGAAACGGTAAGGGGGGAAAAAAATGATATGTATGAGGCATATCAACAGAAAAGGTAGAGCAAAACGTTCGCTTCATGTGAGGGGAAATATGGGACAAGATAGGCAAAAGACGACAAAGAAAGATGTATGTGGACAAGTAACGGCTGTGCAGCAAACAATAATACGGGGCGTGATCAATTGAAAGCAGTCCCAATGAATTTATTACTAACATTTGTTGCATGCCATTTACAGGGCATCGTAATCAACCTCATCATTTATAGGTTCTTTGTGTGTTACCAGGCAAGTTTACGTTCAGTAGTTTGCCATTGCTTTCTTAACTACCGACGCTCATACCATTGTTAAAAATCAACACAAGGTGATGTGCTTTCAAATGGCCTTCACCTGAGTTCGAACGAGGTATGCGGGATTGTCCATTCGCCACAAAGGTCTACAAGTTCTATCAGCAGGTGTGGCAGAATGCAAACAAGGCAACTGTCAGCAAGCAAGCATGTACATGGGCTAGTCAGAAGTCGTCGCCGCCCCCATCAGAATGCAAACAAGGCAACTGTCAGCAAGCAAGCATGTACATGGGCTAGTCAGAAGTCGTCGCCACAAGCATTTCATATACACATCCCACAGCTTACGGAGACGACGGATACCGTCCGCGAAAACAGGACTGCTCATTGTACCATTTGGTCACCTCGGTCATGATGTCTGCATTGGTGAGGAATCTTTGCTCTTTAGAGCTTTTTATGAGGATCCGTACAAATGAAAATCACATGGTGGAGCGAAGAATGACGCATTTCTGATGCGCATAGTGCCGGGCGGTGCATCGTGGTGCCACAACCTTGAGCTGTGTAGCAACACAGCGGTCTTGTAATAGAAACATCACCTTAGCTGAGACTCATCACAACTCATCCACGTCAATGGATTCCCGCTGGTAAGATTATGCAGACGGTATTTTCTGTTTACAAGAAAGACTTTTGTTGGCACGCTTTATAGAGCCTGTTTGGACATCCATCAGGTTGTTCTTGTTCAGATTTCACGCCAAGCGTTCTTCTTACGGTTGTCGGTCAGATCCACTGTGAACACACCTTCCGGCGTAGAGCTGTCAAGAATAAGCGACCTGGCATGATTTTGCGCGGTCTGATCCTTCGCAAGTCAGTGCTCGTCCGCATGTCGCTAACATTGTGCAGGAAGCACTAGCATGGGAGAGGTGGGAAGTTATAGCACACCAACCCTTCAGTAAAAATCTGTCGCAATGTGACTTTATTTATTCAGACCCTTTAAAAACAGCTCTAAAAGAACAGCGATTCCTAGCCGATGCAAAAGTCATGACCGCGGTGACCAAATGGTTCAAGGCGCAACCAGTCCTTTTTCGCGAACGGTATCCGCTTCTGTCTAAGCAGGGGATGCATGTCTGTAAGTCTACAGCAACCTCTTTTGACGAGCCATGTACGTGCTTGCTTCCCAACATTTGCTTTGTTTTAATCAGCCACACCTGCTGATATACTCTTCATTCATTCATTCAGTAGCATGTCTTTTGCAAATCTTCGCTTCCATAACAACCGTCATGAAAACTTCTCGGTCATAAGCAAGATGTCCCGCTTTCGATACACCCATCTGGAGATCATTTCCCACATCCCGCACCCATCTTCTCTTTGGCCTTTCCCTTTTCTTCCTGGGCAGTTACCCATCCATTACTGATCTCTCCAAACTATCATGACGTTTCAAGTGACTAAAATATGTCAATGTTTTTTGTTTTATCGTCTTTATTAGCCGATCTTTTTCAGTATTCAGTTCTTGTCGTATGGATTCATTTGTTCGTTTCTGTATCAAAGATATTCTTGCAACCCGTCTATAACATTTATATTCACAGGCATGTATGCGCTGTTCAGCTTGTTTATTAAGTGTCCAGGTCTCACAGACGTATGTTGCAATGGGAAAGATGCGTGCTATTAAAAATATAATTTTTGTAGTTCTATCTGTCTCCCTCCACAATTTATTCAGTTGCTTTAGTCTTTGAAGAGCAATAGATATTCGTCTTTTAATTGCCTTCATAGTGTCACCATTCTTGGTAATTAAATGACCAAAGAAATTCGACATTTTCCACCACCTCAAATTTTTCCTAATTAAAATAATTTCTTTTTCCATATTAGTTGTTTATGTATGCATTATCTTTGTTTTTGCTATGTCTTCTATATAAATTGTGATTTTCACTATTCTTTTGGGTGGAGATTATTAGTTTTTATACCCTTTAAACGTTTGTAGCCGGTCTCCGTGGCAAAGATGTTACGGGCGCGGTTCATAATTCCGATTACCTGCATTCGAAAACAGCTGCGACCGATTTGGCATCAGACCGTGTCGCGCTGGGTTTTAACTTGTTGGTATGGAAGGCGGTCGTTCAGAAATCAGTGGCAAACTACTGAACGTAACTTGCCAAGACATCAACAACAGCAGTGCTGATGTTGACAGCAATGTCCTGTAAATAGGATATGAAGAGAAAAAAAAAAACGAAACATTTGTAATTAAGCCGCTGGAACGGGTTTCAATTGGTCAATTGGTATTTAGAAATAGAGTGAGATTTTGCTAGAATAATATGGATATATTAGATGGTAAAATGAACAGAATGAAAGCAGTTTTATGACAGTCAACATGATGATTCACAATTGCCCAGACCTGGAATGTAACTGACCTTTTTTATGAGGTTGTTGTAAAGCTGGTGGAGCAAAACTATCAAGTTAGCTGTGTGAAATCCAGGAGATAGATCACTACACAGCCACTGTACATGCATCTTCAGTTATCATTTCATTATTCTTTTGTTGTCTAGACATTGTAATGCATTATCATGAATAGGTTATCGTCATTGTATACATCAACTTTAGATATTCTTTTTAATTGACAGATAAAATAACTAAAATTGAGGATGCCTTGGTCACATAAGTGACATGGCTCCTGTATGTGTGCATTGATTTGTTGGAATCTTTTTTTTTTTGTGTGGGTTGTATCTGTTATGTGTGTGTAGATGTGTGGGTCCTGAGGGAGTGTCAAGGAGTTAGAATGCCTTTTTCACACACCAAAGGGGATGTGTTCCATTTCTTTGGATAGTAATTCTGTCCTCCAACTCACAAGTATAGCTACCTATTTTGCAGTCTGGGATTCCATATAGATACTGGTATGCAGTGTTAATTTGTTCCCTTTGACATTGAACACCACCACTTTTGCCACAAATATTAGAACCATTGCTGTTGAATCTGTCAGTTTGTCCACACATATTCGACCTATAACTGTTGAATCTGTGACTTTGACCACACACATATTCAACCTGTAATTGTTGAATCCGTCATGTAAATAGCATGTTGAATCATGTAGCAAATGAACCTTTAATAAACATAACATGTGAATTAATGAACAAACTTTATTTTTAAAGGGTCACAAATAAAAGGTCAAAAATTGAGTATGCAGGTCTGTTTTTACATTCGGCCCTTCCAACCACTCATCTTTCATACGTCAATTATCTATTGTGCATGTTACATTCACATAGGGAAGATGATGTCTAAATTAAAAGGCATGGATCAACTTCCCTAGAAGACATAGGAAAAAAGCAGCTATGGTGGGTAATAGACCCAGCCAGTGTAAAATCTATTGAAGGGCATCTAGTTAGTTGTATGTTGAAGTACACTTAAAAACCGTTACAGGAACCTGCTGTGAATATGTTTGGACCTGCGTGCATAGAGGAATAGGTAGCCAGTCTTTTCCTCCTGTAGCGATCCCTTGTCCATAGATTATCTACCACCAAGAGGTGCATTCCCTGTCAGTCTATCAGCTTGTTCATTCCCCCGCACTCCCGCATGGTTAGGGCAGAAAATCTACCACCGAGAGGTGCATTAATTGCCAGTCTACCAGCCTGTTCTTTCTCCCACATGGCCAGGGCAGAAAATCTACCACAGAGAGTTGTATTCCCTGTCAGTCTACCAGCCTGTTCTTTCTCCCACATGGCCAGGGCAGAAAATCTACCACAGAGAGTTGTATTCCCTGCCAGTCTACCAGCCTGTTCTTTCTCCCGCATAGCCAGGGCAGAAAATCTACCACCGAGAGTTGCATTCCCTGCCAGTCTACCAGCCTGTTCTTTCTCCTGCATAGGCAGGGCAGAAAATCTACCACAGAGTTGTATTCCCTGCCAGTCTACCAGCCTGTTCTTTCTCCCACATGGCCAGGGCAGAAAATCTACCGCAGAGAGTTGTATTCCCTGCCAGTCTACCAGCCTGTTCTTTCCCCCGCATAGCCAGGGCAGAAAATCTACCACTGAGTTGCATTCCATGCCAGTCTATCAGCCTGTTTTTTCTCCCGCATGGCGAAGGCAGAAAATCTACCACAGAGAGTTGCATTCCCTGCCAGTCTATCAGCCTGTTCATTCCCCCACACTCCCGCATGGCCAGGGCAGAAAATCTACCACCGAGAGGTGCATTAATTGCCAGTCTATCAGCCTGTTTTTTCTCCCGCATGGCGAAGGCAGAAAATCTACCACAGAGAGTTGCATTCCCTGCCAGTCTATCAGCCTGTTCATTCCCCCACACTCCCGCATGGCCAGGGCAGAAAATCTACCACCGAGAGGTGCATTAATTGCCAGTCTATCAGCCTGTTTTTTCTCCCGCATGGCGAAGGCAGAAAATCTACCACAGAGAGTTGCATTCCCTGCCAGTCTACCAGCCTGTTCATTCCCCCACACTCCTATATGGTCAGTGGAGAGAATTTACCACCGAGAGGTGCATCCCCTGCTAGTCTATCAGCCTGTTCATTCCCTTGCATGGTCAGGGCAGAAAATCCACACAATTCTCACAATGTGAAGCGAGGCAAGCCATTCTATACGAAACATATCTTTCTCCACCTTACTAAGCATACTCCTGAGTCTCCTCCAACCATTGGAAAGCTGCGGTTACTGCTTCCACCTCCATTCTCATGCTGGAGGCTGTAGTCTCATAGGCCTTAAGTGAGCAAGGATACCTCTCAGCCATATTCTTCTTTCTCTCCCCCCCCCCCCCCCCCTCCATCCAAGACAAAAGTAAATGAGAAACAAAGTAATAGTTGATCCCCAAGACAAAAGTAAATGGGGAGCTTTATGAATACCGGGACAACCTTGGCAGCTTTATGTTAGAAGTACACTTGAGAACTATATCATGAAGCTGCTGAGGTTATGTTTGGACAATCACATTTCTTTGGACCTGAATACACGGAATATGTGGCCAGTCTTTCTCCCCTGTAGCGATCAGTGCGAGCTGACAAAGCATCCTTGACGACCAGACTCGTGCATTGTCAGCGTAATGTAAACTAGATATGTCCGAATGGATAAGAGCGCTTGTTCTTAAACATCTGGTGTGCTGATGCCGAGGTAGTAGGTTCAAATCCTACACCGGTCAGTTGGAATAAAATGTTGACTTCTCGTCCTTGACTTGGGGACGTAAATTACAAGTACCTCAGAAGTCAGAGCTAATCAATACCAAAAAATCGGCCCAGTGCACTAGAAGTAGTAGCAAGTGTATGGACTAGACTGAGTTTGAAGCGAGTGAGCACATAAAAACAAACAAACATAGCAGCAAGCTATCGTGAGGCTTACTCATCATTTGGAGGTGAGAGCTTCAAATCATGGTGTGCTCATGGCTTTCAATTATTTTAGTTGCCTTGTGTGCCCTGTATTTTTCCTTTTATCCCTATGCTTTCTGTAAGTGCCAAAGAAATTTATACCAGTAGATTTTGTCTCAACTTATTTTGGTGACCTCAAAGGTTCCCCATCAATTAAAACCACGATCGATTGATTGATTGATCTAGGAACTGACATCACAGCATTCGGGGCATTCTCATAGGCACTTAGTCCTCATCCTCAGCAGCCAGCGAAGAGTTCCAACACCAATAGTACTAATAGCAATCTGATTATATGTCCGTCTCGCCTTTCCTCTGAGCGTCGAGCATCGGCCAGATCCCCTCGTCACTCCCCGCTGCCTTATTCTTGCCAGACTATGATGATCCATTTGCTCCTCCGAGGTGTATGAAGTGCTCCCACAAGGCCGCAATCACGTCTGTTTTGTCATGCATCAATACTACACCAAGTTTTGCAGAGCCAGCCAATCTGTCTGCCTGTTCATTCCCCAGCACACCGGCATGCCCTGTAGAAAAGATCCAGGCGATGCTTGCCACCCGTGACCTCTGAAGCGAAGCAAGCCACTCTGCACGAAGCATGCCTGTCCTCACCATGCTTTCTGAGTCAATTACAATTACAATGTGTGTGTGTATCGTATTCTCAATCCAGCGGAAAGCTGCAGCAATTGCCTCCACCTCTTTTCTTAAGCTAGATGTTGTGGTATCATATGCCAGGCTCTCCTGCACCAAACGTCGGCCATTAGCTTTTGCTATGAACCCCCAGTCACTTCTCCTACCTCTCTACACCGAACCATCTGTGTAGATAATCACATCACCAGAGCGAGCATTATCCTGAATTAGTTGCTGGATTTCCACTTCCGTGGCCCTGCTGGCCACTCCAACATATCACAATGAACCCCATAAAAATTCCTCACATTGTATTATCTTCTATGTTTTTTTGTTTCTTCGCATATCCTTTGCAGGACATCGCTGTCAACATCAGCATTTTTCAGCTGATTGTTGATTTCTTGGCAAGATTATGCTTAGTAGTTTGCCATTGCTTTCTGAGCGACCGGCTCATATACCCCGTAAGTTACCAACGCGCACAACACGTTACTCACGAGAGTATATGGGATTACAGAGAAAGTCATGTAACCCCTCGACCAGGGAGACCAGCATATTCTATGTGGGAAAACACAATTAATCTGAGACTTTTCCCTTGTAGAATGTGTTACACCTAATTATGCACATCTCTTAATGAGGCTTTGCGGCGAAGGAGATATGGAAACAATTCATAATCCTGCATACCGTGTTCGAAACACAACTGCAGACAATTTAGGAGCAGATGCCTTGCATTGGTTTTCATACAATGGTTTGAGTGCTGGTCGTTCAGAAAGCAGTGACAAACTACTGAACGTAAACTTGCCAAGAAATCACAAAAAGCCAAAATATGCTGGGGTTGATTGTGACGTCCTATAAAAGATATGCAGCTACTTTTAACTCTTAATGAAGCCCCACTTTAGGACGTCACCAGCTGACTCTTTTACATTGTGAGCAGTACCAATCCATATTCAATTACTGAGAGAATCAAATGATTATTGAGTATGAACAACAGTATTTTCTCAATGTCCGTTGCTGCTATGATCTTCAGTGCACAGAGTCCCTTATTAGATCTCATAACAGCTTCTTCCACGTGATCCTTGAATGACAGGCTTCTGTCGAAGGTGACAGGGTATTTCAATTTACTCTCTCTCTCTCTCTGTTAACATTTCTGCCATTTATTGTGAGGCCAGGGACGTCGTCCAACTATCCTACTGTCCAGAGACCATAACACAGACAATGTGGGATTACGAAATGCGTTCATATCCCGCTCCGTAGAGTCGACCTAGCCGTGGTAGGATTATCTTATCAGACTAATACAGCTGTAGGATGATCCAAACCTCATTAAATGGTATAGCAGATTTTCTTCGTAGCTTTCTGGAAAGAAAAGGTGGTGAAAGGGAGCTGAACACCCCATCTCATCCCATGACCTAGAACATGTGAACACTTTGCATCCCTGTGGAAGTATCTGACATGGGATTGCCTTTCCCTCACCCTTGACCCACTCCTGGGAATTGTATAACTGTGGTTTGTCATTGTGTCTGTTAACATGAGCTACACATAATAGAGAAATACATAGTCAAGTACGTCCATTTACATGGATATTTTTAAAACGCTGTGTATTTTTAAGCACACACATATACACATACTCTGCCACTCAGATGCCCTCTCTATCAGTCTCTCTCATTCACACACACACACACACACACACACAGACAGAGGTTTACTAAATATCTACAATCACTTTTAAAATATTTCAATATTGCAACTGTCTTGTTGCTTGTAGTGCGATTGATGGGGTTCTGAGGGCGTTGACTGATGCCATTCAGTGATGCAGCTCTGTTGAGCCTTTCCTGCGAGTGACGGTGAGCCATCTCAATTCGGATAAGGCCCATTTTAAGCACCTGAGCACAACACAAGCGGTTGGTTAAATTTCCTTCATCTTCGGTGCGACGCAAGTGCTTTATGTAATTATCTGTTAAAGATAAAAATAAAATGGCTATTAAATCATATTTTAATAACTTTGTGCATATAAAAGAAAACTAGACGTCATGATAATTGAATGGAAGTAAGTTAGATCTTTTTGCTGTAAGTGACGCTCAATGTGTCCATTGAACAATCCACACATACACGTCCTTAATGCATATTGTAGCTATTAACAAATGTAAGGGACTAAAAAATGTTTAGTACCAACTGTTTGGAAGACCAGGGGTTAACAAATGTCAGGGACTGGTGAATGTTGAGTAACAGATATTTAGTACCAACTGTTTGGAAGACCAGGGGTTAACAAATGTCAGGGACTGGTGAATGTTGAGTAACAGATATTTAGTACCAACTGTTTGGAAGAACAGGGGTTAACAAAAAGAAATGTTTAGTAACAACTGTTTGGAAGGCCAGGGGTTAACAAATGTCACGGACTGGTGAATGTTGAGTAACAAATGTTTAGTACCAACTGTTTGGAAGAACAGGGGTTAACAAATCTCAGGGACTGATGAATGTTGAGCAAAAGAAATGTTTAGTAACAACTGTTTGGAAGACCAGGGGTTAACAAATGTCAGAGACTGATGAATGTTGAGTAACAGAAATGTTGAGTAACAACTGTTTGGAAGACCAGGGGTTAACAAATGTCAGAGACTGATGAATGTTGAGTAACAGAAATGTTTAGTACAAACTGTTTGGAAGACCGGGGGTTAACAAATGTCAGAGACTGATGAATGTTGAGTAACAGAAATGTTGAGTAACAACTGTTTGGAAGACCAGGGATTAACATTTATTTCTTTAGCCAGCTTAGAAAATTGAAAAAAGGCAACTGGTGAAATGGTCAGTTGTAGCAGGGTTTATGATACAAGGCCGCTGAAGATCAAGAACTTTGGCATCTGACTTCGCTACAACTCCCACAGTGGCACACACAACATGTACAGAGAATACAGGGACCTGACTTCTGGCAAGGCTGTCACTCAAGGCTATCGTGACATGGGTGCACGTCACAGAGCACGTGCTCATTCTAGCCACATAACCTGTGTTGAAGAGAGATTGTTGCCAGCGAGTGCAGGAGGCCCAGCACATTGCAGTTCCACGATGCAGAAATCAAGTTCCCGCTGACCCACAGAGTTCACATGAAACTTCCTGCCCCAAGATTTGCTGCCAGTACACCACAAACAACTTTCTTATTTGTTTGTATAATAAACTTGCAACTTGACAATCACACACGTTGTCTTCCACAGAATCACGTGATATAGCCGCAGCGACACCTTGTGTTTAGTGCTACACAGTGACCCTGGCTTAACTAAACGGCACTCCATTTTCAACTCTCACAAAAGATCAACATCCACAATGCCTTTCAAGCTTTTCTCCTCCTCCAAAAAAGTCTAAAAGGGACAAATCGATCAGCAAAAGCGTAAGGTAGATGTGATCGAGGCCATTTTAAATCGTGTGTATAGTGCAGAAGAATGGGTAGGTCATCACAACCTGGAGAGAATTTCTTGAGACTATTTTTCAAATGAGATATGGTAACCCACCTGGAGATCAGAGACGGTCCTTAATAATTTAGGTGGCTACAGACCAGGTATACCCATTATACCTCCAGGCATGGAAAAGGGTCCTTTACTTTTGCTCTGTCTGTGATTATCACCTGGAAATACTCACACCATCTGTCACCACATGTGTTATGTTAAACAGGTTCTTAGCCACGAAGTACATCCACGTGTGATGAACAGATTCATGTAAGCCTGGAAAACATTTTGTTGGTGTAGGTCATCACAACCTGGAGAGAATTTCTTGAGACTATTTTTCAAATGAGATGGTAACCCACCTGGAGATCAGAGACGGTCCTTAATAATTTAGGTGGCTACAGACCAGGTATACCCATTATACCTCCAGGCATGGAAAACGGTCCTTTACTTTTGCTCTGTCTGTGATTATCACCTGGAAATACTCACACCATCTCAGTCACCACATGCCACGAAGTACATCCACGTGTGATGAACAGATTCATGTAAGCCTGGAAAACATTTTGTTGGTGTCATGAGTTTAGTACAGCTCCTGAAAGTGGTTATCTATGAATCTGTGAAATCACTAATTGGAACAATAATAAACTACCTTTTTGGTATAGACAGCCAAAGTGCAAGTACAGAATCTACAAGGCTTTTGGAAACAGAGAAACGGCTTACCGAAATTGAGCGACAAATTAAAGACAATGAAAAACTGCTATTAGAAAACCGAGAGAAATTTCTCGATGATCGCGAAAAACGGATCGAACTCAAAGAAAAGCAGCTTTTTGAATTTGAGAAAGCACGAGAAGAAAAATTACTTGCTCGCAGTGAGAGACAGAAATGTCTCTCAGAATCTGAGATTCAAATTGAATGCAACAGAACTTGTACCTTTTCTACTGAAAGTAGACACATGTCAAATGGCATTGCCAGTTGTTCTAGCAGGACTGCTGAATGTAAACAGGGAGCTTTGTTAAAAAATCCCATAAGGCCTTGCCATTTAAATAGGACAGTATTAAACCCAATGCAACCAAGAAAATATCCTCTCCTCTATTATTGTGAATCTTGTAAATCATTACACAAGGTCTACAGTTACGAACTTTAAATTGTCCAGGTAAGTAAACTATAGTTTTTGTTTTGTTTTTTTAGCTGCGCTATCTGTGATTCATCTATCAACTGGTTATGTTCCTTAATTTGATCATATAGTTGAATGGAATGCTGTTTCATGAATCTTCTGTTTATTTTATTTGTTCCTTAATTTGATCATATCACAACCAATTCTAAAGGGAGAGTCTATTCGCAGGGCCCTGCGAATAGACGCTTTGTTTATTCGCAGGGCCCTACGAATAGACACTTCCATTCTAAAAACAAATAGACATGATAATGGTGAAATCAAATATTTCTCCTTTGACTCCTCTTTATACCAAAAGAGCTCAATTGTCTTTTGCAGAATTATTGTAACCCCTTTAAAAAAAATTTTATTTAAAAAAATAAACACAATGTGAACTTTATCAGAATTCTCTGTTAAATTACTATTTGTTAAATAATTAGTGATCTAGTACTCTAGCAATTTCAGAATTATCGCCCTTTTCAGCGCTCTCCTTTTTTTTATTTTGTACTTTCCCGAACTTTTTCCTGCGTCTTCGCACGATGACTTCCGGTTTGACATGGACTGCTATAAGACCAAAAAAAACCGAAAGCAGTGTGGTACGATCAAAGGGGAAGTTATTCTCATATATTTAGAAGTGGTTCTGCTAGCTAACCGCCAAGTGTGTCGTTTGTCATAATGTGGGCCGCCATTTCATTCCTGCTCACCAATTCAAGAATATTTATTTACACCTTAGAAATGAGTATAGAATATCAATAACGCAACTAAACTTCAACGTTAACTGTTCAGTATTTCAGTCAATACTGTGTGCCCTCCCCAACTTATCATAGGCACAATATATGATATGATGATTATGAAATAATCAGCTATCATTGCTAATGCTATCAACCAGCAAAATTGTGGAATTTGTTAACGCCAGCAGTTGTTTAAATTGCTCAATTAATTAATTTGTTTCAGGTTTACATATGTAATAATTTATAATTTATGGTGAATAACCCAGAAAAACAAAATAACTTGTGTCTTGATAGTTGGATGTAAAATATATGATTTCACCACTAACTAGTACATATGAGATATCCTACAGGATACCCTTGGGTTGGAGTTTCAAACTCAGTTTGTTGTTTGTCATGAAACAAGTAAAAGAGTAAACATACACACATTCAAATAATTATGAATTATCGTTAGCCAGTATTGAGTATCATATACAGTATTATAAATGTTTATGATGTGATATGCAGAATCATTACTTGGTTTGGTTACAATTACATCCTAAATATTTATTAAGGGAGGCTCTATTCGCAATTCCATTGCGAATAGAGAAAAATTATATTTGCAGTCAAATTGCGGGAAGTAACAAACATGCCACAGCGTCTGCTCACTAGTCAATTTTAGTTTGGGCCATTAAGAAGTCTAAGAAGGTGGTTAATTTAAATAGGAATGTTCACTGTTGCGGGTTTAATTCTGCCAAATTCTCTGTATTTTTTTTTATGAATCACTCTTCTTCTTACTTCTGTCCGTTCTTTTGGCATCCCGTTTTATTTTTACATTACATTAGTCCTGTTTAAATATCAAGAATAATTTTTTCAGAACAGGTATCCCCAATACAAATAACGATCCCTACAAATAATTCTGTCCCCAGGCGAGTTCAAGAATTGTTAACTTTCGTTTCTATACACTTACTGTTACCAGGCACCCATGTTTGTTTACGTTACCGTCCTACTATTTTGGTCCTGATAATATCGCAGCAGTGATGATTCGCTTAATTTGACACTTTCTATGGCCTCCATTGCATCCTCTCTGAGTGACTCTGTTCTGTTCCTAGCTGACAGTAATATGCTTCGCCTCAGAGAGACATGATTAGGCAATTCAAACACCAGATTTCGATTGACTGGCCTCATTAATTAAATTAATAATTAATAAATAAACAAGGATAAGGAAATGCTACGCATATAAAGTGCGTGGAAAAGAGAGAGGAGAGAGATAACGAAGATAGTGTGAGAGACAGAGATATGAAAAAAGATGTATTGAAAGACATTAAAGAGTGGTAAAGACAAGAAAGGGAGAGGTGGGATATCGAGACTTAGAGCGAGCGAGAGAGAGAGAGAGAGAGAGAGAAGAACTCGTGTTCGGGTGGCTAAGCTCTTTTCCCAAGACAACAAAAGTAGAGGGCAGATAAGAACAGAAAGACAAGTGTGCAGGTTCTTGTGCAGCAAGATAAACAACACCTAATACACAAAATCCGTAGAAAACATATGCCTAAAGCGAAATCATCAGACTAGCATTGGTGTCACCTAATTCCTGAAAATGAAAAAAAAAAATGTTACCTCACCGGCGGGGAATCGAACCACGAGCTCCAGTGTACTAGGCAATTCCATTGCGAATAGTCACTCTGATTTATTAATATGCCTCTCCCAAGATGTTTTGACAACCTGCTGGTTTCAGGGAGCCTCCTTGCAACAATGTGGAGATGGTACTGGGTCAGTAGAGAAGCTCACTGCAATAGATGCAAGCCCTTTTCAGGTCTCATATGATCTGAACAATATAAATTGTAATGCATCAGAGTTACAACCCAGTCTTCCAGAGAATAACCAACCATATCCCATGCGATCTTCTGGCACTCCTGAATGCCGGGACTAAATTATTTAGTGTAAACTGCATCCCTTACAGGGCCGCATGAGGTTATATCCGGGGCAATGTGTTGTCAACCCCTTACGTTTGAGTGTATCATCGTCTGCATGTATCGTCGCCTGCTTGACCGATCGATGGATACAATAAATGTTTGTGTGCCCGTAGGGCGCTCACAGTCATCGGAGTGTATATCCATATCTTGTAGCGCCGATGGCAGCAAGAGCCCTCCGGGCCCACAAACATTTATTGCATTCATCTATCAGTCTAGCACACTCAATTATATGATCGTTTATTTCACTGATGAGTGATTATGCTAGTTCCGGGGGCCATATGTACCCCCCCCACAGCGGCATTGTCTAATACATATTTAGCAGAGTCATAAAGAACATGTTTTCGGACACTATTTACAACTTTTGTGTCACAATTTCGACATAATTGACAAATGTTATTGGTACATATTTCGATTTTCTCAGTTCTACATTTTACTCGGTAGTTCGTATTTTTTATTACATCAGCTAATGAGGCCCTGTAAGGGATGCAGTTTACACTGAATAATTTAGTCCCGGCATTCTGAAGAGTGCCAATCTTCTTGATGCCATCATATCTTGTACCCTGCCAAATAGCGTAGGTGTTCATGTATCTCCACAGTCCTTGGTGCTCTGCCTCTTCTATTGCTGATCATTCCAGTCATATTTTTCAATTTATTTCTTCCCGTTGTGTTACAAAGAACATTGTCTTGTCTCTTTCTTATAGCTGTATATAGTGTTCTGCTTTTATTAACCCTTTTACTCCTGGGGGGCCGAAAAATTGGCCATGACGCCACCACACGGTTGTAACGAAAAAGACGATTTGGCCGATCTGGCTGATTTCCTTCAGCCCCGTTCTAAGAACTGCTTTGATTGGTTTGCTTTTAAAAGTACAGACCAATCAAGTGCTTCCTTGCAATCCTCAGCCATTTTACTTGCAAATGGCCGTTTGGTGTGCCTGATTCAAACAAGTGGATATTATTTTGTGATTTTTTTGCCCAGTAACCCAGTTTTTTGATGATTTTTGATGTTTTAAATGGCCAGCTTTGAACACAAAGACGTGCGAGCATTGATTAGCTCTGATAGTAGCGATTTTGACAGTTCAGGACTGTTGTGATACAGAACGTGTCCATGCAGATTTCGACCTCGTGTCCCCGTGGTTTTAAAAGTGTATTGGGAATAAAGAGGATTGTGTTTATCTATATCCATTCATGGATGTCCGGACCAAAACACATGCCACCAGATGATAGTCCACCTATTACAAATGTCAAAAGGGACTTCATGGTTGTTGTTTCTTCATGGTTGTTGTTTTTAACCATAAGTGTTTAAAATTATTCTAAAGTGGTGTAGGTATTCAGTGAGGAAAGTTTAGGTGAGTACCATTTTTGCTTAATATTTAGTACCAATTCATACTTAGAGGTATGAAATATTTTATTTTTCACAAAATGCAAAATGTCACCAAATTTGCATAAACATGAACAAAACAACTTCAATCATTCACAGAAATAAACTTTATTATATCCTCTTTAACCCTTTTAGGACGGAACAACATTGGGCAAAATTTAGGTTTCCCTCTGAAGAAGACAGAGGCATTTTTTTGGAGTACAGAAATGACTGAAGTGACAATTTTATAAATTCAAAATAAAAATATTACAACCCTATATAGGTATATCCAAGTATATATATTCTTAAAGAGGATATAGTAAAGTTTATTTATGTGTATGATTGAAGTTGTTTTGTTCATGTTTATGCAAATTTGATGGCCTCATTTGTATTTTGTGAAAAATAAAATATTTCATACCACTATGTATGAATTGGTACTAAATATTTTTTTTTTTAATGGTACTCACCTAAAATTTCCTCATTGAATACCTACACCAGTTTAATTTTAAACACTTATGGTTAAATAAACAACTATGAAGTCCCTATTGACATTTGTAATAGGTTGGCTATCAACTGGTGACATGTTTTTTGGTCCGGACATCACCATGAATGGATATAGATAGCACGATCCTCTTTATTCCCAATACACAAAACTACGGGGACACAAGGTTGAAATCCTCATGGGCACTTTCTGTATCACTAAAGTCATTATCTGACAGTCCTGAACTGAAAATCGCTACTATCCGAGCTAGTCAATGCTAGCATGTCTTCGGGTTCAAAGATGGCCATTTTAGAACTCACAAATCCACGAAAAACCAATCAAAGCAGTTCTTACAAACAGGGCCGATGATTGGCCCGGCCGGGTTTCTGAATAGTGCCTTGTCGCGACCATAAGGCCATGAAATCGGCCCAACCGGAGTAAAAGGGTTAAGAATATATATACTTTTATATACATACATAGGGTTCTAATATTTTTTTTTGAATTTTCAAAATTGTCACTTCAGTCATTTCTGTACTCCAAAAAATGACTCCGTCTTCTTCAGAGGGAAAGCTAAATTTGGCCCAGTGTTGTTCCGTCCTAAAAGGGTTAACCTATATTAGTACTGTGGCAGTCCAACATATTCATAACATTCATCTCAGAAACCTTATTGCTATTGCTTCCACGCTGTTCCTAATTTGTTTGTTCAAGTTACAAGATTTACTACCCTATAGCAGGACAGTTTCTATATAATATATATATATATATATATATATATATATATATATATATATATATATATATATATATATATATATATATATATATATATATATATAATATTTCAGTACTCTCTAACATTTAATGAGAGTGACTTATTACATAAGAAACACTTCATTATCTGAATTGCTGCTTTTGCTTGGCCTATTTTGTTTTTGATCTCTATCTTATACAATACACATGACTCTTTCTAGATATTTGAATTTTTTGACATGGTTAAGCATTTTCTCTTTTGTAATATAAAATGTTATCTTTTTTTCCCCCCTTTTGATATAACCATTGTTTCTGTTTTGATATCCTGAATGTAACTATTGAGTTTATTGCAGTTTATTCTGTTTTCATTAGTGAAGTGAGCATGCTATACGCCATCCTCTGATTGTTGCTATGACAATGATGGAACAAGGAATACATTTGGAATCTAAGAGGGAAATGGACTCAGATATTGAGACTGCAGTTATAGATGATGCTGAGTTGATTCATTTGATGACTTCAGGAACATCAGAAACAGTTACTCTGCCCTTCACTTTCACTCAAGGGGGCTTGATGTCTATTGCTACTGATGGACATAATGTATGTGCCTTGTTGTGTTGAGTGTATATGCACTTTATTTTAATGACAAGGCAGCACTTTAATGGTGCATTTATCCGTGTATAAGTGTGTGTTTATGTACCAGTGCATGAAATGTTATCTCCAGTTGTATCTTTATTTCACTGTCCTTACCTCAAACATAATCAAACCTTTTCCTCTTATTAAAGAAGGATTCACAAATAAATTTCACTGAGTGTTTCTGTGACTGCATATAAACATAACCATTATAACTTGTTGCTTGGTATTAATGTTTGATATACATGAATGCTCTTCTTAGAGTTCAGCCGAAACAAGGACTTTCAACTGGATGAATCAGCATCTATAGTTAGTATGCAGACGTCATTTGGATCAGGGTGGCCAGAAAAAAAAACACACACACACACCAAGCACATCAGGATTGTCAGTAGACACCAAACTGCAACAATTAGTTACTGTGTACTCATGTATTTAATGTAGAGGAAATCAAAGCATTGATAATCTCAGGACTGCAATGATGGTAATCCACTCTGAACTGTACCTCATCATCTTGTGCATTGTCAAATGGCATAGATCTTCATGTCTCACTACAGGTCTTTGGTGTTCTGGATTGGTTCTGTTGATATCTTCTTCTGTGCTATCGTCTTAGACCATCAAGCATTATTGCTCCGTGTACCTCTGCCTCTTCTACCACTGATTTGTCCTGGCTTCACTGTGTCTATGACAAAAGAAGTCTCTTTTTGTTGTGTATATTGTTCTACTTTCTATAGCCTGTTCCAGGCAATTGTTGGTTGCTCTGACAGTCCAAGACAGTTGCAGCATTTGTCTCAGAAAACTGAATTGAACTTGATCATTATAAGCTGTAGTAGTCACTTTTATGGTATTTAGTTTGTGTTGTATAACCACACCTGTCTATTTGGATAAGAAACAATAAAGTGTATTTTATTTAACATTTACATCTTTGTAAGGCTATATGGGCATTTCAGTGTTTAAATATTTTCCAACACCCCCTCCCTAGCAAATTTTCTGTTGAGTATTTGTTTTATAAATCGTGTAACAATTTGTCTGCATCTGTCAATAATATTAATAGGATTGACGAACAATGATTATTAAAAGAAACTTGTGGTTTTTATTAATGCAGTAGACTGATTTTTTGCCAATGTGTTACAGAGGCCCATAAAGTTAGTTGCATATCCTTTACAGGGCCAGCATTCTTTGTCTGTTTGTGGTCTCTTGGCAAGTTTATGTTCAATAGTTTGCCATTGCTTTCTGAACGACTAACACGCATATTATTTTATAATAAACCCAATGCAAGGCGGTCTGCTGCCAAATCGCCTGCAGCTGTATTTTGAACGCGGTATGCAGGATTATGAGCTGCGACCGTCGCTAGCCCCTTCGCCGCGTAGCCGACACTGAGGCCTATAAGGTGAACAAAAACGCATCACCTTAACCTACCATGCATGTTGTAAGAGGTGATTAAAGAAAGCTTGCATGAGATTGGCTACCTCACCCCATAGACAACTAGCTGCAAAATCTAACCAATCATGAACAAGTCTACAAAAGGCTTGGTGTTAGTTCAGTGGTTCTCAACCTTTTTTGGCCCATGCCCCCCCCCCCCCCTTACCATATGTTCAGAACGTCATTCCCCCCACCCCCACCTTTTTGAATTTCCTCCCTATAAATCCCCTTCCCCCTCCCACCCTTACGCAGTATACATAAAAACTGAAGCTAAATTTAATAACACATACTAGAACAACAATGTGATTTGCGGGTCTACTTAACATTATAAAACTAATTTCATTAGGGCGAGAAGTACAGAACCGTAGAATTTAGAGGGAAAAACAATATCAAGTAACTTGTTCTTGTATTAATGCGATGAAATAATCTCAATTCCCCACCGATTGAGAACCACTGTGTTAGCTGGTTGAAGGCCTATGCTCCATTAGGAGATGAAATATAGAAGAATACTGGTTTTTATATCAGGCAGGTGTGCATAACCTAACCTAAAGTTTCTACCTTACGCTTACATGTCATGAGCTTGTGACTGTATTCTTTGTCTGCTGCTAGGAGTTACAGCACGTCCAACGCCTAGAGAAACTGAGGGAGGAGCAGCAACAGGCACAAGATAGAGTAACACAAAAGATGCAGTTTGAAGAAAGATATGAGCCTTGTGTTGTGTGTGGTGACAGAGCATCTGGTATGTAACTCTATATATTGTAGGAACTACAGCAGTTACTGAGGTGTCTTCTTCTGCTGTCCTCAACATTTGTCTCCCTGGCCTATTCTGTGGTTCTTCTCCAAGTTCTATCACATGTGGCTCAGTCTTTCTGCAGAGTGGTCTGTCAAAAGTGTCGCACAGAGTACGAACATCATAGCTCTAGTGACAACCCTCAAGGGTTTCCTAGGATAATTTCACTCGTTAGCCAAGTAGTGGAGTCTTAAGAACAAACCCCCAAACTTTGCATTGGGAGGCAGGCAGCTTGGCAGCTGTGACCCCCCCTACTGTCTGTTTTTACACATTGCAGCTATGTTTCTCTTTACCAAGAGGGGGTCAAGTGATCATATTCAGGTTCAGAACTGGACATTGCAGACTCAAGTGCCATCTGTTAAATAAAATGAAACTTTGACATACAGTTAAGTCTGTGTGAAGAGGGTGAACAGTAAAATATGTCCTTCAGGACAGTCAGCTTCACAAGGGGTGCACAGCAACAACATGAAATCCAAATGAAGTGAAAATATAACTAGGAAGCTCAGTGAACTAAAAACACACAGCGCTTCGACCAGAGTCTTTATCAGTGAACGAAAAACAAACAAGAATACTTAGCTGAAAAAGCTAAGTCCTGGAAAAGAAATCCAATGAGTACCACATCAATGAAGAATTGAGTCAGTCCAGAATTGAGATAAAATTATGGAGCAGCAAAATGAGAATGTGCTGTTTAAAAACGAAATTAAGAAAGTTTACAAAAAGTTTGTTTTTAATGAAGGATAGATACATATGTGGCATGAAATCAGTATTAACATCTAGAGAGATTAATAATGCATTAAAATGAGAATTGTCAAATGCTATGTGTATTCAACACTACTGTATGGCGCGGAATCCTGGACATTGAACAAGCAACTAGAAAGATGCATAGAAGCCCTGGAGATATGGATATACAGGCGAATCGGTCATATTTCATGGAAACAAAAACAATCAAATGCAGAGGTCCTAGAAAAACTGGGAATGAAGAGAGAGTTGATGAAAGAAATAAAGAGGAGACAAGTGAAATATTTTGGCCATGTTAAAAAGACATGATACTCTTATAAAAACCATACTGGAAGGCAAGATTTAGGGCAAGCGAGCAAGAGGTAGACAACGATACAAATGGGAGGATAACATCAAGAGATGGACGAACATCAGCCTGACAGAATGTACAATCAGGACGCGAGACAGACAGTGTTGGAGATCCATTGCAGCCAACCTTCATTGCGGAGACGGCACCTGATTGATTGATTGATTGAGATACATATGTGTATAAGTATGTGTAAATCCTCACATATGCATACATACAAGCACATACAGCCATATAGTATTCCTGGACTTCAGTTTTTCCAGCCACATATGCTGTTTTTTTTATTCTTATTCGTTGATAAGGTCTTAGGTTTAAATGTTGACTTACCTCAGTGTATTTTTCCTTTCGTCAAACTTCCTAGTTTTGTTTTATGTTCAGTCAGATTCCAGTTCTAACTTGACAGCAGCATCCCAACCAATCCGTATGTGCTGTGACCTGATTACAGTCTACCTAATTGCAAGCCTATGTCTTGCACACCCTGCCATTTATAAGCCTAGAGAGGGGGAAGGATGGCTCTGCAAGTGTCCCCATTGTTGGTATTTTGGTGCTGGGCCCAGGAGAAAAGTCTGTAATAAACCTCATTTTGATAGTAGGGATATTTTTACATGCACATACTGTCTCCTAGTTTTTCACTCTTCTCAAAAGTTCAAGCATATGATTCACTATCTCAGGTTCAGAAGGGAATATAAAATCCTTGGATTTTATATTTTGTAAATATTCATACAATGATTCAGCTCAGTCTTCCAAGGTTAAAGGCATGAGTTGCTTTTAATTTTGTTTGAAAAACATCAATATTTACTGCTTTTATTTACCATTGCTGGTGTCTGCTTGAGTGATTTTTTTTTTTAGGGTAGGGTTGTTTGAGCAGCTGGCCAAGTAGGTAGAATACCGAGCTTCCTTCAGGAGATCCTGTTCGAATCCTCTGTAAGGTGTGGATTTTTGTCTGTTGGGGGCAAAAAGAAAATCCTAACCTGCACTGTTTTTGGCGACTGCGCTAGCCAGGCGGCCTCAATTCATTAGGCTCAAGATTCTCTCCCCCCCCCCCCCTGTCCTAACCGCAAGGTATTATAGGCATTAGAGGACAGACAGTTTAGTTTTGAATTGTGTACATAGTAAGTTTCATTGTCGTCTGTGTGTTACCGAGACCCATAAAGGGAGCAAAGAATAGTAACACAGTAATCTGTCATACTACTAAGGAGTGTTGGTGTGAGACTGGCTGCGCCATGCCTTAGAAAACTAGTTGCAAAGTCCAGCCAATCTTGAACAAGCCTACAAAGGGCTTGGCGTGAAGTGGTTAAGGGATTATGCTCTGGTGGGAGGTGAAAGGCTGAAGGAGTTGAATTGCATGTTAACATCTTTTAAACCAGTGGTTCTCAACCGATGGGAAAATTCAAATATTAATTTCATTTGGTTGTAACTAATAGGCAGAATTGTGTTAACCTGTTAAATTAAACATCCTGTTCTGATCTGTTAGGTCGCCACTATGGAGCTATCAGCTGTGAAGGCTGTAAAGGGTTCTTCAAGCGCTCCATTAGAAAGCAGCTGAATTATGCCTGCAGGGGTGCCAGAGATTGTCAAGTAACCAAGTTGCATCGAAACAGATGCCAGTACTGTCGACTACAAAAATGGGCATGCGATCTGAATGTAAGGCTTTTTCTTTGCAGCAATATGAACTTTTTTTAACCAAAAAAGAATGTTAATTGGATCTTATAACTGTATTTAGTACCAGGACTGACTAGTATTGAAACTTAGTTAAAGCAGAAGAATTGTAAAGAAGATCTGCAAGACAGGCCCTATTTACTAACCAGTGAATCTAAAGGTAAAGGCCAAAAAGCAAACTACCATCTTTCAAT
This sequence comes from Cepaea hortensis, assembly GCA_963921405.1. Classification (NCBI taxonomy): domain Eukaryota; kingdom Metazoa; phylum Mollusca; class Gastropoda; order Stylommatophora; family Helicidae; genus Cepaea; species Cepaea hortensis. Next base: position 68,114,050 of record OY992887.1, read on the forward strand.
CAAGAACAGGCCATATGTACCATCTCAAGGGACCACGCACAGATTATTGTCAATGGGCAACTAGATTTCAGCATCCTGAACACATTGGCACTATTAGCCACCGGACGCTGATGCATATGCTGGGGGGAGGATCTGAGCACCTATGGACATGTCCGGAGTGCAATGAAGATACCCCAACTGATAACTGATCCTGAACACATCATTGAAAAGTGCCCAACTTGCAGAGATCTACATTAATATCTCTAAATCTCAGAAGTTTACATAGAAATAATAGTGATGTACAGTTGAGTTTAATGTGAAGTAAAAATTAAACTTTTGTTATTCATGTCCATTAAGAAGATTATACATTTCTTTATAGCTGTCCAACAAGAAAGAAGGTTCAAGTGAAATATTTTGGCCATGTTAAAAGACATAACACTCTCATACTGGAGGGAAAGGTTGAAGGCAAGCGAGCAAAACGTAAACAACGATACAAGTGGAAAGATAACATCAAGAGATTGACAAACACCAATCTGATAGAATGTAGTCAGGGCGAGAGACAGACAGTGTTGGAGATACATTGCAGCCATCCTTCACTGTGGAGACAGCACCTGATTGATTGAAAGGATGCACAGATTCAATCTTTGCTCTGAGACATCTTATAGAAAAATCAATCGAATTTAATGAAACACTCTACTTAGCCTTTGTCAACCAAGGAAGAGCATTTGATAGAGTAGATAGAAATAAGTTTTGGGAAATCCTTAAACAATATAGAGTGATTACACGTCTAGCAAACTTTTGTAGAAGTTTATACAACAGTGAATGTATGGTAAGAACAAACAGAGGACACTCAGAACCCTTCACCATAAGATCCGGGGTACGACAATGTTATGTCCAGTTTCCCTTCTTGTTTATAACCTGTATAGACAGCATATGTAAAGACACCAACCAAACAGACCGTAAGAACACTGCATGACGAACAGAACACAGAAGAACCAGTGGTGAATTACACCATTAAAGAACAAGAACACCCTTTGAAACAAGGAAAGAGTTCAAGTTATTTAGGAAGTATATCATCAAATGGCAAATCAGAAGACGAGGTTGAAAATAGATGCAATAAGGCAAACCTGCTCATTGGACAAATGGCATCAATACTAAAACAAAGCACTCTACAGCTCTATCTTCCTACCAACTCGATGCTACCTATGCCAAACCTTGGCAATGCAGAAAAATAGAAAAGAAAAATTACAACGGAAATGAAATTCCTGAGAAGAATACTCAATGTATCAAGAAGAGAGAAAATCAGAAATGAAGAAATCGGGACTAAAGTTGGAGTTATGGCTGCACTAGATTTCATCAGAAAACAGCAATTTAAATGGTTTGGCCATATAACTAAGCTACCAACTAACAATATACCACAACAAGCAAGAAACCAGAAGAAGAGGCCGACCATGTAAACAATGGACAGAGGGAATGACAAAATCCATGGGAATCTCAATACATGAAGTCCATAAGCAAGCACTCTCTCGCTGTTTATGCTTCACCTCGACACTGCTAGGTACAAGAGTGATGAGATGAGTGAAAAATTAAATTGTTGACTGTGTTTTTCTTTCTGTTAGGTCTAATGACTGGTGTGTTGTAAAATGTGTGGGTGTTTTTTCCCAAGTTTTTTGCATCGCCTTGTTAACCTTTTGATCTATAGAGTTAAGAACCGACATCACTGCACTATCTATATTTGGTCTACAATATGTCATGTCTATATCATGGTTTTATTGAGCTTTTTGTCTTGTCTTTGCCCTGCTATTCACATTTAAAAAGGAAAATTTGTGGTTGTCTGTCGATTTATGTTCTAGTATAATCTTATGGATTATTATTATGTTAAAGTACAGCATTAATGTTATCAATGAATGTATCTTAATTAAGCTAGTCACAGATCTGGCTTGCGCTGTTATGGATGCATATATCTTGACAGTCTCTTGTTGTTGGTGACTTGAATTCTTGATCATGATAGACATCTTTCAAACACAAAAGAGTCAGTCGAAAGTCATTAACAGAAATAATCTGAAACAATTTAAATTTGAATTGGCTATTACTGTGAAATATAACAATAAAATACAATGGATGATTTAATTACACTATTTACATACGCCAAGAGCTTGACTCTAGTCCGACTTTGTGAAGACACATGAAGGGTGTAGCATAGGTAGGAGCGCAAGCACAGTTGAAATACCACTACTTTTATCATTTCTTTACTTATTCAGTCGTGGAGATTTGTCCGCAACAGACGAGCAATATCTCCGACGGGCCTATTGTCGCTGGACACGAGATCCGCACAGTGGCAGGAGGGGAGATTTGCTCTCAGCAGACGAGCAATATCTCCAGCGGGCCTATTCCCGTTGGTCGTGGGATCCGCACGAGTCAGGCGGGGAGTCTGACGGTAGTACATGCTTACACAGGTCCAGACACTTGCGATTGACAGATGTACAAGCACTGTGGTCCAGGCGTGTACGAGGCCCTCACCTGTGGGGCTTGGCTGAACGCTTCTAAGTCAAGTTTCAGGGCCTGGCCACTGCTTGCCACCTGCTCGTGGAGGTGAAGTCTCGGAGGTTTGATGCTGAGCCGCCAGTGTCTGCAGCCTACCTTGTTCCAGACATACTGGTTATTCATTCCTATGGAATAGACAAGGCAAGGCCGAGAGAGGGAACATGCAGCTTGGGCATCGCATGTTCTCTGAAGCTCTGCCCAGGCGATGTGATGGAATTTTGGCCAAATTCCAACTCACATACTTTGGTCTGTCAAGACTGCAAGGTGCCACTCACATACGCCAAGTACATTGAATATAGATCTTACAAAGATGGTTCAACGTTCAAAATGTGACAATTTTCAGGCGCACTTTGTGGTGCTGATGGTGAGCCCTTACATGATGAATATCAGTGTTGTTAATGTAAAATTAGTTTGTTGGTTTGTTTCCGTCTCTTGTAAATTTGTGATTACTACATGTTTTGGCATTTTAGTCTGCTCAGTAAGTCTGCTAAATTATTGTCTTTGATTCCTATGGTTACTATGGTTGTCAAGATTTTATCTGTAACCTCTGGTAGTTAGTTTATACTCTCCTATTTGGATATCTATGTGGATATAGTTTTGTAAATACTATTGTCATATGTCTTACGGATTTGTTTTGTCAGCCTAATAATTTTTGTTGCTCAAATTACATGTGTCATTTGTGATAGTGGTTTCTTTTTACAGCTGATGCTTTGATCAAATATAAGAACTTGGGTTTGCATTGTGGAAGTTTCTCCTGTTGTATTTTTTTGGTTATCACCCTATGGTCTTGAGCAGGAGAGAAAATGTTTCAAATGCGTCACATACATTGATTTCTCAAGGGTGAGATTTTAAATGTTAGGGGTTTTCTTGCCACATTGCTACCTTTTCTATTTCACCTTTTCTTTTAAATCGAACATTTTTTAATGATGAGTATGGCTGAAACATATTATTGTTTACATGTGTGGTGGGGTTACTCATCATGTAGGGCGTAGTGGTTCTTGCAACAAAAGCCTTTGTTTCCCTGATTTGTCGAGGATTCTGGTGAATTTGTGCATCATTGTGGAATAAACTATGGACTACAGTTAAGTTTCTCTATCCTATTGTTTTCCCTATACTAGCACTTTTCTACTCTTTCTATGTAATTGTATTTTGCGCGTATTAACCCTGATTGAACTCTTCTGTGCATAACAGTCTGTGCCTAGGGTAGGGAGCATGATACTTTACGTACAGTTTGTAGACATGTTTTGTAATGTCTGTCATCACAAGCATGAACCCTTTGCTGCATGTCTGCAGTAGATATTCAGTTTTCACACCCATACAGAAGGATGTATACTGGAGCGGGAGTCTCCGTGGTGAAGCGGTCAAGCCGTCTGCCCCTCAGGGTTCTGAAGGTTGTGGGTTCTTCTTCTTCTTCTGTGTTCATGTGTTTGTTTTTTTCCGGACGTGATTGCGTTGTGCCTGTTTACAGCAGAGCTGCGTTCTTGCGCCGTTAGGCCGACACATCCGACTTCTGCGGGCATTTGTTGACCGAGTTAACCTTCTCGGGGTTGTGGGTTCAATTCCGGGCTGTGTCCTTCGGTTCACAGGTGCATTTTTTCTGAGACTCCTGGGGGTTGTTGCTGGAGCTGTGGAGTTTGTACTTTCTGCGACGCTTTCCATGCTGCGGAAAGAGACTGAGCCATATGGGATAAAACTCAGTGCAGTGAAGTCGATCCTGTCGACTTTTAAGCGACTTTTTAAGATACTGGAGCCCTGGTGGCATAGTGATCTGTGTGCTTGCTTACTAGCACAGTGGTCCAGGGTTGCACATTTCCAGGAGGTAGTAGAATTTTGTCATTTTTTGCACTAATGCAGTTCAACCTAGTTTCATAATCCAGTGCTGATAACTTTCCAAGAAGGGAAGCAACGAAGGCAGTGAACTGGTCAACAGTGTATGAAACACTTAATATGTGTGTCTATTGTGTCTATATCTTCCATAGGATTTCCTTTGCCTTTAAGAACAAGCAAAACAATTAGGATACTATAATATTATCAGGCAAAACCTATGGAGAACAATGTTGGGACTTTTAAAACAAGACTGAAATTGTTTCTGTTGCAGGGTGCTACTGTATATGAGCAGGTGGAGACCAGTTTTGATCAGTCTGTTAACAGTGATGGAGAGAATTCTCTGTTGGTAGAAACACAAGGTTTGTATATTTTGTAACATTGCAAGGACTTAAATCCTCATTAGGATGTATTGACAGAACATTGTGCTCCATCAATGAAAAATATAAACAGAGCGTTTGTTTTCCTTGAAGGTGGGCCTGTGTTGGATATTCCCGTAGCATTGCAGTTGAAGAGAATTTCCAGCTGAGAGATTTACAAGAGCAGCAACTTTCCTATCAGTGACAAACTGAGACATTGTCACATTGATGCTGTCTTGGGATAGGTTGACTGACTTATGTTTTGGTGGTGGTTTCTTTTTTCCCCCTCACTAACTGTATGTTAGTTAGTCAACAGATCATCCTCATTGTACATCAAACCATTTATTCCATAAGTGCTCGGATCCCCTCCTCAGTAAATCCTGCAGCGTGTAGCAGCTAATGACACCAGTTCTGTGTTGGTTTATTAAACTTTTTTGGCTTCCTGGATAGTGTTCTTGTCTGATTACACCTTTTTTAAATGGCAAACTACTGAACGTAAACTTTCCAAGAGATCACAGCAGCAAATATGCTGGCGTTGACTGCAACATCCTGTAAAGGATATGCAACTAACTTTACTTAACTTAAACAGCTGCTATGTTTTATGGTATGCTGATGTTACCTTCAATAAAAATCCATTCAAATAAGGCAAATGATTTAGTGTTGTACGTTGGTGGTTATATGAGGGGGTGAGGTTGTTACTGGAGATTAAGATCCCTGCTGGAATTCTTGTGGTGTCTGAATGAAATAATATACAAGAATCTCCAAAATATTCACAAACAGCCAAGTATTGTCTCGTATGGTTATTTGGAAATAGGCTGAATTGGGTATCACCAGTTATGTGTTGTTCTAAGTAGTTTTTTTGTTTTGTAGCTACTGCACAAAACATACACATACACTGAGGAATCCAAATGGTCAACTGACTACACAATAATGGTTACTTATTTTAAATGTTTCTACAGCTCTTTCATAATCTCCTTTCAACAGAGAAATTATATGCTGGTTTATTAGTATTATAGTGGTGAATCAGGTGAATAATGATGTGATGAGATGGTGTTTAGCTTGAGATGAGACGATAATTTAGGCTTCAAATGATTCATGAAAATCACACATATTATGATACAAAAAGTGCCCTCTGACAATTATTCAGTCTTTGCCATACGCATGTGTGTAGTTTAGACTGTCTACACCCGTGGATAAGAATTATATATTCTATTCTGCTCTCTCTGTTTCTTTTGTTCTTTTCTGTGCGCACGCACACACAGGGCAATGCGATCAGCACAAAGCATCCAGGACACCATCGGTCATGACTATTTGTATTTTTGAGTCAGTAAAACACAGGAATGGCTCATCTTTGAGACAACTAGTGACCACTGGCAGATATAATCAGATAGTTATCACACTAAATAGGACTTTTCACGCAGGGAGACAGCTCTGGTTTACTAGATTCTTCTTTGGCCTTTTAACCTCCATTGAGACAAGCCCTCAACCAGTACATGCCAAGCCATCCGATTATCTCCTGCAGATCCATCCATGTTCTTCCCATATTATTCATCTCATCATGTTCCTCTTGTACCTTGCGGAGTCGAAGTGAAGTATAAACATCGTGAGAGTGCCCGATTATGGGCTTCATGTATGGTTATTCCCATGGACTCTGCTATTCCCTCCGTCCAGCGTGTGCGTGGTCAGCCTCTTCCTCTGTTTCCATCTGGTCTGTACATGATTGCTTGTTGTGGTATGTTGTTGAATGGTAATCTACTTGCATGGCCAAACCATTTGACTTGCTGCTTTCTAATAAAATCTAGTGCTGCTATAACCCCGACTTTTGTCCTGATTTCTTCATTTCTGATCTTATCTCTTCTTGATACGTTGAGTATTCTTCTCAGAAATCTCATTTCTGTTGTTGTGATTTTTCTTTTCTCTTTTTCTGTCATTGTCCAGGTTTGGCATTGGTAGCATAGAGTTGGTAGGAAGATTGTGTTGTAAAGTGCTTTCTTAGTAGTTATTGATACATGTTTGTTCTTTAGTATTGGTGCCACTTGTCCAATGAGTTGGTTTGCCCTATTGCATCTGTTTTCGATCTCGTCTTCTTATCTGCCATTTGATGATATTATACTTCCTAGGTACTTGAAACTCTTTACTTGTTTCAAGGGATGTTCGTTTAGGTGAATTGTTGTTTTTTCTTCTTTAGTTATAATCATTTACATCTGTTTTGCTTGTGCTAATTTTCATGTTATGTTCCCTACATATTTCGTTTAAACTATTCATGTGGTCTTGTAATTCAGCTTCTGATTTTGCTATTAGTGCTTGGTCATCCACAAACAGGAGTTCTCTAATGGTTAGATATGCAGATGGTTCTTCTTCTGTGTTGTCGTCATGCGGTATTCTTGCGGTCTCTGTTTGGCTGGTTTCTTTACATATGTTGTCTATATATGTTATAAACAAGAGAGGGGACAGGACACAACCTTGTTGTACTCCAGATCTTATGGTGAAGGGTTCTGAGTGTCCTCCAGTTGCTCTCACTATGCATTTACTGTTATTGTATAAGCTTCTACATAGGTTTGTTACATGTGTACTCACTCCATATTGTTTAAGGATTTCCCACAGCTTGTTTCTGTCTACTCTATCAAATGCCTTTTCTTGGTCGACAAAGGCTAAGTAGCGTGTTTCATTGAATTCGATTGCTTTTTTTATAAGTTGTCTAAGAACAAAAATGGCATCTGTGCATCCTTTGTTTTTCCTAAATCCTAGTTGTGTTTCGCTTAGCTGGGGTTCTTTAGTAGTTCGTAATCTTTTCTCAAGAATTTTGCAAAATATTATTCATCTCTGTAATTCTCTTCTCTGTGTCTTTAGGTCTCCGAATATTTCATTCTCACGTGGATTCCAAACAAGGGAGTGTCTAGCGATACTGTCCTCAGATTTTCACAATATCCTGCCCCAGTGTCTTTGCCTCACCTACTGATTCACTGGAACTTGTTTAGTTCTGTCCATGAGCTCGACATTGGTGCTTCTGTCATACCATTTTAGTCCTTCTGTTCTGTGCAGGCACCAGTTAATGAATGTTTCTAGTTTTTTAGTAGTTCTTTTAGTTGTTCTCCGTCTTTCTGATCCATGTAATAGTACTGGTTTAACAGTGGAGTTGAATATTCTAAGTTTGATGCTAAGTTACATTTCTTTCGACTTACACAATTTTTTGTTTTCTTTTTGTGGCTTGTTTATGGTTGGTTGGATTTTGTGGCTGAATTTGTCTTCATTGTCAGGCAGCCAGCTTTAAACACAAGACTTCTTGGTCGTCTTTTATGAGATGCATGCTAGGGTACAGTGTTTCTATTCTTTGCTACCCAAACAGACCTCCAGCTTTAAACATGCCACTTCATGCATGCTAGGGTACAGTATTTCTATTCTTTGCTACCCAAACAGACCTCCAGCTTTAAACACGACACTTCATGCATGCTAGGTTACAGTGTTTCTATTCTTTGCTACCCAAACAGACCTCCAGCTTTAAACACGCCACTTCTTGCTTGGTAGGGTACAGTGTTTCTATTCTTTGCTACCCAAACAGGCTTCCAGCTTTAAACACGACACTTCATGGATGCTAGGGTACAGTATTTCTATTCTTTGCTACCCAAACAGGCCTCCAGCTTTAAACACGCCACTTCTTGCTTGGTAGGGTACAGTGTTTCTATTCTTTGCTACCCAAACAGGCCTCCAGCTTTAAACACGACACTTCATGCATGCTAGGGTACAGTATTTCTATTCTTTGCTACCCAAACAGGCCTCCAGCTTTAAACACGACACTTCATGCTTGGTAGGGTACAGTATTTCTATTCTTTGCTACCCAAACAGGCCTCCAGAAATACACTGGTGTGGTTTTCTAATGTTACATATAAATTGCTGGATGTCAGCTGAAAAGTTACAAGCTGTGTCAGGGAGAATTGACCAAAAAGCAAATTTAGTTTCTCTCTCATTGAAAGAGAGTGGATCCTTCTTAAGATCTTCATAAAACTACCTAAGAAAAATCGAACAATTGTCCACTTACTTTGTGACCCCAGTTTTGAGCGTAGAGGGTGAAATATTTTCACTTACATCATGTATGGCTTTCATGACGGTGAATATCAGGCATGGTATCGGTGAGTTGCTTGGTAAAGAATAGGGTGAACATCTTCTGTCTAGGTGATTTTAAATGCACAAAAAATGTCTTAAAGTATTATGGACCAAGAAAATAGTGACATTCTACAAGATCTGAACATTGAAGAAAACTGACTCATGGAGAGCATGTCTCAGAAATTGAAATACTTTCACCATTTTAAACTTCACAATGGTTTGCCAAAAACAATGATAGAAAGCAAAGTTCCAGGAAAAAGTCAGTGTTGACTAGAACAAAGATGGACGCAGAACATTACAGACACCTTGGGCATGAGTGTGCATGACCAAAAGAACTGACCAGGTATAGAGAAACTTTTCGCGGACCATGGCGAGAGTGGCATTCTGCAAAGGACCTGCTTATATGATGATGACCTAACTAAATAATGTAGTCTTAATCAGATTTTTACACTTCATTTTGACAAGCTAAAATATGTTTCTGCTAATGGCAGTTGCTTTACCATCAGATAGTAATTAACATGGCAAAGTAGAAGCTTTTAAGCTTCATAGGTCAGAAGAAAATTATGTGCGGAATGTATTATTTAACTGCCAGCTAACAGAAACATTCTAATGAACTCCATAATGCTCTAAAATTATCACTAAAGTTAGAAAATCATCTAATGAGTAAGGTGGGCAGGCATAAACAATGTGAAAACAAACATAAATTGTGGAATTGTTCCCATCCTGAAAGTAACCATTAGGGACTTCACTATTGTCAAACTTTGAGAAAGTTGTGCACTGTACCGTAGCCTTTATTTAGCTTTTAAATAAAATATATTACAGTATGTACTCACAGATATCCAACCAGTTCTAACAGATGCACACCGTAGAGCTTTTACATCAAGCCAAGTTAATACATTGTAGAACAGAATATCACTGGACTTATGAATTATGTAGCTGGGATTTGTTTACATTTGTCTGACTTCAAGTGGTCGCTGCTACAGTTAGACTACCATTTGCATATTCAGACTGGTGTATAATATATATAACATTACACTAATACTATCTGTCAAGACGACAAGGTGCCTGTGTAGTGTACATTACACTGCGTGCAATTGTAGGTAAGGAAAGGGCTACTTATCACCTAGATCTAACAATTTTGCTCAAAATATTATATTTTCATTTGTTGGTTTGTTTAGACATCCATCATTATGTAGCAGGTCCTTTGCAGGATGTCGGTCTCATGACAACCCTCCAGAAAGATCTTTCATCAGTGTTCCTGCCTAGTGCATTTTTATGCCTGGGTTGTCTTTAATGTCCTGTGCTGACTTTTGTGTTGTTCAACTCCCGCCTCTTCCTTGTTTTTTACTTTAGGTCACCAAAATAATGCCCAAGATAGTGCAAGGTGATAGAAAAGTAATGCTTAGCTGAAAATGTTTTTAGCAGTTAGTTCATTAGTTGTCAGGTTATCCTCACTGCACATGGAATCATTCAGTCCATAAGTGTTCAGATCCCTTTCTTCATATCTCCCTCTACATGTGGCAGTTGATGACACTAGTCCTAAGTTGACAAAGTGGTTGACAGTTCTTCTTTGGTTCCCTATACAGCAGAACTAAAAGTGCTGTATTTTGCACAATAATATATGTGGCTATCCCTAACAGTGTGTGAGAGAGAGTGAATGAATTAATATAAAAAACATTACAGATTTAGCAGACATAATAATAATAAAGTGCTGTCTTCTCAGTGAAGGTTGCCAACACTTTCTACCTCGTGCTCGATACATTCGGACATACTGTTCTTTGTCCACATGTTAATATTTCACTTGTATTGCTTCCAACCTCTTGCTTGTCTCCTGTCAGCTGTGCCCTCCAACATGCTGCTTATAAGTGGTCCAAATATGTCTTCTCTTGATTATTACTTCCATCTGCTCTCTCTTTTCATTCCCAGTTTTTCTAGGAGCTCTATAAAGGTTTACTTTGCTTTTGTCTCCATGAAACAATCTATTCTTCTATAAATAAAATAGTCTTACAGTATATTAATTAAACAGTGCCCATTGGCTTATAGAAATGTGGGTCCAGTACCAAAAGCCCAATACACCTTAGGCATGTAAAAGAATCCTATATTATTACTGTTTTTTTTAGTAATTATTAACGTGTTCACATGCACCCACTGTGAACGAACATTTACAGCGCAAATTGGCCTTATCAGTCACATTCGCTACCGCCATAGGTAAAAATTATTATGCCTTTTTAAAGCACAAACTATCGTCTGTGAAGACGGCAAGGTGCCAATGTATGTATGTAGTAATTATTACACATTTTTAATGAATTGTTATAAGAATCTATCATCTTTTATTTTTTGTTAAACTGCTTTTCATAAGGCAATGTTTTGGACAATGTGAAGCAGCTGGTTTTGGACAGTGTGAGACGGCTGGTTATGGAGATGAGTTTTTGTTTTGTTTTGGCCTGTCTGCCTCAATTGTCAGGTTGTAATCATATTTCATTGTGTATCATACAGGTCCATTGTTAACAGAGACCAATTTTGCATTCATATTAACTGCGCCTTCGCCCATGCCATCATATTTGAACATCCACTACATTTGCGAGAGTGCTTCACGTCTGCTTTTTCTATCCATGCACTGGACACGATCTGTCACAGCTTTTCATGATCTCAGGTGAGTTTATGAACAGTTGTATTTCATGTTAGTGTCAAAGGCTATATGATATATCATAGTTTGATTTGTGTGACAATTTGGGAAGAGATTATTTGTGTTGAGAGTTTCACTCTGTACATGCAAGATCACAGGCTCCCTAAACAAATTTTTTATGTTGAGCTGCATTGTGGTAAACTCTCCCAAGGCTGTCAAAGGAAACGCTTTAAAGACACTCTGAAGATCTCACTAAAAGCTTTCAAAATTCATCACGACACTTGGAAGACTGCTGTCAAAGACCAAAATTTGTGGCGTACATCATTACACAAGGGTACAGTCACTTGTGAAACAAACAGAACTGCAAGAGCTATGAAAAAAAGGCTGAACAGAAAAATCACTTCAGGAGATCCTTCTCCTGGAACATCAAGCATTCTTTACCCACACTGTCAAAGAACATTTTGAGCCAAAATAGACCTTACCAGCCATCTTAGAACTCATGACTCCATACTTTCAACAAACATCTATCTGACCTGAGCTAATGTTACTCTGACAACTTCTGTTGTACATTAAGTTTGCAAGGAGTGTCAAATAGAGTAATATAAGAGATTATGTAACAGGGTGACTAGCCATGCAATTTACAGACCGAACTTGTTTGGGAGAACATCTGCTGAAGCTGGATGTCAATTTGAATATGCAAGGCTGTCTTGAGATAATTATATAGTAGATCACGTGTGGTAGTTGCTTCTATGTTTGTAACTTAGTGTTTAAGATCAACTATAGCGAACAAAAAAAAGATCAACCATGAACTTGTAAGTGGGAAACTCAAAATATAAAGATTTAAGCACAGAAGCCTGGTATATTTTGCTGCATTTGGTTGGGTGTATACTGCAGTGTTACATATCATAAGTTAATATGACTTAAATACTCAAAACACAAGTCTGTATGTTAATCTTCCCTCTGGGCATTTGGTTGGAGTCTATATCTAAAACCTGTGGATGAAACATTACCAACTTAGGTCTAATCCCAGCCCAGCCATGACCTGGTAACATATTAATATGCATCTCTGCAGAAGTGAAGTTCCCATTCTGGTCTTGCACTTCAACTGAATTCTGAGTTTGGAGAAGGGGAAGAAGAGCTCTGCAACACAGACCCCCGTTGCGACGGTGCTTTGATACCAGGCTGGTATATATATATATGCATGCCCTTTTCAGGGCTCAGGTGACCTACATGCCAATGTATTGGACTTAAAGAATTAAAACTCCAGAGGATTCACAAATGACAACAATATTTGGTAGTACATCTATCATAACTCTAGTTACTTTTGTGTCATAGTGTGCTGTATCTGAATGTGATACGTGTTATCTGTGGTCCAAGGTCATGGCCTGGGCACATCAGCCAGAGTCTGGTTTGTGCTGTACCTGTGTAACACTGATGCATCATGTGAACACTTTTCTTCTATATCACAGTGTTGACTTGCAGACAATACTAGTGCGGTCCTGCTGGAGTGAGCTGTTCACTTTGGGTTTGGCTCAGTGTTCAGCAACGATGTGTTTGCCTACTATGCTGGCTGCCATTTTTAATCATTTACAAAGTAGTCTGCAACAAGGAGGTGAGGATTCATTAAACCTTATGTCTGTATAGGATTCATAGTAATATAGTGTCATACTTATTGCCATAGGGAAATCAACAACTTCTCAAAATTATACAGAAATGTAGACTGTATTGGCTTTATTGTGGTATGGGGGGGAGATAATGAAAATCTGTTACCGTGCTGATAAGCATGGGTTCACCATGTAGTCAAGCGGTCCAGGTATTTATCTCTTTACCTTCCCTTTTATCTTTTCCCCACCCGTTTTGTCATTTGTCACTAAGTTTTCCAGTTTATTTCTGCTCATGTGCCCAAGAATTATGTGTCTGATTTCTCTAATCATTTTACGGTTATCATTGGTTTCTTGAGGGACTGTCTCGTTAATTTTTCTGTCTATTCATGGTATTCCTTGCAATTTCTTCAGAAACCATATTTCCACAGCCATCTGAAATTGTGTGAGTCATGATTTTCTAGGCATCTGTACAGCTAATGAAAATACTGGCAAAAGTCCATTGGGAGAAAGAGAATGTCAGAGAGAGCACATGCAAGAATATTGGAATTCAGCCTGGCATAGAGCTGAAGAGAATTGCTGAGAACAGTGGAATGATTAGATAACATCAGCACTAGATTGCTGACTAACCTGATGATGATGATAATAAATAGCACAGTGGTTCAGACACTGTGTTTTAAACAGGGTTCCATTTTTCAGCATTTTTTTTTTTCTCAGCCTGTACAGCCCTGAGACAGAAGATGATGAAAGGGGGAGCTGATGATACCATTATTGCCAGGTCTTAGCATGTGAGACTTCACAATTCTCAACATTAGTGTCTGTCATATGATTCATCACCATGTGCCCTGCCAATAAGTATCAACGATCATGTTTTGCCATCTCATAAATCACCTGTCTTGGATCACCTCTCTGTTGTCTGAATTGTGACTTGTGGCCTAGCCATACACATAATATCTCTCTGCCTTCCCCTTGCTCTTTTTCCATCAGCCTTTGGCAGTTGTCACTAAGTTTTCCAGTTTATTTCTTGAATCAGTTTACAGTTTTCCTTTGTTTCTTGTAGAACTTTCTCATTGATTGTTTTTCTTTGTCCGTCCATGTTGTTATTTGCATTTTCATCAGAAATCACATTTCCACTGCCATTAGATGTTTCTCAGCTTGTCTGCTAATTGTCCGTGTTTCTCATCCATCTAACAGTATAGATTCTATATAGCACTTCAGCGCTCATTTTCCCATTGCAATTTACTGCTTTTTTTTTATTGGTCAGTATATTTTCCATCTTCCAAAAGGCTATCTTTGGCACAGCGATTGTTGTCCTAATCTCTACAGAGCACCTTCCATCAGATGTTATGACTGTGTCATAGGATTACCAATAATGTGTAATCTGTTAGCATATTAGTCTGGTTGCTTTATTAGTCTGGTTGCTTGAGGCTTCTGTCTTTCATTGCAGCAATAATGACTTTAATGTGAAACTTGCCTGTAGAATTTGTTGGTTGAGAAAAAAAAAATTCTTTATGTTATCTTGAGATTTAGATTTTGAATAATTATTTGGCTTTATGTTTTACCACAGTATTTTGTGGGTGGTAAATGTAGTTAGCACTTGAATTAATGATGTCTGGCATCAGATATAGGTGTTCCCAAACACTGTAAATACGTTCTTCCCATTACACGATTTTTCATTCTATCCTTATTCACATTCATTAATTACAGTTACATTTTGCAGTTACATGCTTGAATGACTATTCAACGAAATAATAAATTTCACATCTCTGGTATTTTATTGTGCCATAACAGAGGAATGAATATTCTTAAAATGCATCGTAGGTTGAGATAACTAGTGACACCCCAAGAGTCCCAGCAACCACAGTTTATAAACTGCCATTAAGTACTGTAACAACATATCCCAGATGCATAAGTTAAGAACTCTTGAATTATAGTAGTTAAATCTTGTCTTGTAAAAAAACATAACTACATAACTTCATACAACGTCAGTATTTTAATTCGTTACTGACTTCTATAGCCACAATTACAGATCATTAAAGATAGTCTTTGATGATTTAGGTCTGTATATGTGTATGAAAATATAGTGTCGTGATCAGCTGTTGGCGACAGTTCCCTTATGGTTTGTTTGGGAATAGTTTTTTTATTGTGATGTAACTGAAGATAAGGGGTGGTGCACCATTATGTGTAGGTGAGAGAAAGAAAGACATTGTTAATCTATTAATTAATTCAACATTGAAATGTTGAATTAATTCTTTGTACATGTTTTTGTAAATATAATTTTGACTTGTATAGCCTTTTTCCCCCCAGAGAATTTATCCTGTGATATTGGAGATTGTTTTATTTTTCTCTTGTTGTATTGTTTGATGTTTTCAGATCACACAAATCAAGACAAAGTAAAGAATGTTATTGAACATATCACGCGCCTTCAGGACTACATCACATATACGCAAAGCCTGAACATCCCAGATGCAGAATTTGCCTACCTGAAAACATTAGTTCTTTTTGCACCTGGTGAGTATGCCCTAGTTTGTTTCATGTTCAGGCTTAATCAGACACTTATATGGTCATGTGTTTATAATAACTGTCATTAACATGTGTTGTTTTGTTGATTTTCGTATACTTCTGCTTTGTGTCTATTCCGGCATGAATCACAAACAGGATGGTTCACTTGAAGTCTTCGCTGATCCCCCAGAATTTGACTGGAAGATGATTTTTTTTAATGAGGTCATATACTGTGTTTCATGTCACTCAGTATGCCATTGAAAATTATTCCACATGTCACGCTTGGCATGGAAGATCATAGCACTCACACCAAGACAACACTTTGCAAAGGATTTGTTCTAGTCTTGGCTTTATTGGAATAAAAACAAACACATGAATACTAGTATGTCACTCGAAATTCCAAATCGAAAGCTCACTGTGTGGGTTTCATAAAAGGTGGAAAAAGTGTCCTAGTGGCAAAAAAATTGATTATTGCTTGGATAGCAAATCCATTACGTGGAAAGTCCGAATTGAAAGCTCACTGTGTGGATGTCATCTGCAGACTGCATTCTTCTGGTTTCCGGAAGAACAGCCTATGGTGAACGGAAGGCCCAATATACGGAAGTGAGGCTAAGCAGCCATGTGCAGGACGTGACGATTCCTTGTGTGAGCCCAGTACCAGAGAGCTGTGTGTCGGCTCTGCAATTATGAAAGCCTCCTTGGATGGCGGGGAATGCCCATGGTCTGCCCCTGCCTTCCCTTGAGGGATGACCAGGATGTCTTTGGCTGTTCTATATGGGCCAGCAGTGAGAGTCAAATATCCTAAGAAACCCCCGGGAAGGTTAACCTGGTCAACAAATACCCGCAGAAGTCGGATGTGTCGGCCTAACGGCGCAAGAACGCAGCTCTGCTGTAAACAGGCACAACGCAACCACATCCGGAAAAAAAACTCTGGATAAACGCAGAAGAAGAAGAAGTATGTCACTCAGTCACAATTGTGTCATGCATCCATAACAGCTGTAGAGTCGGAGACAACCAGTCAAGACAACTTTTCCATTTTAACAGTTCTCAAACTGCATACAACCAAACCCATTCTTTGATACTCACCGAGTTTGAGATCATGTCAGAAGTTATTTGTACACAAACTTTTTTTTAACTTAACAATGTCACTAACTGCTTTTGTTTCCTTCTAGTCATAAAATGTCAAATTTTGAATCTTTCCACAGATAATCCAAATGTCAGAGACAAGAACTTGATAAGTCATCTTCAAGAACGAGCACGTCGGGAGCTCTTGCAGGCTTGCTCCTCCCCTGGAAGTTCAGAGAGGGTCTCTCAGCTTCTGCTGCGACTAGTCCCCCTAAAGACCTTTGTGCCTGCCATCTTAGAAGAAATATTTTTTTCAGCACTCACTGGTTCAGTGCAGATTGACAATATCATCCCATATATCCTTCGCATGGAGACGGCTGAATACAACCTTCAGATGACAGGCCAGACAGGGGCTGCCGCTGTTGCTGGTATCTCTGGAGTTATGGGAGTGCCTGCCCTTCATGACCCAGATTCCCAACACCAGCCAGGAAGTGTCCAGTTAGTTTTAGATTCAGGTCAACAGGATATCTCTTATGGGTGTTCAGGAGAGACCATAAACAGCTACCCAGCATCAGCGTTCCAGGCTGGCACAGATGGTACTGCATTCAAGGCTACCTCTTTTGTAGTACAATGTATATACACGAAGTAGACAGATGAATCCTACTTTGGGTTCTGTGATACCTGCGATATCAAACTGCTCAAACTACTAAGTAGAGGCTGTGGAGGTGAGAACTGCCTTAGTGCTATTACATCAACAGTTCAACCATATGGACTTATACCATGTGATTTTCAAGGATGCCATAAGCCATGTGATTTTCAATGATGCTGTTTCCTGGTAGCACTAAAAATGCTGTACATAAAAGCACAGACATCTCTATACTAGAAAGAACAATCCGCAATGATACAATGATTGCCTTCTACTGCCATTAGTATAGACCAACAATAGCTTTCTGGCCACGGGGACCTACTGGGAAATGAAAGGTCTGATACACAGGAGCTTCAAAACAATAAAAGGTTAAGACCTTGTATTTTTTTTTTTTTTTAATGCAACTTTGAAACAAGGCAAGAGAGATTGAATTCTGTTTATTGAAACATCCCCAAGCCAAAATATAACATTAATGGCTTTAGCAGAAGAAACCATCGTCGGATTCGAGTTTCGAATTAACCAAGCCAGGGTCAATATTTCAACTATTATTCCCCACAATGCACCCTTGTGTGGACATTGTTTTACACCCTTAAGAAACAACAGGTCTCGATCTCTTCGAGCATCAAGGAAAGTCTATTGACATGAGCCATTTCTCAGTAAATAACTTTCTCTTTGAATCCTTGGTGCAACTGTAGATGAACTGCATCTTTTTTAGAAGGACATTGAGTTGCCAAGAGTATACTGTTCAGCATTGGGATAGACAGTGACAGTTTCCTGTAATGTGTAGTTGTTGTCTTTTTTTTACCTGATTGGTAGCCATAGATATCTTCCTGACAATGTTTGTTTTTAGCTTATTAGCAAAGATATTGTATATATTTAGCACATTATCAGAGGGGCAGTGAGCATAGTTCGTAAGCTGCAATATCCTAATCTGCTGGTTTTAGATGTTAATTTATTCTTCTTCATTTCTCTGACAAGGCAAGGGTGTTACACTTAACTGTTATTGCATTTGTGTAAAGTTTACTTTCTCTAGATAAATTCTGTCGAAGGTAAAAGTAGATTTTTATTTTTGTTAATACTTGTGCCAGGCCATGGAACTTGTGGTCTACACCTGGCTATTTCCAATTGCCTTAGAATTGTAATGTGCACACAGGTGTTTCTTCCTTAACCAAGAAGATTGGGGGAGGTGATGTGTGATATCAATAGAAGCCTTGTAAAAATCACAATGCCTAGCCCCATGCTGAAATTCTAACCGGATACCTTTTGAGGTCAGGATAAACACTATAACCTCTCCGCTGTTCCTTCCACAAATTTTTATTGAATATGTATACCTGTTGCTGTATGTTCAGACTTGATTTTTGCTGCACCTGTTGTGTACCACACAAAAGAATTGTTCTATAGCATTTCACTGAGATCCAGTTATGTAGAGGTTGGCATTTGTACAGCTGGTTGTTATGTAGAGGCTGGCATTTGTACAGCTGGTTGAGGAATCTTCTGGAAGATGAGTTTCAATGTTAAGTCAGATGGATTGTCCTTCAGGTCAATAGTGCTCTAAAAAGGGCTTCTTACATCTGTTGGAGTGAGATCAGTATGGGATTTTCCTTCTGATCCAATAAACTGGAGCATCATGTTCATGTGCACTGTGCTGCAGAGCTCTCCTCTCCAAGCTGAGACACCAGTGGGGGTGTGTAAGAGTGATACTGGACCTTCACATCTGTGGAGAGACACATTGGGGTGTAACCAGGCCACATTCAGCACTGCACACGTGGACGGGCTGGGATTAGACCTGGGTTGAGGTTGGTTATGTTTCCTCTGCAGGTTTGAGGTATTTCATTGTCAACAGGCTCCAGCCTATTGCCCAGGTTGAATCAGTACAGTGAGATCTCAAGATATCTTCACCCTAGTGCCCAGATGGAATCAGTACAGTGAGGTCTCAAGATATCTCCAGCCTATTGCCCAGGTGGAAACAGTACAGTGAGATGTGAAGATATCTCCAGCCTAGTGCCCAGATGAAATCAGTACAGTGAGATCTGAAGATATCTCCAGCCTAGTGTCCAGATGGAATCAGAACAGTGAGATCTCAAGATATCTCCAGCCTAGTGCCCAGATGGAATCAGAACAGTGAGATCTCAAGACATCTCCTGTGAGGACTGTTCATGGAGCCATGCTGTGATATGGGCAAAATGGCTTCTACCCTTTTGTGCTATGTTAAGAACAAATTGTTGTCTGTTGAGCATGTATCTCCCTCCACTTCATGCCGCTGACAGACAAAACAGAATATTAGTAGCCAAATTGATGTGACTTCAACTGTAGTTGCCAAATATGTTGCAGTCAGTGCTAGACTTTGCATGATAAGCTGACAATTTAGCGGCATATTTTATACATAACTGACTTCCTTTATGATGTTGTGAATGCTTGTTACATTTTGCACTGTATTTAAAATTCACTAGAAGTTTTCAATTTGTTGCATGCTCATATAATTTATGTTCTTCTTTCTGCTGAAGCATAACTGGTTGGGCAGGCTTATCATGGACGTCAAATTGGCATGGAAACATTCACCATAGAATTATGTATTTTCTGACATCGGCTTTCAATTACAGATACCATTTGCAATAATTGCTTCATGCTCTTTATGGAACCTAGAAGTTATTCTCATTCTGTATACAGTCAGAAGGCATAATGGTCCAGAGTTACAGCCTCGATAGTGGCAGATTTTCTGAACATCTCTGGGGTTGACACATCCTTGTAAATAAGGCTGCAGAGATTTTTCTAGCAAGTAAAATGCCTTGAGGAAAGGATCTTGTTACCCCACCCCACTTAAAGGTGGTTCAGTGTTCAATTTCCAATGGTGGTAAAATACATTTTTTATCTTTTCTGTGGTTGGCTAATCAATGTAAATGAGGGTCTGCAATTTATCTAGGGGGCAGGGCCAAGACGAGGTCTTCTGATCACCCTCGCCTTATAATTATGTGATAGGCCTTTCAATTCACACCACTGTTATGTGGTCTTGCAAATCGGTACCAAGATATGCATTTCAGGAATGTGCCCTTTTTGGTTCGCTCTGTGTTCCTTGGTCAGTTGTCTGGGCCCTACCTTGAGTATATCGCAGCGGCAGAGAGTAGTGAAAGAAAAACAATGAAAGGTACCCAAAAAAATTGTATCAGAAACAAACTGAGGGGCCAGTTTCAAAATGAAAACATGGCTACCAAAAACACCAAAGAAATGTCAGCTTTACAGTGTCTAGAAGCATCACCAATTAAAGACTGAAAAATGCACACACGCAAAATCATTTAATAAAACACTAGCTGACGGCCCGTCGTCGCCAGGCGCCCTGCTCCCGTTCCCGTTGCTCAACTGTTTCTGATGCTCTTGTTCCCATTGCTCATCTGATGTTCCCGTTCCCGTTGCTCGTCTGTTTCTGAAGCTCGTAATGTCTTTTTCTTTCGTGTAAAAAAAATTAAAAATTGATTTTAAACTAACTATTTCAGTGCCGGTCTCTGTGGTCTAGAGGTTACACCACTTTCTCCGTAATCTCGTATACTCTAGTAAGTAACGTGACGTTGCACGAGAATTGGAAGCGGTTCTCTCCGCATCGGTAACTTACCGGGTATGTGAGCCGGCCGCTCAGAAAGCAATGGCAAACTACTGAGCGTAATCTTGCCTAGAAATCAACAATCAGCTGAAAGATGCTGATGTTGACAGCGATGTCCTGTAAAGGATATGCAAACATTATAACTATTTCAATTGGATCCGCGGGAGTGAGAACAACATCTGTAAAAATTTCATCTCATTCGGATGGAAACGCATAAAGGACACACACACAAAGAAACATTATAAGTAGATATAACTGTTCATAACTAATTTCTGATGTAATCAGAGAGTGAGTTCCCTTGGAGCAAGATGGCGGGACATTTCTTCGTCTGTTTCTGAAGCTGGTAATGCCTTTTTCTTTCGTGCTTGAGGAAAAATTGTTGATTTTAAACTATTTCATTTGGATCCGCAGGAGTGAGAACAAAATCTGTACAAAATTTCATCTCAATCGGATAGACCGTTCAGGAGCGCATAAAGGACACACAAACAAACAAACATTATCTTTTATATATATAGATTTGACAATGTAATTAAAGTACTGTTAAGATTTTTTTCCAAGTCAGAAAATTGTGTTCTGGTCTTTCCTTATCATTGAGACTAGTGCTGGCATCTGTGGCTTGAGGTTTAGTGAAATGCAGGTCTCCGGCAGACCGAGCCGATGAGGCGGAGACTGTTCAGAAAGCAATTGCAAAGATTTCAGTAATTAAAAACGTGTATTTGGAGTAGAAAGCATCTGCATGCATCTATGGTCAAGTTAATCCACCATTTAAAATACAAGAAGGTTATGTTTTCTTAATGTCCTTCTGCTACCTTTCATTTCCCATTAGTGTATAGGCCCTCTAACAGCTCACGTTAATCCCCCAGTAGAGTTCATGATTGGTTTAATTGTGCAGCAAAGTTTTCTATGAGATGAGGTAGTCAGTCTCATTCCACCATTTCTTAGTCACCTCATGTGGCATGCATGATGGGTTGCAGTGTTAACTATTCTGGGCTCATGGTTTTCTTGGTACCGCAAGAATGTAAATAGATCTAGTGTATAAACTAGGCACTTTAGTAACATTTTCTAAATTGCTTTTTAATTATATAACCTGCATAGTTGGATACCTCTTGATAAAAACAAATCGAACGGTACCTTATTCAAGTCTGTGGGTCATTTCATAGCCGAGATATTATTGTTTGTGTGTCAGTTTATCATTTAATATAACTTATATAGAAACAACGATTTAGACCTTTTCACTTTTTGTGACCCTACACTCACACCACTGTTGGTTACACTTATGCCAGGGGAGATTAACACAGCCGTTGTCTAACTCGAGGACACAAAACTCTGCCAGTTTATTTATATATATATACACACACACAGGCATAAACATCTCCACGTCATATGGTGATGACGTCAGATTATGCGTGCTACCGCGCACTGTTGTCAACACGGGGCCGCGAGACAGAGATCCATTTTACCCAGACAATTCGCCTTACAAAGTTATCAAAAAATAATCGACCCCAGCCATTTAGATTGATGACAATTTACACATAAATACTAGAATGGGTGTTGAATACAAACATGCATTCATTATCATTTCGTCGCTCTGAATAATCCATAAAAAAGTAAAGGCTTATCGCTTGATTATGACACTGAAATCCGCTATTTTCTCGCCATTACAGCATCATAGCATGCGATCTTAATGATTTCGCATAAAAATGGATGCTCAGTTGAATTATTCACACAAGATCAATTCGCAGCGTCTATATAAAACAGAATTTACGAACCAGCTTATGTCTTAAAAAGACAGTCTCTTTATCTCCATAAGAAGAAAAATTTGAGAAGCCAAGATTTATAGATTTGTAGACAATGGAGGGGACTACAATACTTTGTAATTGGTTTCTGTTTTAATGCGATCTTGAAATAATCGCGGAATTTAACATCATGCATACGCTTACCGTCCCCAAATCGGAGTCACAAAAACAAATAACCGAACGTTACCGCAAACAAAATTCCGGTAAAATACGCAAAATGAACTGCAGTGCCTAGTATAAACAAGGTCTGAAAGTTGGGGGGAACTTAATATAACTAATCTGATATGTTAATGAGTGTTTATAGTAAGAAATAGAACTTAATTGCACAAATTGGTTGACATCATAGCCACCAAACATGAAAAAAGAGGACTAGGACTGAACAGCACAAAACAAAATTTATGGTGATCAGGTAAACTTGGGTAGATTGTAATAACAGATGGGGAAAACAACACACAGATAATGTGTAGAATAATTTAAGCAAATGCAATATTCCATCAGATGATATTCAATATGACAGCTTCCTGTCCTTAGAAGTTGGCAAGTTTTTGTTAGCCCATCCTATGGTATGCCTGTGAATCATAGGCCCTGAATACTAAGATTAGAAAAAGAAATTGGGGCCACAGATAATAAAGTTAAAAATCCTTTCACATGCCTTAAGGAGCCTTGGGCCTACAGTGTCAAAACCGTATTTTTATTGACCAATCGGCACTCAGTGGATGATTTGATCAGTACCCCACCAGCCGCCTTTACTTCCCAAGACATTTCCTGGTTCTCATTTAAAGCTGGCAGCCCAGGTCAATGTTTAATACCCACCTCTATGCTGATTCAAAGGCAATAGATGTGTTTTCTATTTAGAATGCTTTTAATCTAATGGATGGGTGGGAGGTCCTATTTTCAAGCACTGCTGGAGGAAAACGCACACAAACAAATAATTACCCACATCAGAACAAGATGATCATCATTTTTGTTCATTTGTGGTATTATGAAAAAAGATTGGGGAATATTGTGACAGTCAGGTGTAATTAAATCTGTTAGAGACATGTCAACAAGGGGAGAGAATGCTGGATGGGTTGGCAGAGTGGCACGGAAGATGATGAGCTGGATTGAACTCACATAGAGAATACCTGTTAACTTCTCATCTCATCATGTTCCTCTTGTACCTTGCGGTGTCAAGATGAAGTATAAACCGCGGGAGAGTGCCCAATTATGGGCTCCATGTATTGATATTTCCATGGACTGTTATTCCCTCCGTCCATTGTTTACGTGGTCAGCCTCTTCCTCTGCTTCCATCAGGTTTGTACATCATTGCTTGTCGTGGTATACCATTAGTTGGTAACCTACCTGCATGGCCAAACCATTTGACTTGCTGCCTTCTAATAAAATCTAATACTGCTATAACCCCCACTGTAGTCCTGATTTCTTCATTTTTGATCTTCTCTTCTTGATACATTGAGTATTCTCGGGAATCTCATGTCTGTTGTTGTGGTTTTTATTTTCTCTTTTTCTGTCATTGTCCAGGTTTGGCGTTGGTAGCATAGATTTGGTAGGAAGATTGTGTTGTAGAGTGCTTTCTTAGTCACTGTTGATACATGTTTGTTCTTTAGTATTGGTGCCATGGCTGTGATGTTATGGGCTAATAGGGCTATGGCTCGCCATGGGGGAAGGACTCCCTATGGTCAGATATTTTTCCTAAACCTGCGACAAGCCTAACAAGCCGGCAGGGGATCTTCATACTGCTCATAGAGAAAAAAAAACTGTTAAGAAACTAACTAAATATCCTTCCTCTGGAATCCACAGAGCTAAAGAAATAGAGGGTCTAAAAATACATGGAGGAGAGTAGACATAGATAAGCAGTTTTGGGAGGATTCGGAACAAGCTGCAACAGAATTAGAGGGCTTGGAATGAATTTCTTGATGGTGTATGCTCCACTGAGAGGTATAGGCAGCAGAGGAAGAAGAGTTAAAATAATACAATAATATGAGAACTGGTTCAAGTAACAACTGTGGCAGAATTGGTTAATGTTACAGAAGAATGAGACAAAGGTAGTTAAGGAACATATGCTGTGTATAGAGTAATTATGTGACAAGTTGCCTGGTAGTGTAAGAGTTAAAGGCAATAATCAGTGATTGCTGGAGATCCTTTCATCTTCTTCTTCTTCTTCTTCGTTCATCCTGAGTTTTTTTTTCGGATGTGATTGCGTTGTGCCTGTTTACAGCAGAGCTGCGTTCTTGCGCCGTTAGGCCGACACATCCGACTTCTGCGGGCATTTGTTGACCGGGTTAACCTTCCCGGGGATCCTTTCATCTGACCATCAGTGCAAAGATGTTAGCTGATCTCATCTGTTTTAATGTGTAGCATTTGCTGTATTGTTTTATTTTGCACAATGTTACATTCGTTATGGCTGCTTATTTTTATTTCCATTACAATCATGGCAGTTTTTTGTCATGCTGCTAATGTAACTGGAAGCCACATAAGAGCTGGCCTGCCATCCCAGCGGTCATATGTTCAAATCCCTTTCAAGGCAGGGAATTGTTCTCATATTGACCAGATCTTCCAGGTTGACCCAACCTAAAGTGTGTAACATGAAATGTTCTGGGAAGTAAAGGCAGTTTGTGTCATATTGACTGATCCATACACTCAGCACACTTCAAGGCGTGCAGAAAAGTCCTTTCATTTTAGTCATAAATTGTATACACTATAATTTTTATTAATATTCATTTCATTGCACAAAATTTAACAATTTATTGTAATATGAAATTATATATATATAATGCCTATAATGCATCACGATTCCAAATATTTTTTTAAAGTCAGTTCTTTATTGATTGCCTTCTCAAGGTGCATAATGAAAAAAAAATAACACTGAATATTAATCAGATTCAGCCTGATATAGACATAGCATGTGGGGAGACCACTAGATTTATCAGACATAATTATAGAACCCTGTGGGCATCAGAGCATCCAGGTCACCAGAAAGATTATGCATATTACCAACACCACCGAAGGTAGCAAATAACAATCTTCATACTCTGCACAGGACACAACAGGCTGAAAAAAATGCACATTTAATAAACTAAAGATAGGAGATTCTGATTAATGTAACTGTGGACTGGTAAAATGGCAGCTAAATATTTGGTGCAGGAGTGTCCAACTTATGCAGAACAGAGAAAACTAGCTACATTGTGAATAGTGCATGTGCTATCGTGTTGATAGCAAACATTGTGAATGCACAGAGAAGAGAATTTGAGACAGTTGAATAATATGAAGAGGACATGGACAAACCTGCATGATAACAAAAGGTAGAGTCAGTTGGTTGAAGTTCTATGCTCCAACTGCAGATAAAGCGCAGGAGAGAGATTGGGACTGATTTGATGTTACATAACTGAAAGAGGACAAGTAATCCTTGGTTGTGCACGTGCACACAGCAAAGTTCATACTCTGGTTTATTTCTTCATAGACTGTGTGTCTTATGGCTTAGTCATGAATGGGGTGACATTCACTGATGCCTAAACTTCAGGAATATCAGAAGATTTACTGTCTTGGTCAATTAGAATTGCATGTCACAGTGCTGATAGATTGGCATGTAAGTGCCTATAGTGAGTTTATTGAAAATAAACATTTGGGGAGACTTTGAGGTCAATTAAAACCATTTCCTGCAATATGATAGTAGTTGAATCAACCAGGCTAAAGTTGCTTAACTTTAGAATTTAATAATTGATATGTATAGAAATGAGTGCACATGACAATGTTACAAGCATGCGTTGCGTGTGTAATTGTAAACCAGCATCTATATCCCTTGACATCTGTCTTTGGGAAACAGGTGTGTAACAGAAAATACCAATACTTTGTTTAAGTAATGTCTATAATATAACACTTATAATAGTGAAGTATAATTGTGGCTGATGATTTACACTTCTCTTTTAAGACAGTAAAAGATAACAGTAGTCACGCAACAGAGGTGTCTTTAGGGTGTGAAGTGTTGGACCCTCACATATTCTAGGCCACGAATGAGGTGGGATGGTCAGTTCCCTTCTGTAGAGACAATTTTTTTAAATGTTGCATATCCTATACAGGACATTGCAGTCAATACCAGCATTTTTCAGCTGCTGTTGATCTACTAGGCAAGTTTTACGTTCAGTAGTTTGAAAGTGCTTTCTGAACGACCGGCTCACATACCTCCGTAAGTTACCAGCGCAGTGCAATCCACTGCGGAATCTCGCGCAGCTGTTTTCCCCACATGGATATGCAAGATTACGAACAACATCATTAACACCTTGGCCAGGGAGACCGGCAGTAGAGACATTAAAAAATAAAAATGTTTGCATATCTTTACAGGACATTGCTGTCAACATCAGCATCTTTCAGCTGATTGTTGATTTCTTGGCAAGATTAGCTCAGTAGTTTGCCATTGCTTTCTCACATACCCCCGTAAGTTACCGGCGCGATTCGAACCACTGCTGATTCTCAACGTTGTATCGTTACTTACGAGAGTATACGAGATTACGGAGAAAAGTCGCTAACCTCTAGGCCAGGAAGCCGGCAGTAGAGACATTACTATAACATATTTTGATGATTGAGTTGCGTTCTTTCTTTGCTGTCTGCTTTCCCTGTTACGCCTTTAATGATCAGGTTAGGAAGAGTTTTCTGAAGAAGGCTCTTCTACAGGCTGTATATAAAGTTGTCTTTGTTGCCTCTGTTTCTGCTACTGCCTTTTGCCTCCCAATGGAGCATAGGCCCTTAACCCACACATGTCAAGCCTTTGTTGATTGACTGTATTTTGCAGCTCTTTTCTACTGGATGGGTTAGACAGTCTCACCCAACCCTCAGTCACCTCCTACAAAATGCTTGGTAGATTATAATGTTGCTATTCTTTTCCTTCCTTGTGGGGCCCCTAACACACTGACCATGTGTCTTCTCTGCTAGTCTACTAATCCATCGCTAGCGGAACACACTCTATTGCTGTTTCCACTGTGCCTAATTGTCAGTTGTATTTCAGGGTGGTCTTGCTGTATAACCAAATTACTGTTTGGTCAAATAAAACTCACTGTCTGTCATTACATTTCACTGCTGACATTGTACCCACTTTCTTCCTTTTGTCCTTCTTTCTCATCCTGTATACTTTTCTCACATGAAATATTATTTGGAGGCATTTCTTCTTCTGCGTTCATCCTGAGACTTTTTTCGGACGTAATTGCGTTGTGCCTATTTACAGCAGAGCTTTGTTCTTGCCCCGTTAGGCCGACACATCTGACTTCTGCGGGCATTTGTTGACCGGGTTAACCTTCCCGGGGATTTGGAGGCATTTCATCTCTGATGTTATGAATTATGTAGTGTATTTAATTTGCATTGACACTATCCATTATTTTGTAAATGTTCAGATTGCCCTGCTACAATAGATCTACTGTTTATATCTTAGTTTGTTGTTGGTGTAGTGGTAAATGACATGTGCTGTGCTGAAATTATCCTTTGAGAAAGTGCCATAGTTTAAATATATTAATAATATAGTTCAGTAATGTGTGGTCAATCAACAAGTATGAGTGTTGTTCTTCAGAAACACTGTCTACACATGTCTAATGTTGAATTTCATCCTATTGCTCATGATCTATCAACGGGGTTTATGAATATATGTATATAAATATTCTTATTACAAATTTATCACATCGTATTTCATTATTATACATCTGCGTAATAAATGCTAACATCTATTTTATCTTCCATTTTTTTTTGTTCGTATCATATGCAGCACAAACGAGCAGCAGAATAGTCACCTCATTAGCTTGGCATGATTAGGAAGCTTTGTAGCCACCCCATTGACTAACTTATTGATGATGAAATTAAAAGTCTGTAATATATTTGGTTTCTGATTATGTGTCGTGATCATTTGTCCATTTATCCGAATTACTACAGACATGATGTAATCTTCCATCTTCACATTTATAATTCATTACAGCAGTTGTGGTGTAAACATGTTCATCATCATGTGCCATGCCGGTAAGCATGTGCGGTCATGTTTTGCCATCTCACTCGATCACCATATTACATTGTTTTAAATTATTATTTTACCATGTATTTTATCATATTTAATACAAAGTAACCATTTAAAAAATTTTATCCTTTTAAAATCTGGCATAAGTAAGAAAGTAATGGGTGTGAATTGAGTCATGAAATGGTGAAGAAACTGGAGGGAGTGGACAAGTGGTGTTTTTTTAGAAAAATGTTGAGAATAATCTGGACAGAGAAGAAAAAACACGGGTGTATTGAGAGCTGCAGGTATTACAAGATCACTCATCCAAACCAGAAGGACAAGACAAATGTAATTTACAAGGCATATCAACAGAAGAGATGGAATAGAGAAATTAGCCTTATTTTGATAGATAATAAGCAAAAGAAGAAGACGACAAAGAAGGGTGTGTGTAGAAAACTAATACTACTGGACAATAATATTAGCAATACCAAATTCATCAAAACATCTGATAACAGAGGATTAGAGACTTGATTCAAGTCTTGTGGTTATGTCATATGGGAAACCATGACTGCCCATGTTTGTTAGCATGGTGTATGATGATGATGAATTCCACAATCCACCACCCGTGGATGCACCTAGTAGAGGGCTGCCTTCTCCAGGATGGGTACATGCTGATTGGACTGTCCTTTGTTTTTTGCTTTTGCATGTGCTTGCCTTAAATCTCGAGCGTAGTATACACACACACATGCTACTACTACTAGTGAGTGTCAAACTGTCATTTACTGCCAATATAGTACCTTGCGGTGTATGGCAGAGGGGTCTTTGGGGCTGAGGAATAAAGGCCACCTGGCTAGTGCAGTCGCCGCGAACTGTGCAGGTTAGGATTTTCTTTTTGCCCCCGACAAAAAAATTCCACACCTTACCGAGGGGATCGAACCCAGGTCTCCCGGCATACTGGACTGATTTTGCTTCTGGGTTCATCATCATCCAGTGCCTTACCGGCTGGCATGAGCGATCATGCCACTCCACAAATTACAGATCTCAGACAGCATGGATAAATTCATGTGTTGACTCCCTTCCGTGCCATGACACAAGACTGTCAAAAATCTTACCACACTGCCTTCCTCTATCTCTCTTTCTGCATATCTTTCTGGTTGTAACATGTTCCAGATTTTGTCTTCTCAAATCATGGGACAAAAACTATGACTGCCTCTTTCTGATGTTTGTGATAAGTTGTCTTTGTGACTCAGCTTCTGGGTTAGCTTTCCCTAATACCAGTGTCCACCGTCATCATGCGGACCCTCACCAGCTTCTGTGACACTGGTAATGTAAGTGTAAATTGACCAGTACGTGGAACGAACCTACTATGCCATGGTGGATTGTACAAATGTCCTGACATCTGTGTCCAGTGTTATAGATACATGCTGATTTTTTTTTTTTTTTTTTTTTTTGCACTCGCTCGCTCTGAACTCAAGCGTTGTCCATATACACTACTTCTAGTAGTACTGGACTGAATTTTGTGTGTGGATTAGCTTTGCTTATTACCAGTGTCCCTCACCATCAGACGAGCCCACTCTGACTTCAGAGGTACTTGTAATTTATGTCGCCAAGTCAAATTTTCTCACACTGTCTTCCTCTATCTTTCTGTTGAACCCCTTACCTCGGCATCAACACACCTAATATTTTAAGAAACCGCATTCTTATCAATTTGGCCATGCTGATTTAATACGTTCCACCATCAGCAGGCAGTCTGTCATATGCTGGTGTCTCTTACCAGCTTAAACAGCCAAAATATATTCCTGGCGTGTGTTACTGTAACTAACTAAAGGATTCTATTAAACACCTTCAGGTATATGTGCTGGCCTCATATTTTGTATAGACCAAGTCGCTTAAAAGTCGACAAGGTCGACTTCATTGCACCGGGTTTTATCGCATATGGCTCGGCCTCTTTCCGCAGCGCGGAAAGCGTCGCACAAAGCACGAACTCCGTAGCTCTAGCGACAACCCACAGGAGTCTCCGAAAAAATGTCACTCTTGAACCGAAGGACGCGGCCCGGAATCGAACCCACAACCTTCAGAGCCCGAGTCAAACGGCTTGACCACTTTGCCATGGAGACTCCCTTAGGTGGAACTCAGTGGGTGATGTGGTCAGTAGCATGCTGGTCACTTTTACTTCCCAGAACATTTTCTGGTACCCATTTTAGGCTTGTTTGACCTGGGAACTTGTACTTTTAAACATCTGCTGCGATTGGGATTTAAACATGACCATAGTGTTGGCAGGCAAGGATGCTAGCCACTGGACTGCCGTGGATCCCAAGCACTACTAGATGGCTGCTTATTTGTTGCTGTAAACAGTTCAGCAGGCAGTCATTTATTTACTTCCTTACATCCCTTCCCTGCCATGTCTTGTCATCATCATGTGCCATGCAAAGTTTCATAGTCGTGCATGTCTCTCCACAGATTGCAGTCCTGGGTCAATTCTGTTGATGACATTCCTTCTTGTCATTGTCTTGGACCTCAATCAGCATCTGCCACCACTAATTTTTCTAGTTGTCACAATGTTCTCTATATTATATGAATATTTTACAGGCAAATGGATAATGCACACTCTTGTCTTGCTTATTTTTCTTATTTCGTTCACTTGAAATGTGTCAATATCTGCAAAGTTATCTCTTGTATGAATTTCTATCTTCTTTAGTTCACTCAGTGGTGCATATCTTCCACTGTTGTTTCTCTAGGCCAGAAGATTTGCTTAGATATGTCACTTCTTGGGCAGTCTTGAAGTTTGTGACCTGCTGTCTGTGGCGCCAATCCACATATGCACATAGCTGACCACATATTTTTATATCTGTTAGGGGTGATATACAGTTTATTGATCTTATGGTTGCTCTTTGTTACTAGTATAATTTTGTTATGAGTCATCTGTCTTTGTCATCGATACCTATTTCATCCAGGTATTTAATTGATTTGTCATGTAGAACCCTATTGAATGTCTTTTTATAGTTTATGAAGCACAGAAAAGTACACTTCTGGGCCCGATAAATTTTTCTGTTAGAATTCTCCAATTACTAAGTCTTTCTATCTGCACAAC
>OY992887.1:68145940-68148440 GCA_963921405.1 Cepaea hortensis
CGCCCGCAAGGGTGAGTTGCTTAGCCCCTAGCGATTTCCCGTAAAGCTGGGTAGAAAACGTTACGAGGACGAGTCAATAAGTAAGTCACACAGTTCTGTTGGATGGCAGGTAAATAAAAACAAAGCACGCAGTTCTATGCAGCCAGTTTGGGAGGACTGATAAAACGATGGGATAAATGCTTCAATGTTGGTGGAAATTATGTTTAGAAATAAAGTGACAATGTACGTATAAAAATAAATTGGTTTCAAGTTGTTATCATAGTTAGTTATTTTTCTACAACCATTTGTGACTTACTTATTAACTTACCCTCGTAATTGAAAAAAAAAAAACAAAAAAAACAAATTTGGACCAGAAAATATGCTCATTTTCTTAAACACGCGCGCGCACACACACACACACACACACACACACACACACACACACACACACACACACACACATGTATACCGAGAGAGGGAGAGAGAGAGAGAGAGAGAGAGAGAGAGAGAGAGAGAGAGAGCGAGAGAGAGAGAGAAAATAGGATGGTGTCTAGACAACGAAGTTATCCACCATGATAGACGGACAGTTTTTATTTTTTTTTTTATACCGGAGCAGTTAATATGATAAAACATGACAGTGGTCGGCTAGACGGTCAGTTCACTTTCAGGACTGTTCACGCGTGAATCTGCCATCGATACTCCTATTTAGCTAACTACACTGGTGTAGCGAACTTTTGTCGTTAGCTAAATGAAACAGAAGTCCAATGTTGGGTCCAAGACATTCTGATTTGTGCTCCTCCATCATTATGGTCCGCCATTGAGTCAAGCATATACTTTTCTGTTAGTATATTTGGCGTATAAGTAGTATGAAACACAGTAACTTGGTAAATTAGTTTAATAGATGAATTGGATGCTATCTACTTAACAAAGAACATAAAAACTAATACCTACCTACCTACCTACCTACCTAACTACCTACCTAACCACCTACCTACCTCGCTGATAACGATGGTAACATCCTACCTATTTACTTACTTATCTACTTGTTTACATACCAACAGTCATCCACTCACAACATGTCTGTCTGTATGCTTGTCTGCGTGTTTGTGATTCTTTCTCTCTATAAGTGTAAAAGTAGTATCAATCAAATCCTGAGGCAAAAGTAAATATTTGCAATGGGATAAAAAATAAAATTAGATTAAGTAACATAAGCAGACTAAGTAAGATCAGTACCTACTAGACAGCTAATTTATGTTGAGCCAGTCTTCTGATCATATCCTCTCCTTCTCTTCTCCCCCCCCCCCCCCCTCTCTCTCTCTCTCTCCCTCTCCCTTTCTTTCTCTCACACACACACAAACACACACATATCAGAGACTGGACGAAAAAACGCCACACAACTTTAAGAAGCAGATTTCACACACACACACACACACACACACACACACACACACACACACACACACACACAGAGTCACCATCATCATCATCATCAAGTGCCATGCCGGCTGGCGTAGGCGTTCATGACTCTCCACAGATCTCGGTCTTTGGTTTTCTGTATCAACTCTGCTGATGATATATTCTCCATGTCACCGTCTCAATCCTTCAAGCATCATTTCTCTTGGTCTGCCTCTGCCTCTCTTCCCCTCGATCTTTCCAGTTGTGAAGAAGTTCTCATCAGATGACGAAAGAAAACTGTTTGCATTTTTTTAGGGGTTATGGACGCAGTTCGTAATACCGCTTACCCGCGTTCGAACACGGCTACGCGCGATTTGGCAGCTGACCGCATTGCACTGGGTCTTAACGAATTGGTATAAGAGTCGGTCGTTCAGAAAGCAATAGCAAACTACTGAACGTAAACTTGCCAAGGCATCAACAACAGTAGTATAATGCTGGTGTTGACAGCGATGTCCTGTAAAAAGATATGCAATATATATATATATATATATATATATATATATATATATATATATATATATATATATAACACACACACACACACAACAATATTAAAACATGTGTGGTGTGTAAAGGTACAGCTATCTAATATACTCAAATATATAAAGGGCGTTCATTTCAAATCCGCTCGTGCCGCATTGCGCGTAATTGCGTACGTTGAAAATGATCATGTCATAGTCATGTGATAAGTACTGACCAATGAATAAAAGGGCAACTGCTTATCGTCTCATGATGCATAGATTCTGTTTTTGACCGTTGAGAAAATGACCGGGTTGATCTAAAATCCATCCAAAGAAGCTCAAAAAGCGGTGATTCAGTTTCTTTCATTTGAAGAATGTCGACCAGTGGACATTCATCGAAGAATGCAGGCAGCGTCCGGTAACAAATGTGTGTCCAAGACCACAGTGACAGACCGGGCACGAATGTTTCGGAAAGGACGTCAATTCACGACAGATCTTTGACGGCCGGGTCAAGCGCATATGGGTGCAACAGAAAAAAAAAACCATCGCCAAAATTGATGCAGTAGTACAGATGAACAGTTGTCGAAGCATACCTTCGCTAGCGA